>CM034157.1:285403038-286003038 GCA_019776745.2 Taxus chinensis | reverse complement strand
ACTTTCCAAGCATCATAATTAGAATTTTTTTTTTACTTCCCAAATTAAACATATACCTTCTATTATTTAAATGTACAAACTAATATTTAAATCTATAAAATTATAATTACAATCATTCAAATTAAAAATTAATAAAGCATGTGCATATTTATGGGTCAAATGGATTCAATGATCCCCTATAAGATACTCTTTCGAGTATGTATACAATGTATACCCTTTAGTTCCCTTCTTGACATTGATTTTACAAGTGTTGCTCTAAGTGTCTACCTGAAATTCATTTAGTTGAATCCCATATGACATGAAACAACCAAAAACACCTCCAAAACCTCTTCCAAGCTTAACTGCCACTCGAAATTATTCAAGGAAACTTGTACCAACATGCTCAAGCACTAAGAGGCATGTTCTATGTGGGGAAATATGATGTAAAACACCTATTTTAGTCACCTTCTTAATCAAACCTAATAGGACCAGTTATGCAGTAGGTCTTCAACTAAGAACCATCACTCCAAATAAAATAAATATATGCAACACACCATTATATGATCCTATCAACTATCCATGACCATAAAATGTAGATACAACAGGAAAAATGATCAAACTCAACTCAAACCACAAGACTTGCATTTTAGAACTTAAGGCCGGAATCGATAGTGCTACTTTGAGGACCTATATCATTAATTTTCTCCACTGAATCAACTTGAAAATTTTCATGGATGTTTATAGAAACTTCAAAGGATTCTTTAACAATTCACTTTTCATCTTGAATCTTCCATCGCACTCTTCAAAATGCAAAACTCCACTAAACAAGGGATTTTATCCCACTTCATGAAATTCCTAGAAAACCAAACCACCAAAAAAATGAGGATGGAGGAATTATCTACAACACTGGTGTATCAATGTTTCTTGAAAACATCATTTGAAGACAATAAAATTAAAAAATTTCAAGTAACTCTGCTATGAGATTTTAACTAGGGTTTTTGAGCACTTTACCATCTTAAAATTCGTTAATAAAATTATGATGATAAAATCACTTCTTAATTTTTGTAAAAAAATATCATCTCAATTTAAAAACATCCCCAAAGGCACATACTCCCATGTAAATTGTGTGAGAATAGGTGTGCATAAAAATTTACCATATCAAGTTGATTTTTCCTTCCTCAAAACTGGGTTTCACCAAAAATAAATTTTCTTACAATTCCTTCACAAATTTCACATGAAACGTGTCATGAAGCATCATTAAAACATCCTCAATCCATGCCAAATCACATCCTTGATTAAATCCTTCTTTAACTCTCCAACCATATTGAATTACATGTGCTTACTTGGATTGTATTCACCATCTTACTTCCTAAGGACAACGAAACATCATCAAACAACTAAGAAAAAATGTGAAACTACTTATACACCTCACATGAAATGAAAAAATTCTATAACCATGCTTGATCATGAATTCCCTGATCCATTTCTCATGTCTTTGTATTAAACCACATGCTATAGTTTTAGGTATAGGCCTGAAACGACTTTACTCAACCATGAAAACCTATGAAATGAACATGATGACTCATTACAAAAAATTAGACACTCTTTTCACATCATATGGACTATTCCTAACCTAATAAAAACCTTTAAGACTCATAAAATGAATATCCATGTTTGTACCATACTCTAGACCTTGGTTGGAAACCATAACAACTGACCGAATAATGACACTACTAATCAACCTTCATGTTTGAATTTGACCTACACTTCATGAAGATACATATGACACCATGACACCATTTTCCATCAATGGAATTTTACATCAATAACAACAACTAAACATAATGGCCAACAAGAAATCATTGATTCCATCACCAATGAAATTCTTATTCTTTTTAAAGAATTTGGATTTGTCATTAGGCTTTGAGTTGTAGTTATCTCTTTAGAAGGGTTTCAGAACCCATTTAACAAGTAAATCCTTTTCAATTTCACTAAATTTTTCTATAACCTCTTTGAATGTGTTGACATAATTCATTTACATGTGGAAGGCTATCTCAAGATGTAAATTAGGTACAAAGATGCTGACAAGTTTATTTTAGGGATGGAATAAGTGAAGCGACTAGCTACCCCTGACCGTCTTTAAAGGAAAGAAATGAAGTTTCAATTTTTTATTTTTTTCATTATACATTGGTCCAACATTGTTATATCACTTTCCATATTTAATCAAAATCGGTGAAATTTTTTTTAAGCTAAGTCTACAAAGGTAAAAATGGAATTTATAGGGAGATGGAGAAACCATTTGATTTCCTGGTCTCCAAGACTCCTAGAAGATAAGTGAATAAGATAATTACCGCTATATGATACTTATTGGAATGCCATGAAGAAGTCCTTGAACTTGTCACAAGGATCACCTTTTCCCCTATATTCATAAAATTTAGGGTAGTCAAAGCTTGGTGGGAAAGGTGTACCAAAATTTTCTTGATTGAAAGGGTGATGACTTAGTTATTTGAACCGATAATTCTTATTATGTATTTGATTAATTTCTTGTTAAATAATGAGGCAATATTTCATAGTATTTAATTCTTGGTCAATTTTTTTTTCATGCAACAGATTGGTTGGTATATATGTGTGGTTAGATTTGGAGGATTTTACACCGTGGTTTTTAGTATAGCTCTCTATGTAAGTTACTCTAGGTTTTTTAGTCCTAGGAGCTATACTTATATCTCGATAGAGATGAGAAGCTAATTTTGACAGTTGTTGACTAAGGATTCTAGTTTTTTTTGTATAGTGATGTCCTCATTGTGAGGTTCGTGTTCTACTTCCTTGTTTAGGGGCATTTCATCTTCTATTTTATCTTCATGAAATGTCATTAAAAAGGGTATATTGGGATCAATCCTAATGTGAGATACTTTGAAGTCATCATCATGACCTTTAGGATGAGCAGACATGGAGGCCTGTACATGATTTAAAATGTCTTCATCAGTCCAAAGAGGTGGGGAAGAATTTTTACTCTTCGTCCTAATCTTGTGAGAAAGAAAGGTAGGATCTATTTACTTTTCAAGTACCCTTTCTAATTTACCTTCTTTTCTAATATTTCCCTACAACATTTTTCCTTTTTTCACCAAAATATTTTTTCTTTGAGATTTCACAATAATTTCCTAAGTACCAAAATTTTCTTCATATTTCAAATTTCAAGTTTTGGGAATCGAATTACAAATTTCATGTAAATTTCTTCCGAAAACCTAAAATCTAAAATACAAAGGAAGTTAGTCTATTTCAAGTTTCGGAACCTGATTTGCAATTTATATGTAAATTACAAGTTGAGTCCTGAAACCAAAACCCTAAGTGCATTTCAGGTTTTGGAACCTGATTGTAACTTTACATGGAAATTTGAAACCGAATTCTGAAACATGACTTCCAATCACATAGACCATTTCAGGTTTTAAAACCTAATTTTCAATTTCCATGCAAATCGCAAGTCAACTTCCAAAACCCAAAATAAAATGGAATATAAAACATTTCAAGTTTTGGGTTTGAAATTATAGTTTTCATGTAATGTGTATATTTACTCATAAAACATGAAACCTGATAAAGTTGTTGTAACACCCTTGATAGTTGTTATTTTCCTCCTTTGCATCTCAAGTGTTGGCATGTGATTTTCCTTTTTAGGATATGTTCTTTTGACTTTTGGAAATCATGCTTGATGTGGATAAGTCTTTTCTGCTCTTAAGATCTTCTAACTCAACTGGAATAGTTCTCCTGAATTAATTTTTCACTTCTTGTAGGTGAGATTGCAATTTGGTTTTAAGAGTTGTAAACTTATCTATTTACCTGACTCATCCTTGGATCAATTTCAGTGATCCAAGGAATGTTTTAAATTTTTTCAGAGTGAACAATTGATGAATTGGCATTCCATGAATTGAGAAACACATCGGATAAAATTAGTAGATGCAAGTTCTTTAATTCTCTTTTGTGTGAAAATATTTCCATTCAGTGGTATGTTTCATTTGGGTCTCTGGAGATCGACCATGGCAGGTCACTATTGACATAATTGGGATTTCAGCCTATTCATGGTGTAGGAGGGAATGAGAATCCTATAAAGGACTAACCTAAAGAATCCTAAGCTAGGTAAAATTATTTCCTACCTAAGCTATGTAACTTGATATAATTCTGATTCTAACCTAAACTTGGTGCTAAGGGAATTAAATAAAAAAGTTACTAGGTATTAAAACTAAACATTGAACCTATTAGTGTAAGGCTATATGGTGATCTAACCTAGTGCTTTAAACTATGGAATTTTGAATTATTTACCTATTTGGAATTATCTAAACCTAAATTGCTAAGGCGTATGGTGGGGGGGTTAGTTGTTAGTGTTATATTCTAAGCTATAAACTTTAATCTACCTAAGATCTAACCTAAGCAAGTAATCTATCCTAAACTATTGGGCATGAATGGGGACTTATGTAGTCACATGCATATTGGCGATGGTTCCTAATGCATTTATGATGTTGATAAATTTTTTATTGTATGTGGTACTGTGGAGGATTAGGTGGCAGTATCACTAAAATGGAAATACATGTTAATTTAGACTTGGCATTCGCTAGACTTGACAGGCGGTGGCAAGCAAGATTAGATGGAAGATTTGGAATTAATAGAATAAATTTATTTTGGTTTACGAGCCCAAACCATCTTGGTAGGCATACCAGTGGATTTTTCTTGGGTTGTTTCACTTTGCATGTTTTCTAATTTTCACTCTACATGTGCTCTAGTTTTTCGAACCAGTAGATTGAACTGCACTTCATGGCTATTTTTGAGGTTTCAAATCTATTTTCGTTTCATGGAATTTATAAGAGGCATTGTGGAAGAGGTATCTGGTTGTTCAATATTTCTTGGAAAAGAGGAGGAGTGAGCTCAGCTGGATGTCTTCTTCAATTTGACAGAGACACTATCAGGCATGATAGGCTGTAACTGTTAAAATCTCTTGCTTTCCTATAAGTGTTTTCATTAAAACAAATCTACTCTGCGAGCTTTCATGCATTGCATGATGTATTCAGTTGTTTGGCTACCGAGTTTATTATGTCTTGAATTCTTGGTTTGAATCCTTTGCAAAGCGGTCTGGTTTAAGATATAGTATGTAATTGTTTAAGCACATGAAAAATGCATGTAAAAATGATTCTGTAACTCTGTTTCGCTTAACTGGATCATGGCGCTCAGATTAGGATTTCGAATCTTGGACAGAAGGTATCTTGTAATTATGCTATAAGACCCTGTCATATATATTGAGTTTATTAATGTAGGGAACTATTTTAAAAATGTGAATTGTTAGAAGGAAACAGATGCATGTGCATGGAGAAAAATGGAAATATGGTTTTATGAGTTGGTTGGTAAACTCTGTTAGATTTTGACTGGAACCATCTTTGTAGTTTACGATACTTATTGGGAATTCATTCTTTATTTATATACTTGAAGCAATATGTTGAAAAATATGGTAAATAATATTGTTTGATTTAACTCATGGGTAATTCTAGGCATTAGCATCTACTCGGATTTCTCTTATGTTAGGTTCCCTTAAAGAAATGAAGAACCTAGAAAAGAATTAGTTATGGTTATTTTGTGTATATGGACTGTGTATGACCTTCACTATTCTAATGTTCCTATTTGAATAGATCCCTTGCTTACTATAGGAAGTTTTTTAAAGGAAAATGTTTAATTAGATACCTATATTCACTTTAAGGTGTTCTTGTTCTTCCTTTGGAATTCCCTATATGAACTCGAACTGTGGATATTTGAACAAGAGACAAAGGTTAATTAAGTTGAAAAATGACTATTTGGGTTAGGATGGTTTCCTGTTAAACTTCCTTTCTAGTACAGTTGGGAATAATTTCATTTGTTTGGAATCAATTGTTGATTATTTCAGGAAAAGTTAATCGTTTTTGGACCTAACCTTCTCTTACTTATGATTAATGGAAATGAAATAGAAGGAAGTGTGATGTCAGTTTGTTAAAAAAAACATTAGGGGAGTGAATGTATCATGCTGTTGTTGATGTTTCAATCTTCCATCTGTAATCTTTATTTATTCTGTTTTAATGAATATCTTAAATGTTTGATTTGAAATAGTTAATCTTAAAATGAAATGAGTTTAGGTTATCATATGAACCTATTTTGGTGTGTGAGATAATAAAGGGATGAGAGGTATTTTAGGGTTTGAAGAAAGGTTTGACTCCATCCTAGTATGAACATTCTGAAAACACTTCTTGTATGCTCTTATAGTTAAGATAAGTGTTGTATTATGATTTGGTAGAATGGTAAAAATAAGATTTTATGTTCTATTGATTAAGATGATTGATAGGACCAATCATACTTTAATTTGTAAGACGGATATTATAGATTATATTCTGTTCTTCTTTAGAAGTGAACTCAAGTGTTCATTAATGCTCTTCTTTTTGTAGTGTTACTTACTCAATGGAAGTATGAAATACTAATTGTTCATTAAAATTTGGTTTTTTTTATTGAAACAATTAAGTGGAATGCACTTCATTTTAAGGCTTAGTCACTTATCATGCTCAGTTCATTGAACTTAAACATGCTATGAATTTTTGCATTATGGACTTCGTAAGTATAATCAAGATGGTTTAATTGGATTATATGATGCATTGGCTGATCTAAGTTTGATTATAGTGAAGAATTCTGATTAGGACTTGAGTTGTATTAAAAGGTTTTACATATTCATTTTTGAACCATGACTGTTGTCATGAGTAAGCCTAAAATAGATAAGAGTAAACATTACAAAGTTTCTCAACTAAGCATTAGTTTGAATTAAGGTGTAATCTTTGAAAATGGATCCTTCCCTCATGGTAAGGTCATAATTAAATGATGAATAATGTAGTTATTATCTCCTTTAATACAAGAAGAGAGATCTACCTTCGATATTCTGATAAATTATCTTATTAGGAAATCTGAGTTGTACCACCATTCCCAAAATAGATTAGAGATCTTTTAAGATTATAGTAAATTGCAGTTCCAATGTCTTGAATCCACATTTAATCATGACTCAGGATTCGTGTAGATGGACACACAATGACCAACTTAGAGTACCCTACAACAAATTTAACACCCACATAGATGACTTATGATACGTCAGAATCCTCCATACTCCATGTAAAATTAAACAAACAAACTTCAGGAAGATATGAATCTTATCTCATGGTATACCTCATACACATATTAGTCTTTCAAATTATGTCTAAGGTTATTAACTTCAACTTAATGACAAGGTTTTAACAAAAGATAGGATCAGGTTTTTACTTGGTAACTAAACTTAAGTAAAATTAGTTAACATCAACAATAAAGGGTCATATTCCAGATTGACGAGTATTCCGTCAAGGAATGAGTAATACGAACAATATGTTAGAAATTTTTTTTCAAAGTATCACAAGCTACTGATTGCATTTTCCTATGTCACCTAGTCTAGGGTTCGAGATGAAAATGAATATTAGTAGAAAATATTCAGATAGGTTACTAGACATAAGACTCACTACCTTGAATAGGGTAAGAGAACCAAGTATACATAGTATAAAGAAAAGTATTCAATACCTAATGTTAAACATGAATAGATCGGTACTACTCCGAGTCATGAAATGAATAGATCGGTGGCACATCGAATCATTACAGCTTCTGGTTATCTACTATAAGAATGGATGTTATGGAATGTGTGTTCTAAATTATGTATTTAGAACAGAGAATGTTTCTTAAAAAAAAACATCCCTTGAATTTCTAAAGTCTTAAAATGGGAATGTTACAGTTGTACAATACGGAAGTTGAGTTCTGCATGCTAAGTAAAGGTAACAAACTGCATGAAAAATCCACATGTGTCATCCAAAACTTTGAGTTGTTAAATGCCCCTGTTTACTCCATTTAAGGTCATACTGTAGGAAAACCAAATTTATATACATAGTCACATTCATTGAACTAACATGACTTATAGACACTCCATCAAGCCTACTTATTGTACTCCTTGAACATAAAGTAATATAGTTTGGATATTCTATCTTTTTTATTTTCTAATTCAATAAATCAATTTGTCACATCATACTATTTTGATCAAAAAAACATAGGATATAATCTATGTCTTTCCCCAGACATTTTTTCAAACAAGTTAGATGGCATGGTCAATGATAGCCTTAATAAATTTGTATCTGGTTTATTTTTAGGGTTTCACTTCATTGTATTTTCTGGCATTTAGATGATCAAATTTCTCTTTTAACTTCACTTGTATTTTTCATGAATTTAAGGCTTCAATATATAAACTTACTTATAACAAACATAGGATGTTTCATTGTCAATAATGCATACTTAAGAGTTTAGAAAATACAAATTTAATCCATATAATTGTTTAATCCTTCCAAACACCAAGTCAGAAACTTCATTATAGTTCTAATGAAATGTCATGGGTTCCTAAAGACATATAGAAAATTATATCCAAGTAGGTAAGTATTATTAATTATACCAAGGGTTACAAATTTCAGTTCCAGTGTATTCGACAGGTTATAAGTCATTTATTCAAATGATCCACTTCAAACTATTAACATATTATGCCAACAAGAGGGAATTTTCCAAATCTTCTTCCCTGGTAAGTCAAACTGTCTCCCTTATGAGTTTCGGTGTTAAGAACAATGGACTTAGAGGGGGGGTGAATCAATTCACTTAAAAAATCAATTCAATTTTCATCCATTACTTTCTTAAGTATTCACATAACCACTAAATTAAATATTAACCATATAATGTGTGCACTTAAGCATAAAATCAACATACATACAATCAACCATGAACAGAGGATTCAGAGCACACATAACAACTAAGATATAAGTGGGAAACCCTCAAGGGGAAATAAAACCAACTGAATATCAAAAAAATTATAATTACACAAAGTTTTAAATATATTGAGCTAAGCACCAACCCCATACAGAACACAAACCCCTAGTTTAGTAGAGCACCAACCCTACAAGGAGTCACCAACCCCTAATTTAGTGAAGCAACCACTCCACAAGGAGGCTACAACCCACTAATATGATCAAGTCACACACTCAACCATATGATTATGATGATCTATATATTAGATTTGTTTCTGCCACAATTGAATGGAGATATCACTAATTCAGCTCGCAAACCTTCAAAACCGAGATCTCAAACCCTCATTACTTCTAGCTTGTTCATATCTTCTTCCTTTTCACGATTCGATCTTGAATCTTCAGAACCCTTGCACACATGCTCTCAATAACCTTATTCAGAAATGTAACACATATTATTAGAACTTCAAATGGATTCCTTGCATACCTATAATCACATTTATCATTTGGGTCACTACTTTTCCCCTCTTAATGTCGACTAGCTCACAATTTAATGACCCCAAACACTTCACTTTTATATGTTTCTTAACCTCAAAAACATCAAGAGAGGTCAAGTCCTAAACCATCAATCGAGCAATAAAAAAAAAAAAAAAACATTAAACTCAGAAATATTCATATCATGGACCCATATAGGTCATTCATTCTCTAAGACACCAAACAAGCTCAAGAATTACTGAAAAATCCCATCACCTGATTCACCAAAGACCTAAAAACTCATCACCATTATTATTGAGGTCTAAAAAGGCCTCACACATGAAAAATAAGACATAAAAATATCATCCATGGTCACACATTACACATTAGCTTGAACAAATCAAATTATTCATTACTCTATAAAAAAGGCTCATATCCTTCTCAAAACAGTTGTTTCCAGGAACCAACCTTCACCTATGGCCCTGAAGATCAAATCAAAACACCTAAGCTAAGAAATGTAAACAATAATTTTAAAGCTAATAAAATTTAGAACACATCCATGCTTTCTATAACTCTTGAAACATTCATCCATGTAAACCACACTTACTTTCCTCTTCACCAAACTGAGCTTCCAAGAAATTAGTCTTCGAAAGACAAATAGTTTGCAACCTTAATACAAATTTTGAGTGTTATAATTAACTTAAATAAGGAAAAATTAATCCCTCCTCAATATATAATGCATATAAATCATCAACTAGTGTAAAACAAGAGTATTCTACCTCCAACTTCTAGCCAAAGTAATCTTGTCCTAAAACACAAATAACCTTGGTATTCACAAAATGAGCTGGTTCACTATAAAAACTCATCATAAAGAGAAAACATATATATATATATATATATATATATAAAATTGGAAATCATTATGAATATAATTTCTATAACATTTTACATTTTCTTCCAACTCTAAATGGAAGGCCTTGAACTAGGTTAATCTCTGCAACTGCTCATTTAGGCTTCTAGATCTCAAGAATCAATTTTGAGAGAAAATTTCTCCATCACCTCCAAAGTCACTTCAAATATTAAAAAAAGTATGTAAAAACCTTATAAATTTTTTTGAAGCACTCATAAACCCTGTTAAAACATGAAGAAACTAAAAAAAATCATCAACATCATGAAGTTACGCAAGATCATGCTTAACTAAGAATCTTCAAGAATTTACCTTTAAAGATAAGGTCATAACTTGCTCATACATTATCAAAAAATAAAGTTTGATATGTCATTGGAAATATATTGTAACCAGGATCATAGGAAAACTTTAACCAAGTAAAAAATCCACTTTTACCATAGACTGCTCCAAACTGCCCCAAAAACTAGTCCTCATAAATAGGGCACACTTTGAATTTTAACACCTCAACCATGATATGAAAATATCATGGACATGTATTACAACTCCTATGCTAAAAATAATTTCAATTTATTTCAAACAACCTTCTGATAACTTTACTTTAAACTGAAAATATCTTGAAAAATGCCATTTTGAGTGGGGCCTACATAATGTCACATGATATAATATACCTTCTTAGAAATATGGATGAGTCCTCTACAGCCTATAATAATAAATTTTTAAAAATGAATCAAAACAATCTTAGTATATTGCTTTTTCTCCAAGTCTCTTTGAGCTACAATTTAATTTGGGTTTCAAAGAAACTTATCTTCTTAATGATCATAGATAAAATGTGAAAATAAAACCACCTCATTATTTTTTGAAAAATATTCATAGATATATGTAAAAACATTCCCCAAAACCTCAGGGTAGAATTCAAAGCAAATAATCCACAATGAACATCATAAGGTCAACTTTTAACACAAAAACACTCTCTAGAAAACCTGGTTTTACCAGAAAATTCATATCTAACAAATCCTTCACCATGACCTGAAAGTTATCATGAAGCATCATGAGAACATAATATACATATGCATACTCACTATATAGCACAAATAGATCTGAACATCTTTATCCATAGTGACTTACCTATGCTTTCTTAGCCTGTCTTCACCTTCTTACTCTCTAAGGACCTCATCCATTAACTATACCTTTGATTATTGACCTAAAAATCATCATACAAATCATGTATAAAATAACCATGTTGTTTCAATTCTTGGATAGAAATTATCAGATCCAAAACTCATACCTCCATGTAATACCACATGTTCAAGGTCTAGGAATAGGCCTAGAATGACCTGAATAAAGCCATACAACTCATGAAATAACTTTTTTGACCTCTTAAAAACTCGTTAACACTAATAACACACCATAAGGACCATTATTGACCTCAAGAAAATATTTAATCAACACTAAAGATCTCATACAATGAATATGCAAACTAGAACCTTATCAAGACAACATGACAACTGATTTAGAAAATATTGAATACAATGGTAATAAAGAGTTACTACAAAAAAAATGTTAAAAATTTAAAACTTGTTAACATGTTATAATGATAAAAATTATGTAAAAATATGTGTGATCCACTATAATTTAGTGTGCTAGTATGAATAGGAAGTAGTGTAAATAGAAACAATAGTACCTAAAATGTATACGAAAGTTGATGCCCCCACCTGTGTGTGTGTAGTCATTAGTTTAGCCTCAATACTTCTTTCTAACCCCAAGTGCACTAACCCTATCACCTAGCATATGCTACGCACTCACCCAAGGCACGCACGGTCATTGAGTCCGTCCTTTATGAGAGCTTTGCAAGAGAGTTCTGCCATTAATGGAGGATTATTTACAGAAACAAAAGTACATTCATCTACTTCAAAAAGGTAGAAGATATAACTATCACATTTATGCATTAATGCATCAAAAAAGGTAAAAAACATTGTAATAAGTACAAGAAACAAGATTCGAGTCATGATAAGCCAAATAACAAGAGGGTTTACCCCAATAAGCAAGTTTTACATAATAGATCCATGTATATTGACTTAATAGAGTTTTTGTAGCCATATTACATTCAAAAGGGACATCTAAGACCATATTCATCAAATGATAAAGACTCAACTCATGCAAACCTATCTGATAAGAGATCCTAACTATATTTTTTCTTATTATATCCCTTGTTACAGATCCCATAACCCATACATATGCTTAACAATATCTCTTTAAACCCTCTAGAACTAAGTACTCTAAACCCTAACATCACGAACTCCAAACCCTTAGCATTTGATAAAATTTATGTAGGACTTTTTTACTCTCCTTCTCTTTCTCTACTCTCCTTCGCACTCTACACTAGAATATCTATCCATATATTTTGTGTCTGTTCATGTCCCAAACACTTATTTAAATAGGACCTGTTGGTGCCATTTCTGAACTTCCATTGTGTGCCCTAATTTCTCATGTCTGATTTTTCCCAAGAACGTTTTATTTCTCAATTTTTTGATTTGCAGTTCAGACCCTCCAAATGAATGTTTGAAAATGCCCATAAACTGGTTGTTTTTCCCTATTGCGAACAAATATTCCAAGTTCGCCTATTATTTGTGCCCTGGGTATTTTCCATTTTTCAGGCTGTGTCATTTCCCTTTTCCAGGTCATGCAAAAGGTTGAAATTGATCAAATCTTAATCGTTTGCAATTGGAGACACATTCCCAAGGTCAAAAAGAATATCAAATCATCCTTTAATTGAATTAAAATCAAAAAACAAGCTATCCTTGTTGAAAAATTTGATTTCTAGGGCATCTTTTAAATTTTCCATGTTTTAACAGTCAGACGAGTGTTTTTTGCCTGTGAAATTCATCCTTTGCATGCAAAGGCATCGTGGTGGGTTCCTATTGGCTAGGTGTGGTAGGCTTTCATTAGGAATTTCTAGTTTCATTTTCACTAAAATTTTTCAAAAATCAACTTTTGGCCCAAAGGACCGCACCAAATAGGGAGAGGAAACGTGGCATCTTTGAAGGTACCTGACCTATTTTGGATCTTACTCTGGAGAATCTTTTCGGCCTCTTTTATATTTTGGGAATCAAAGTTTTCTTGGTAAAAATTTGACCTTTCGAAGTTTTAATTACAAAATTCAAACAAAGGAATCACGTATCCAAAATTTACAAAGCTATGTGATCATAGGGACCAGAGGCTGATGGAAAACATGATGATTATCACCACCTAAGGTTACATCCAAAGTGAATTGTAATGAGCATCAAAGCATCCATCTAGCAATCAGATTAAGACATGTGACAAGATGTTGGTGACTCAAATTTTTGATGTGTAGCCACAAAAAGGTGTAAATTTGAGGCTTGTGCGGGATCGTGGGCTCTCGGAGGTAAAAGTAAAATTTGTATCTTGTTTGGCCAAAATTTTGTAGCTAAAGTTAAAATGAGAGGCATGAATCCACGGCTAGACACTGAGGTCCCCACGTGAAACCAATTATAAGTTTGAGCAAGGAGAGTGACGTGTTCATGCATTTGTTCATATGTAAAATTTCTAGTGGTTTATCCATGCAACCATGAGTGTGTATGTATGAAGAAATGTTTCTTAAAGCCAACAAACCAGTTGTGTAGATTCATCACCAAATATTTTTGTGTATTTGTCATGCTTTATCAATGTGCAAAATTCAATTTTTCCCTCGATACCTGATGACATGGCACTCCTAGAAGGTTTCATGGTGGTGGACCTTTCTTGTTTATTTGGAATACTATATAAAAATGTAAAATAAATAAAAAACTTTGGGGCCTTGTGAGGGAATATTTCAGGGAATATTCATCATACGAGATACAAAATGAAAATATTTCCTTGCCCCCTGAAAGGAACATGTGTTATGAGGTTATTGGAGCGTGGTATCAAGCATCTCATGGACTATTGCACTTTGCACTTCAAAACTAAAAAAAAAATGCAAAGTGTGATTAGAAGCTCGGGACTTGACCTTGGACATGTCTCATCATCCCAATATAAGTCAACGTTGGAAAAATAAGTCAAAATTTTAGTTTTGCACTCTTTTTGTCATAGGAAAAAGTGAAAAAATGTTCCCAAATCCCGACTCCTGAAAAATGAAAACACGTGAATGGACCACATTTAAAAGGGAAAAAGGTAAAAAATGATAAATGAAAGATGCTTGCATGCATGAATGATAAAAACATGACCCTGGGGTGGATAATGGTCCAAATTTTGTAATGATTTAAATTTTTTGGCACACCTGGCATTCATTGAACGTTTTTCTATTTGTTGTCTCTTTCTGCAAATCATGAAGGGTTTTTGTAACCAATTTTAATCCTATAAGAATATAATTAACTTGGGGAGGAAGAATCCAAGGTGGCATGAGGTATATTATGCATTTTGGAGAGTTTTGTAATGGTCGGGAGTTGAAAATCATGAGTTAATTTTGAGAAAAAGCTCATTTTTTGAGAAAATCTGCCAAAGAACCAGGTTGATGTCTCATTTGTTGGAAAATTCATGCATGTGGGTTGGTTACAAGTGTATAGCCACCACACAACTATGAGATTGTTCATGTAACACTCCCCTACTATTGAATCTAACAATATTTGAATTAAATCTATGTTTTTCTTTGGGCAATATGATGTCTGTTATCAATTTTACATGCTTACAGATAAATTTTTGTGTTCTTGTTACAATCTCACATTGAAAGTCTCTAGAAATCATACATGATATCCATTTTTTGTTGATAGTTCAGTGGCATTTTCAATCTCATACTCAGAAGAGCTTTCATCTGATAAGGAGATAAACAAATTTAAAATCACTTTACCTTCCTTGACTGCAGAGATTTCTTATAAGCCTTTAGGGGTACCTAAGGCATGGTTTGATCATGGATTTTTGTGTTTAATTGAGTTATTTACTTCAAGATTTTGTGGTGAGTTCTCAAATATTATGTGAAGAGTGTAACCTAGGATTCCATTTGTGCCTCTTCTGGTTGAAGGAATAGCCTGATTACTTTAGGCATTTCATTTGATGGTTGTTCATTGTTTTGTGCAGATTGTCAAAGATCTGATATATCCTAGTTTGTCTTATTAATATCCCACCAAAAAATCATCCAAAAACAAAGATCCCATCATGTAATACTCATGATTTACATGTGTATACCCACAGAAGATCAAAATCCATTTGTAAAAGTATGCACAACAGATAAGGATTTCAATTGTCTTTAGTAACCTTTTCCTTGCTTGAGAACATACCCATGTTTTGAGAAGTGACAACTTGTGAGAGTTCAGATATGGGGTGTTGATCATGCTTTCATCAAGGTCTCCATCATATATTTTCAAGTAAAGAGAAGGATATCTTCATCCCCTTCACCATTACAAGGTTACAAAATAGGTCATCTTACCTTGGTTGCAAGGCACAACCTAAAATAGCTAGGACAAGATCAAGTCCTTTTGGAATGCTATGCATTTCTCGACAACCCTGAGTGCTAGCTAGACCAATCCCCAACTACCAACGACATACAACATGGTCTAATTTGTTTTTAAGCTCCATGAAATAACTGTGGTGCTACTCAGACTGAAAAGGAGAACAAATTTGGATACCAACATGAGTGACACCATTGCCTAGGACTTCTTGGAATTTCTTTGTGTTTTGAGGGGTTTGAGCATTTGTGTATTCAGGTATTTGAGATGCTGCATTATCATGATATCATCCTATGTTTCAGATCTACAAGTTTTAAAGGAAATATTTCAAAGCTCAGCCAGCCCTTTTTCATTTCCCAATATTTTAGACACTTTTGTTACATTATGGTTGGTTGATTTATTAAGAAGAAGGTCTGGTTTATAAAGCCTTGCAAAGTTGTCAGTATTAACAAACATTTGATAGAATTATTTTAGTGCATTCTTACACAAATGAGGTGAAATTCCTTAGTGGCAACTCCATGCTGATTTGAATTTGGAAATACCAGTGTCTTAAGATTTCTTTCATTTATTTTTGTGTTGTTGATCTCTTAAAAATTGGAGGGAAGAAGATCTCTCTGCCTTAAAGAATCTACTAAGAAATTGTTCTCAGATTTAAGAATTTTAGAGTTGGAAGGGAGAAAAGTTTGCAAGGTGGTTGAAGGGTAGGCATCAGGAAAAGATATAGCCATTGGTGAGAGAGATCAATCTTTAGTAGAGGACTATCACTCTTCTCCAAGTGATTCTAATTCAATAAATCCTCTGATAAACTTATTTACCTCAGCTAGTGAAGGTCCTTCTTCTAAACCTGGTAAGTTCCTTCCCCAATTCGTACCTCCGTGTTTTAATTCGAGTAAAAATTTCCAAGAAAACCAGAACTTAGAGGATACCAGTCTTGTGAATCACATTGTTGAGCCCCAAAGATATAACACCCCTCATTAGCTTCTCTGACCTCCAAGATCACCCCCACCAAAAAATATGGCTCAGCCTAGACCTCCATTTGTTGTTAACACCTTTGGTCATATAAATTTTAGAGGAATGGATGGTTACCCAAATGATGTCCCACAAGATGTTAGAAATAGGTTGCCAAAATTCCAAGGTAACAATGCTATTACTGGTGATCAGCGTCTCAAACTTTTTGATAATATGATGGAATATTTTGAGATAGAGTTTGAAGATGTGTATATTAAGTCGTTTATTCATAAACTAGAAGAAGATGCTAGGGATTGATACAAGGCTCTACCTAATAACTCTATTGATTCATGGACTGAAATGAAAAATGCATTTAGGTTGCAATATGGTGACAGGACTGATCCTAGATTTCTTTTATCTAAGTTTGAGAATATCAAGAAAAACCCTAATGAATCAGTCCATGACTTCAACACAAGGTTTAACAAAACTTTGAGAAGGCTGCCTGTTGTTTTGAGGCCTTTTGATGAATCATGTTTAATCAAATATTTAGATGCATTTAAGAGAAAAGTAGCCTATTACCTAAGAGACAAGAACCCAAACAATATAAGACAAGCTTTCACCATGGCACTTCAAATTGAGAACAATATCAAGGCTATTGGGAAACCTCTTAAGAGAGATGGTGTAAAATTGATAAACCCTGAAAAACCTCAAGCTAGCAAAGGTGCTGATTAAGAAGAGGTTGTGAAGACTTTGGCAAGGACTGTCAAGGAGATCTCATGCAAGTTGGCAGGAGATGAGAAGGGGATTGGGTAGAATTCACATGGTTAGCCTAGGCAACAGGCATAAGATAGATTTGGCAATCACCATAGGAATGAGAAGAGGTTTGATGACAAGGGTAAAGGGCCTATTGGATCTGTAAATAGACAACCCCAAACACATGAAAATAGATTGGTTCCTGACCCTCTGACTACTAGGGTTGCTGTTATTGATGAAGTTGCTGATATGGAATGGTGTGATAGATGTTTTCTTCCTTATCCTCCATGTGAAGTGAACCAACAAGTTGATGAAGATGATAATGAGGATGGAACTGATGATGATATTTACATGGTGGGTTGTTCTTCAAGCTCATAAGTAGGAGAAACATCTACTAAAGTAATAAGTGTTAGGACTGCTGCTACCTTTTTGGATTGCATCAAGTGGGTACAAGTCTTTCTCCCCCCTCATGCGCTTGAAGTTGATGTAGTGCAAGATTTTGAGATTCCTAACAATGACTTTGAATACTTGAGAGCTTTGATGATTAAGAAGTATGATGGTGGTATCCCTTCAAAGGAAGATAGACAATTGTTGATAAATGATGTTGTAGCTCAAGAGAGGGACTATAACACTAGAAGTAAAGTTGTTAAGGGAGTTGGGGCTCAATCCAAACCTAAAACACCCTTGCTCACAAGCATTCCAAAAGAATCTCCTAGGAAAGAAGCAATTGCTAAAAATGCTGCTGTCTCGAGAAAAAATTACAGTCTTCATCACGCCCAAGCTGCTAATAATCCTTTGCCATTTGATGAATCTTCTTGTATCCCATCCAATGTTGTTTTTCCAAAGAGTGTCCCCTATGACATATCCTAGGTACTGAGCCAAATTAAAGTGAGTGTTCCAATCATTGAGTTGCTTAGAATTCCTGAGCATAAGAAGAGAGCATTTGAGTACTTGGGATTGAAAGAAGTGAAGATCACCCCAAGTAGAAATGTAAATGTTGTTGAGACTCCTCTTCAAATCATTGCTGGCCTTGAAAAACCACTAGCAGTGGAAGATCTTGGAGATGCACTCGAGGTATATTTGGGGACATCCTTGGTTGATTCCCAATATAATGTTGATGCATTATGTACAAATTTTCTCATAAAAGGTAGACTACTTCACAATTGTATGTTTGATTTTGGTGCATCATGTAATGTCATGCCTCTAGAATTCATGAATGAGTTAGATATCAAAGTGACAGCTGCATATGGGAAGTGTACTATCATAGATTCAAGGGAAGTGCCAGTGGTTGGTTGTGTGAAGGGTTTGGTAGTGCAACTTGTAGCCTATCTAGGTAAGAATTTGAAACTGGATGTTGTAATTGTTGACTGCCTTGCTAAACGGGGTATGCTTTTGTCAAGAAAATGGGTTGCATGTGTTGGTGGTAGCATTCAAATGGATATGTCTTTTTCCACCATTCTAATTGAGGGCATCTTGGTCAAATTGTATGGTGAAAATAAGATGTTGTACCTAATTGAAGATCCTAACAATGCTTCTTATGAAGTGTTGTTTACTGATGTAGATGCTGAGAATTTCATTGGTTTTGCTGATGGAAAAGAACACAAGATGGACAGATCAAAATGCATTGATATGGTAGGTTCTCCTTGGACCTTGCTATTTGATGGAGCTTGCTCCAAATTTGGAAATGGTGCTGGTATAGTTCTACTCTCTCCTAGTTTAGAAGAGTATGCTTTTTCCTTCAAGCTTAATTTTGAATGCACTAACAACGTTGTTGAGCATGGGGCATTGTTGTTGGGGTTAAGAATTGCATGGAAGTATTGAGTGAAACAATATAAGCATGTAGTTTGGGATCTAATTGAAATGTTTGATTCCTTTAACATTGTTTACCATGATAGAGGTCTTAATGCTGATGTTGATAAGTTGGCAGTGCCAGGTTCTAGATTTTAAAATTGCACCATTTCACCTTATTGTGAATACAAAATTGAAGTGCTGACTAGGCCAGCTGTCCCTGATAATGTGAAATATTGACAAGTATTTAACAATGATGCTCAAGTGCTGAGGTTCTTGCAAAACCAAGGTGAGTTTGCAAGTTAGAATATTTATTTGGAGCCAATGGTATGCATGACTGAAGGAAGATAAACTTTGTTTGGAAAAGATATCATCCAATTGAAAACAAACACCATTCCTAGAGGTCTTATTGCACTTGAGTCAAATTTTAACAATTCTAATTGCATTATAAATAGAAACATGTATGCTTCAAGGGATGTGGAAGAGCATGATTTGGGAACAAAGTACAAGCCAAGGAAAGTTTTGTTGGGCAACAATTTAAGTAAAGAAGAAAAATAGTCCTATGCCCAACTTTTGGAAAAATATCAAGATTGATTTGCTTAGTCCTATTTAGAGTTGAAAGCATATAGAGAAGATTTATTTCAGCATGAGATCCCTCTTGAAACAAATGCCAAACCATTTAGACAAAGGAAAAGGCCGATTAATCCACTTCTCACTATGAAAATGCAAGAGGAATTAAGGGAGTTGAGAGAGGGAGGTATTATTCAACTCACTGGATATTCATCTTGGGTTGCAAACCTTGTGCTTGTCAGAAAGAAGAACAGAGACATCTGACTTTGTGTGCATTTTAGAAATATAAACAAATCATCCATGAAGGACAACTATCCCTTGCCATATATGGAAAATATGTTGCAGCTTGTGACAGGGTCTGAATTGCTTTCTACATTGGATGGTTTCTCTGGATATAATCAAGTGGTAGTTAAAGAACCAGAAAGACTTAAGACAACTTTCACTACGCGTTGGGGGACATATGTTTTTGTTAGGATGCCCTTTCATTTGATGAATGCTGGTAACACTTTTCAAAGAGCAATGGATGTTGCTTTTTCTTGTTACATCTATGAGTTCATTGTAGTTTACCAAGATGACGTGACTATATTTTCAAGGCATAGAGGTGATCATTTACATCACTTAGAGAAGATACTGATCAGGTGTAGGGAGTATGGAATTTATCTTAATACAAAGAATTGTCATTTTGGCATGCAAAAGGCCAAGATGATTGGTCACATTGTGTCAAAAGATGGTGTAATGATAGACCCTAAGAGAGTGGAAGAAATCAACAAATTACCTATCCCCAGAACTAAGAAAGGCATCCAATCTTTCTTTGGCAAAATCAATTTTATCAGAAGGTTTATTTCCAACTTTGCTGAGCTTACTCTTCCAATCACAAGCATGTTGAAAAAGGACCAGGTTATCAAGTGGGAGGAGGCTTCCATTCAAGATTTTGAAGGAATAAAGGATGCACTTAAGCATGCACCTGTTCTAGTAGCACCAAACTATGAGAGGCATTTCCAAATTTTTTCTTTTGCTTCTGACTATACCATTGGTTCTATTTTGTTACAAAAGGATGAGAATGGAGCTGAGAGGCCTATTGCCTTCTTTAGCAAGGCTTTACAAGCTACTGAGTTAAAGTATACAATCATGGAGAAACAAGCATTTTCCTTGGTGAAGGCAACAAAAGTTTTCAGGCCTTATATATTGAGTTCAAAAATTGTTGCCTATGTTCCCCAAACCATGGTGAAAGACATCTTATCAGAGATGGAGATCTCAAGTAAAATATGTAGATGGGTGAAAAAACTATAGGAGTATGATATGGATATCAAAACCGTAAAGTTGGTAAGAGGTTTGGGTCTTGCTAAGCTCATGGTTGAGAGCAACTTGTAGAATGTGTAAGTGAATCAACTAGAAGAAGAAAGGGTTGATGTACTTGCTAAGTTGGTGAATTTTGAATGGTACAAGAATGTAATCTTTTACCTTAGACACCTTTACTGTCCTAATCATTTAAATAAATAAAAAAAAAGAGCCCTCAAGCTGGCTTCTCAAAAATATATCATTACAGACCTTGGGCTAGCTGGGAAGAACCCTGAAGGTGTCCTCTTGAAATACATAGCTGAAGATGAAGCTCCCAAGATAGTTACTGATTTCCATGGAGGAGTTTTTGGGGGACACTTTGGTGGGAGAGTAACAACACATAAGATTTTGAGAGTTGGTTATTGGTGGCCTTCTCTTTTAAAATATGTAACCCAACTGGTTAGAAAATGTGTTAGTTGCCAACATTTCTCTGGAAGACTGAAAGCTTAAAGTTTCCTTCCTTCCTTTGCAGCCTGTATCAATTGAAGATCCTTTCAAACAATGGGGAATGGAATTCATTGGTGAGATTTCAGATCCTTCTACTGCTGGTCATAAGTGGATTCTTGGAGCCACTGATTATTTTACGGTTGGGTTATAGCAATCCCATCTAAGAAGGCAACACACAAAGTGGTAATTGATTTCTTATTAAATCATATCATATGTAGATTTGGAGTTCTAGTTAAGATTGTATTTGATAATGACATGCGCTTTAGTTGCAAACCTTTAATGGCAATGTGCAATGAATATGGGATCAATTTGACTTATTCTTCAAACTAAGACCCCAAGGGAATGGACAAGTTGAGTCCAATAATAAGAACTTGCTAAAGATCATTAGAAGAACATTGGAAATAAACAAGAAAAAGTGGGGTGAACAATTGAAGTTTGCAGTTTGGGCTGATAGAATAACTCCTAAAAGAGCAACTTGTAAAAGCCTTTTTGAATTGGTGTATGGAACTTAGGATATTCTTCCCTTGCACCTATAATTATCTTCATTTAAGTTTTCTCAATAGTTGGAAGATCAAGAGCATGGCCCATATGAATCAAGAATTAATTAGATTATTGAGTTTGATGAGGAGACAAGAGCATCCCGTCAGAGGCATATCAGATTTAGAGAGAAATTGAAGAAGTTGTTTGACAAGAAGGTTACTCCTAGAGCCTTCAGTGTTGGAGATATGGTTTTACTATGGGATAGTAGGCATGAAGACAAGGGCAAGCATGGTAAGTTTGATGCATTATGGATGGGCCCTTATGCCATTGATATCAGAATTGGTGAGCATACCTTTTTCCTTAAAGATTTAGAAGGGGAATTACTGGAGCTACCTGTTAATGGCAGACATTTAAAAAATTTCTTGGATTAATCCCTAAAGTAAGGTATGCACAAATTGTACAATTGTATAGTCTTTGTTTTTTCTCTGTTTTTTGTTGTTTGGTGGTTTGTGGTTTTCCCTTTGTTCTTAACAACCATTTTGGTTGGTTTCTCGGATCGTTTTTGTTGGGTGGTTCTAGTTTTGGGCTTCCTTGTGTTTTGAATCCTTTTACCAATGGTATTTTGGAACTTGGTCTACATTTTTTCCTTGTGGCACTCACTGGGAGTGCCCATCCCCAAGCAGGAGCCAATGTTGGTGCCATTTCTAAACTTCCATTGTGTGCCCTAATTTCTCATGTCTGATTTTGCTCAAGAACATTTTTATTTCTCAATTTGGTGATTTGCAGTTCGGCCCCTCCAAATGAATGTTTCAAAATGCCCATTAACTGGTTGTTTTGCCCTATTTCGAACAAATATTCCAATTCTGGCTCTTATTTGTGCCCTGGGTATTTTCCAATTTTCAGGCTGCGTCGTTTCCCTTTGCCAGGTCATGCAAAAGGTTGAAATTGATCAAATTTTAATAATTTGCAATTGGATACACATTCCCAAGGTTGAAAATAATATCAAATCATCCTTCAATTGAATTAAAATCAAGAAACTGACCATCGTTGTTGAAAATTTTGATTTATAGGGCATCTTTAAATTTTCCACATTTTGATGGTTAGACGGGTGTTTTCTGCCCATCAAATTTATCCTCTGCATGCAAAGGCATTGTGGTGGGTTCCTATTGGCTAGGCATGATGGGCTTTCCTTAGGAATTTCTGGTTTAATTTTGCAAAATTTTCAAAAATCAATTTTTAGCCTGAGGGCCCGCACCGAATAGGGAGAGGACATGTGGCATGAAGGGCATGTGGATGGCAGAAGGGACTTGGAGAATTTTTATGTTTTATGGCTCAAAGTGTTAAGGTAAATTTTTTTCCCAAAGTTTCAAAACCAATCAAAAGAGGACACGTGTCTAAAATTTACAAAAATGAAGGAAGGGGCCGATGGAAAACTTGATGATTTCTTGCTTTGTTTTCTAAAAGTGAAAAATGGATTATAACCCTGCTCCAATCAGATGGAGACACCTGTCAAAAATTTAAAAAGTCAAAAATTTGTGCGTAGTCCCAAAAAGGTGTAAATTTGAGGCTTATATGGGATCGTGGGCTTTCGGAGGTAAAAGTAAATTTTTTCCTTTTTGGCCAAGGGAGCTAAAGTGAAAATGAGAGACATGCCTTCGCAGCCAACCCAAGGTGGACACGTGGCACATTATAAGGTGTCAAGGGGTGGCATGAGTCAACATTGAAATTTGTGAATTTCTAAAAAGGTTAGAAGGCAGGAATGGAGACTTGGACTCGTAGAAAATCAGAGAACGCCACGTGGCAAGGAAGAATTGGGATTTTGGGCCCATGGGGGTTTTATGGAAAATTTTCCTTTTTTCAAAAAAAAATAAAAATTAATAGAATTGGTCCATGTTTTCAATGTGACCCACTATTGGACACGTGGTGGGCCTGGAAGGCAGGCAGAGAAAAGTGGCAAAATTTTCCAAAATTTCAAAAGGTCATAAAATCATTTTTGGGAAGCATGGGCCCAATCCAATCATGTTTTGACACGTGTCCCACCTTATCTAAAGGTTAAAAAGGTAATTTTGAGCTTATTTTTTAAATGGCCTTGTCCACGTGGAGTGCTGATATTAAAGGGAGGATAGGATCAATGGATACTGTGCTTTTGTTTGTTTTGGTTGCCATGAGATCTCCAACAAGCTTGGAAATAAGGTTTTTTCATCAAATTTCATCGAACCTTATATGATTTTGGGTTGTCTTGGCCTTTTGAGAACATTGGAAACATTTTTGTGACCTAATTTGTCGATCTATGGTGTTTTTTGATATAATTTTTGCTCAGGTCAGTCAAAAGATGCAAAAAATCAGATTTGGAAGTTACAAGCAAAATTGAAAAGGGAAAAATGTAAAAAATGATAAATGAAAGATGCTTGCATGCCTGAATGATAAAAATGTTACCCTAGGGTGGATAATGGTCTAAATTTTGTAATGATTTAAATTTTTTTGGCACACCTGGCATTCATCGAACGTTTTTCTGTTTTCTGTCCCTTTCTACAAGTCATGAAGGGTTTTTGTAACCAACTTTGATCCCATAAGCATATTATTTTCTTGGGAAGGAAGAATCCAAGGTGGCATGAGGTATATTATGCATTTTGGAGAGTTTTGTAATGGTAGAGAGTTGAAAATCATGATTGAATTTTGAGAAAAAGATCATTTTATGAGAAAATCTGCCAAAGAACCAGGTTGATGTCTCATTTGTTGGAAAATTCATGCATGTGGGTTGGTTACAAGTGTATAGCCACCACATAGCTTTGAGATTGTTCATTTAAATCTCCCTTGTTGAATATAACAAGCTTTGATTTAAATCTATGTTTTTCTTAGGGCAATATTATGTTTGTTATCAATTTTAAACGCGTGCAAATAAATTTTAGTGTTCTTGTTACAATATTGCATTGAAAGTCTCTAGAAATCATACAGGATCTCAATTTCTGGTTGATAGTTCAGTGGCATTTGCAATCTCATACTCAGAAGAGCTTTCATCTGATAAGGAGATAAAAAAATTTAAAATCACTTTACCTTCCTTGACTGCAGAGATTTCTTGTAAGCCTTTGGGGGTACCCAAGACACGGTTTGATCATGGATTTTTGTGTTTAATTAAGTTCTTTACTTCAATATTTTGTGGTGAGTTCTCAAAGATTGTGTGAAGAGTGCAACCTAGGATTCCATTTGTGCCTCTTCTAGTCGAAAGAATAACCTAATTAATTTAGGCATTTCATTTGATGGTTGTTCATTGTATTGTGTAGATTGTCAAAGATCTGATCTATCCCAGTTTGTCTTATCAATATCCCACCAAAAAATCATCCAACAATAAAGATCCCATCATGTACTACCCCTTATTTGCATGTGTATACCCACAAAAAATCAAAATCTATTTGCAAAAGTATGCACAACAAATCAAGATTTCAAATGTCTCTAGTAACCTTTGCCTTGCTTTGAGAACATACCCATATTTTGAGAAGTGACAACTTGTGAGAGTTCAGATATGGGGTGTTGATCATGTTTTCATCAAGGTCTCCATCATATATTTTTAAGCAAAGAGAAGGATATATTCATTCCCTTCACCATTACAAGGTTACAAAATAGGTCCTCTTATTGGAGTGCTATCTATTTCTCCACAAACTTGAGTGATAGCTAGACCATATCCCAAGCTACCAATGACATAAAACATGGTCTAATTTTTTTTTAACCTCCATGACATAACTATGGTGCTGCTCATACTGAAAAAGGAGAAATTTTTTGGATACCAACAGGACCATTGTCCACCACCATGACTTCTCTACTGAGAATATCATGCACCAAGTGTCGATGTGGTCCTCCATTTGTGAATGCTTATCCTCTTTGCAAACCTTCCACTAACTATAATGATGCCTCTGGGAAAATACCCTACATGGAATATCCTTTTCTAGACCTGCAAGGTTCCAGGATGGCACCTTATCCACTTATCACACCTAGTTGGGTCCTCATGATTTTCCTAAAGTGACTCTATGATGCCAAATATTTATAAGTCCTTTAAAACCTTGTTCTTCCTCCTGTGCATGCCCTAGTTCAACTTAAAACCCTTCTTAAACCCATTTTTCCTACATGCTTTTCCTTGAGCGCCCTTCTATTCATTAATCCTACTCGAGCGCACCTCTTGGTACTTAGCCAATATTTTAGGGTCCAACATCACCCCACATATGCGTGTTCTTTGTCCTCAGAAACATTCTTATTCCTCAAAGAATAAAGAATAAAGGTATTGAAACAATTAAAGAATGTAAGGATGGAAGAATGGAAGAATATAAGAATATGCTATTGCTGCATGAGGAGTGGGAAATCCTTCTTCATGGATGCCTCAATTTTCTCCCAAGCATCTACTTCTCCCTATGCTTGATGAAGTAGGTCACCCACTAATGCTCTTACTACATCAAGAATAAGTTCCTCACTCTTAGATTTCACTGTATCTACAATGTATTCTAGTTGCTTGCTAAGATCACCTAGTGTATCCATCTTATGAGTGACTTCGGGGTAAAGTTACTTTAGCTTATTCTTAATTGAACCCCACAGGGTTTTGATTGCATCCAACGTCTTCTCAATTTCATCTAAGATATTTTCAAGCTATGCCCTATTACCTTTGTACTTTTACTAAAATTATTTTAGATGCTCCTAATGTGTAGCAACCAATATGCTTGCTACCCTTTCTTTGCTGGCACATTTGTCCTACACAACTTTGTCCATTTGCATGGCGGTCTTACTGAAAAAATGATCTCAGAGTATTGAATCACTATCTACCCAATATATTAATTTTCCTCCTCCTCCTAGCATGCCATCACCTCCTCTGTTGACTCTAATGCAAGTGGTCACCTTTCCATGGTGAGGATGTGGGTCAGGTCTTCCATGCAATGCATGGTTGACTCATATTTTTTCTCAGGAGGGGAAAGGTCTGGGTGCTTCAAGATAATGACATCTGAAATGGCCTCTATCTTTGTATTGACTTCGTACACCTTTTCCTTTCCATCCTTTAGCTCACACCTTAACTACACACACATCAATTCCTTCTGTTTTATCTCCTTATCCCACTCAATGATCTCGTCATTATTTTTCTCAAGCTCTTCCTCCAAGACCCTTATCTTGTCATTTGTACCAAAGAGTCTTGCCTCCACCTCCACTGATTATCTTTTGAGCGCATTGTAAAATTTCTCATCATATAGTATTTATGAATTTACCAAAGGGTTTACTCCCTTGACATCTAGTATATTCACCAATGCATCTTGATTTACCTTGAACTCAGGTTCATCAATGGGGGACTCAAAATCCCAAGATAACATTTTCCTTTTGCGCGATTAAGCACCTTCTTCATCAAAAGAAGACCAAGTGAGGAGTTTTTTTGTATAGTCATTATTTTACCAATAATACTTCTTTCTAACCCCAAGTGCACCAGCCTATCACCCAACAAGAACTAGCCACTCACTCGAGGCACACACATGCGTTGAGCCCCTCTTTTATGTGAGCTTTGTGAGAAGGTTTCACCATTAATGGGGGTTTATTTGCAGAGATAGAAATACATGCATCCTAAAAGAAGAGGTGTTGATAATAACAATACTAATGTACCTATCCAGCCAGAAAACAAAAAGGCTAGGTTGGTAGCTGAACTCACCAATGATATAAAAATGATAAGTCCACCTAAGTTTGATGGCACCACATTAGGTGATGGAGGTGAGAATTGGCTCAGTGAAATGGAGAAGTACTTTGTAATAAGAAAATTCTTGGAGGAAACAAAAGCTATTTGGGGAGTATATCAACTTTCCCACGAAGAATCTTCATGGTGGGACAGCCGTAAGGCTGAGCTAAACATTGATGAAAATAACATCACTTGGGATAAATTTAAATGTTATTTTAGGCAACGATGGCTGCCAGAACTTTATTATGATCAGAAAATGACTTAATTTTAGAACTTGGCTCAAGGGAAGTTAACTGTAACTGATTATTGGGAACGGTTTACAAAACTACTCAAGTATGTACCTTAGTATCAAACTGATGAGAAGTTCAGGATATAGAAATTCATCATGGGATTGAATCCCATTATTGGGGGAGAGGTTGATGTTCACAACCCAACCACTATGGAAGGGGTTGTTGAAAAAGCCATAAGGCAAGAAAAGAAATTAAAGGCTATTTCTACTCACAAGGAGGAAGTACAGAAGAAAGTTCCAAACTCTTCTTCATCTTCTCTTGCACCTAAGAAAGGACCATGGAAAAATTTTGGTAACAAAAGTAAGTTTCCAACTGATAATAATAAGAAAACAACAATGAATAAGTCTTCTGGAAATACACAGAACAATTTTTCCAAGAATAATAATAACGGATGAAAGTCCTATGGAGGTCAAAATGATAACTTTAACATTGGAAATAATTCTGAGCCTAAAAAGTGACCGGTACGAGGCTATTATAACTGTGGCAAAGATCAATATGTGAATCAATGTCCTTTAAAGAAGGATGATGGTAATTAGTAGCATAAGATACATGCTATAGTAGCTGACAAGCAAGCTAAAAAGCAAGTTACACCTATATAAGTTCTTGGTAAGTTATTCGACATACCTGTAACTATTATTTTTGATACGGGAGCTATTGAATGTTTTATTTCTAGTAAACTTGCTTCAAAACTTAAAAGAAAAGCTGGAAAAATGGATAAATCATGGACTGTACATTATGGTAATAATTTTGTTCATATAGTTAGTATGTGTCTTTTTGGGGCAGTCCTTGACTTACCTAGCTTTTCCACAGAAGTTGATCTCTATGTAGCACCTTTGGGATCTTATGATATAGTCATAGGCATAAATTGGTTAGCAGAGCATAAAGCAAAGGTAGACTATTTTGAAAAGCATATTAGTTGTTTAGATGATCTGTAGAAAATAGCAGAGATTCAAGGTGTAAAATGAGAAATTTCTGTTAGGAAATTGTCAGCTATGCAACTTAAAAAGGCCAAAAATAAGGGTTGTACCTTATATGCAGTAAAAATTTCAGAATCTACGGAAGAAAACAATGATTTCATGGAACGTTATCCACTGTTACAGAACTACAGTGATGTGTTTCCAGAAGAATTACCAGGGTTACCACCCAAAAGGGAGTTTGACTTCACGATTGAAATCAAACCAGGTACTGAACCTATTTCTAAAGCACCTTATCGAATGACTACCACAGAGTTAGTAGAACTTAAGGCTCAGTTGCAAGAAATTTTTTCTAAGGGTTTGATTAGACCAAGTGTTTCACCTTGGGGAGCACCAGTGATCTTTGTGAAAAAGAAAGATGGAACACTTAGATTGTGCATTGATTACAGGATGTTAAACAAAGCAACAATCAAGAATAGATACCCACTTCCTAGAATTGATGACCTATTTGATCAGATGCATGGGGCATCGGTATATTATAAGATAGATCTTCAATCTGGATATCATCAATTATGAATTAAAGATGAGGACATTCATAAAATGGCTTTCAGGACAAGGTATGGGCATTATGAATTCACGGTTTTACCCTTTGGATTAACGAATGCACCTGCAACTTTTATGAACTTAATGAATAATATCTTTCAAGAATACTTGGACAAGTTTGTGCTTGTATTCTTGGATGACATTCTCATATATTCTAAAAGTATTGAGGAGCATCATGAACACTTGAAAATAGTTTTGGAAATTCTGAGAAAGAGACGGTTGTATGGTAAGTTGTCCAAATGTTCTTTCTATGACACCGAAGTTCACTATTTGGGTCATGTTATAAGTAAAGATGGGATTGTTGTAGATCCTTCTAAAATTGTAGCTATAACCGAGTGGCCTACACCAAAGAATGTACATGAAGTTAGAAGCTTCATGGGCCTTGCAGGTTATTATAGAAAATTTGTTAAGGATTTTTCTAAGGTGGCTGCACCAATAACTTCATTGCAGAAAAAGGATAAGAAATTTGTTTGGAATGATAAATGTGAATCTGCTTTTAAAATTTTGAAAAGTCAGTTGACTTCAGCACCTATCTTAGCTGTACCTGATCCTAATGGAGACTTTACTGTTGTAACTGATGCATCCGGGGAAGGTCTTGGAGGTATTTTGTTACAAAATGATCATGTCATAGCTTATGAAAGTAGAAAACTTAAGTTACATGAGTTGAATTATGCTCCACATGATTTAGAGCTTGCTGCCATAGTTCATGCACTTCAAGTTTGGAGGCATTATCTGCTGGGTAAACCATTTGAGTTGAAAACTGATCATCTTGGGCTGAAGTACATTTTCACTCAGCCAAATCTGAATGCAAGACAACGAAGGTGGTTAGAGTTTTTGTCTCAATATGATTTTGACATAAGTTACATTAAAGGAAAAGAGAATAGAGTGGTTGATGCTCTAAGTCGTAGGAAGCACATTTCTGCTCTTATAACACTAAGAACTCAGTTTAAGGATGAAGTAAAAAGTGTTATGGAATCTGACTCTTACTTTCAGCAAGTAAAAATTGCACTTGCTGCAGACCCAAAGGATGAAAGATATAAAGGTTTTCACTTTGATAATGAAGGAATCTTACGATATGAAAACAGAGTATACATACCTTTGCCTAATGATTTGAGAAAGAAATTGTTAGCAGAGTTTCACAATTCACCTTTTTCTGGACACCCAGGCATTACAAAAATACTCGTTGATATAAAAAAACAATATTTCTGAGAGGGAATGAAAAAGGATGTTATTGATTTTGTGACTCATTGTCTGGAATGTCAACGTGTAAAAGTAGAGTATATGCACCCAACTGGTTTATTGTATCCTCATAGCATACCGCAGTACAAATGGCAGGTAATAAGCATGGATTTTGTACAAGGATTTCCTATGTCAAGAAATAAACATGATGTTATTTTGGTAGTAGTTGACAAACTAACGAAAGTAGCTCATTTTATTGCTGGAAATCTAAAGGATGATTCTCCTGTTTTGGCTAAAAGATTTGTACACAAAATTTTCAGATTACATGGAGTACCTGAATTAATCATATCTGATAGAGACCCTAGAATGACGTCAAGGTTTTGGAAAACACTTAATGCAGCTCTTGGAACTAAATTGAATTTCAGTTCTGCATATCATCCAGAAACAGATGGACAGACTGAAAGAGTAAATCAGGTTTTGGAGGATATGTTACGGATGTACTGTATGGATCAGCAGTACAAGTGGGAGGAGTACCTTCCATTAGTTGAATTTGCATACAATAACACATATCATGCTTCTCTTAAGATGGCACCTTTCGAGGCACTTTACGGAAGGAAATGCAAAACCCCTATTAGTTGGGATAGCATTGAGGATAGAGAGGTAATTGGACCTGAAATCCTTACGGAAATGGAACAACAAGTTAAAATGATTCGTGAATGCTTGAAAGAAGCTGCAGATAGGCAAAAGAGTTATGCTGACTTAAAGCGGGTTGACAGGAAATTTGAACTTGGAGAGAAGGTTTTTCTTCAGGTTAAACCGAAAAAGAGCTCTATAACTTTTGGCAAGGCTGCCAAGTTATCACCTCGTTATGTGGGACCTTTTGAAATAGTTGAAGTAATCAACCCTGTAGCTTATCGTTTAGCACTACCACCTACTTTGTCACGAATGCATGATGTTTTCCATATTTCTTTGCTTAAGAAATACATTTCAGATTTATCACATGTGTTAAATTGGAATTCCTTGCAGGTCCAAGACCCAGGAATAATCATGGTTAAACCCATTCGAGTGCTGGAAACTCACCAGTTACATTTAAGAAATAGAGAAATAAGTCAATGTAAGGTCCAGTGGGACCAGTTTAACAAGGAAAGTGCAACTTGGGAAAATCTAGAGGATATGAAAACTACTTTTCCATATCTATTTGAACAGAATTGAATCTGTTGACTGATAAAATTTTTATGATTTTATCTTTATATGACATTAAGTAAGCCAGTTTTGGGCAGATAATTATTTAATTTGAACAAACAAGTTATTTAATGCTGATTTCTGGAACTATAAGGTTTTGAAATATTTGACTTTGAGTAAGAAAAGTGAAGGATTTGACTGTCCTTGATGTAAATTGTTAGAAGAAATAATCATCGGGATGATGATTCCTTTTAGGAGGGAAGCATGTAACACCCTTGACAGTTGTTATTTTCCTCCTTTGCATCTCAAGTGTTGGCATGTGATTTTCCTTTTTAGGATATGTTCTTTTGACTTTGGGAAATCATGCTTGATGTGGATAAGTCTTTTCTGCTCTTAAGATCTTCTGACTGAACTGGAATAGTTTTCCTGAATTCATTTTTCACTTCTTGTAGGTGAGATTGCAATTTGGTTTTAAGAGTTGTAAACTTATCTATTTACCCGACTCATCCTTGGATCAATTTCAGTGATCCAAGGAATGTTTTAAATCTGTTCAGAGTGAACAACTGATGAATTGGCATTCCATGAATTGAGAAACACATGGACTGAACTTAGTAGATGCAAGTTCTTTAATTCTCTTTTGTGTGAAAATATTTCCATTCAGTGGTATGTTTTGTTTGGGTCTCTGGAGATCGACCATGGCAGGTCATTACTGACGTAATTGGGATTTCAGCCTGTTCATGGCATAGGAGAGAACCAGAATCCTATAAAGGACTAACCTACGGAATCCTAAGCTAGGTAAAAGTATTTCCTACCTAAGCTATGTAACTTGATATAATTCTGATTCTAACCTAAACTTGGTGCTAAGGGAATTGGAAAAAGTTACTAGGTATTAAAACTAAACATTGAACCTATTACTACAAGGCTATATGGTGATCTAACCTAGTGCTTTAAACTATGGCATTTTGAATTATTTACCTATGTGGAATTATCTAAACCTAATTGCTAAGGCCTATGGTGGGGGTTAGTTGTTAGTGTTATATCCTAAGGTATAAACTTTAATCTACCTAAGATCTAACCTAAGCAAGTAATCTATCCTAAACTATTGGGCATGAATGGGGACTTATGTAGTCGCATGCATATTGGCGACGGTTCCTAAGGCATTTATGATGTTGATAAGGTTTTTATTATACTCGGTACTGCCAGCTTTGGCAGGGGCTAGTTGGCTTGGCGGAGGCTTAGGTGGCAGTATCACTAAAATGGAAATACATGTTAATTTAGACTTGGCATTCGCCAGACTTGGCAGGCGGTGGCAAGGAAGATTAGGTGGGAGATTTGGAATTAATGGAATTAATTGCTTTTGGTTTACGAGCCCAAACCATCTTGGTAGGCATGCCAGTGGATTTTTCTTGGGTTGTTTCACTTTGCATGTTTTCTGATTTTCACTCTGCATGCACTCTAGTTTTTCGAACCAGCAGATTGAACTGCACTTCATGGCTATTTTTGAGGTTTTAAATCTATTTTCATTTCATGGAATTTATAAGAGGCATTCTAGAAGAGTTATCTAGTTGCTTGATCTTTTGTGGAAAAGAGGAGAAGGAGTGAGCTCGGCTAGAGGTCTTCTTCGATTTGACAGAGACACTATCAGGCATGATAGGCTCTAACTGTTAAAATCTCTTTCTTTCCTCTAAGTGTTTTCATTAAAACAACTCTGCTCTGTGAGTTTTATGCATTGCATGATGTATTTGGTTGTTTGGTTACTGAGTTTATTAAGTCTTGAATTCTTGGTTCGAATCCTTTGCAAAAGTGGTCTGGTTTAAGATATAGTATGTGATTGTTTAAGCACATGAAAAACACATGCAAAAATGATTATGTAACTCTGTTTGGATTAACTGGATTTGGTAATTAATGGTTGGGTTTTGTTTATTTTCAAATGAATGTATTCTCACCAAAGTTCTTTAGAGAATCTTGTGTTCCACTTGTATCTATTGAAACTAATGTTTTACGATCCTTTTCTAGTAAAAAGCTCATGTTTGTTATGAAAACTTGTATGTAAGCTAAAGTTATATTGGAAACTTGTGGGTATTTGAGAACTGCTGTCAGCTTCTTGGTGCTATTATGCTTGTGTTTTTCTTCATAAATATATGGAGATGTGAATAGAGTAGGAGTTGTTTTGGTTCTTGGTTCTTGTTTTCTAACCTGCGAACATTTGTTGTTGCTGAAACCCTAACACGGTGTGATAATTGTGTAGGTATTATCATGGATATTATGGACTGTTACTAGTCCACATTTGGTTGGTGTTTGTGTTTTACTGTGACCTTGTGTATTGTATTGAGAGTTCATTATGAATAGGGCCTTAGCACTTATATGGTGATAGTCTGAACTCTTTAAGTGATCTTCGAAACCACTTCAAGTGTTGAGCAAGGTTTGATACGACAATTATTCGAAAATGACGCTTGATTTTTAATTTGAACTGTTTAAATGTTTGTTCATTGCATTTTATCTAGCATTAGAATGCAAAAGTTATAGTAACTCAATAAGGAGTATTGTGATGCAAAATGAGTCGAGGGAATTGTTTCTTATTGTTGGAATTAGAAACCTGAGCAAGGTGTCAGTCCAGTTGGGATTCTTTCTGGTTTTCTTTCTTAAAAGATACAAATCAAAAGGGAACATAAGTTGCCCAAAATTGTTTAAAATCAGTGAATGATTTTGATCTTGGTAAGAACTTATGCTCCTTATGGCACTCAGATTGGGATTTCAAATCTTGGGTAGAAGGTATCTTGTAATTATGCTATAAGACCCTGTCATATATATTGAGTTTATTACTGTAGGGAACTATTTTAAAACTCTGAATTCTTAGAAGGAAACAGATGCATGTGCATGGAGAAAACTGGAAATATGGTTTTATGAGTTGGTTGGTAAACTCTGTTAGATTTTGACTGGAACCATCTTTGTAGTTTACGATTCTTATTGGGAATTCATTCTTTATTTTTATTCTTGAAGCAATATGTTGAAAAGTATGGTAAATAATATTGTTTGATTTAACTCTTGGGTAATTTTGGGCATTAGCATCTACTCGTATTTCTCTTCTGTTAGGTCCCCTTAAAGAAATGAAGAACCCAAAAAAGAATTAGTTATGGTTCTTTTGTGTATATGGACTGTGTATGACCTTCACTGCTCTAATGTTCCTATTTGAATAGATCCCTTGCTTACTATAGGAAGTTTTTAAAGGAAAAGTTTCATTAGATACCTTTTCACTTTAAGGTGTTCTTGTTCTTCCTTTGGAATCCTTATATGAACTCGAACTGTATATATTTGAAGAAGGGACTTTGTTAATTAAGTTGAAGGAAATGACTACAGGTTAGGATCATTTCTGTTAAGCTTCTTTTCTAATACAGTTGGGAATAAGTTCATTTTTTTGGAATCTTTTGTTGATTATTCTATAGGAAAAATTAATCATTAATTTGGCTAACCTTCTCTTACTTATCATTAATGGAAATGAAATAGAAGGAGAGTGATGTCTGGTTTGTTAAAAAAAAGAGAATGTATCATGCTGGTTGGTTGATGTTTCATCCTTCCATCTGGGATCTTTATTTATTCCTGTTCTGATGAATATCTTAAATGTTTGATTTGAAATAGTTAATCTTAAGATGAAACAACTTAGGTTATCATATGAACCTGTTTCTGCCTTGTGGATATTATGTACTTTAGCATAATGAAAACGGTTTCTCTTCTTCTTACTAGAAAGTTAGATGAAACATCTTAGTATGAACCTTCTAAAAACACTTATTGTATCTTATAGTTAAGATAAGTGTTGTATTCTGAATTTGAATGAGAACAATAAGATGTTATGTTCTGTTGATTAAGATGATTGATAGGACCAATCATACTTTAATTTGTAAGACAGATATTATAGATTATATTTTGTTCTTCTTTAGAAGTGAACTCTAGTTCATTAATGCTCTTCTTTTTTTTGGTTGTTATTACTTATGTTTAGAGTATGAAATACTAATTGTTCATTAAAGCAGGGTTGTTTTTATTGGAACAATTAGTGGAATGCACTTCATTTTAAGGCTTAGTGCTTATCATGCTCAGTTCATTGAACTGACCCGTGCTAGCAATTTTTGCAGATGGACTTCGTAAGTGATAAAAGATGGAAAAATCTTATATGATGCATTGGCTGATCTAAGTTTGATTATAGTGAAGAATTCTGATTCGTTCTTGAGTTGTATTGAAAAAGAAAAGTATTATTCCTTTTTGAATGAAGACTGTTGTCATGCAGTAAGCCTAAAATGTATAAGTTGTAAATGCATAAGTTTGTAAAGGTATAAGTTTGAAAATGAAATTGAAGGATGAGAACTTACTTGCATGAGTTGTGTAAATTATCTTTTACCTTTGTAAAAGAAATGGAATCTTATCTTGTTGATATTCTTCATATTATTTATATGATTAAATGAGGATTCTTGAATAAGTAGGATAAAAGGGAATTAGAGTAATCTCCCTAATTAAGATGCAGCTAGATAAGTTGCAGAATTCAATGTTCTTATATAAACAATTTAATATAGTAAGGTGATGTGTAATGAACACACAATGAAAACTATAGATTATGTAAAGAACAAAAAGGGTGTGTTAAACCCTAGAACTTAACCATGAAGAGGAAGACTCTTCCTCACTCATGTAAAAGTAAACAAGAAAAAAGGAAGATATGATTTATACTCATTAGACTCATTTAATAAAGTCTATTAAGTTACAATCTAGGTGGTTGTTACACTTCCTTGAATGGTTAAGTCACATTAAACATAGAACTTATGAGGTTGTTGTCCCCTCTTTTTGGTAACTGCTTGTTAAGCCAAAATTAATGAACATCGAAATCAATCTTGAGTTAAGGAAGTTCTCCAAGGATTAATGGAACCTGATTTGGAAAGGAACTTAGGGAGAGTTGGATTAGGGTTTGGACAAGGTTGCTGAAATCTGCTATTAAATATCCAAATTAATTAAATATTAATAATCTCCTAGGGGTATGTACATCTCGACGAGGCTGTTCTGTAGGATGCTGGCACATGCCAACTGCAGGGTTGTACCTTCAAGAAGATTAGGATCTTCTCGAGGATACAACATTGTAGTTGACATGTGGCAACACCCTTCTGCATTGATCGTCTAGATCTACACGCTTATGGACTTGAACTTAGTTTTTCTCTAGGACTGGGTAGTAGCATAGTTATGATACGAAGTAACCCTCTAGGACTCTGGGTACCTTGGCACATGGGGTTAACCTAGGTTGACCCAATATGCCAATATATCCTAAGTCTTTGTGAGTCTCTCCCTATCATAACCTATGTTGTTAACCTGAACTAGGGTTAAACCATGGGCAAGTGGACTGATGGAAGTCAGTAAAGGACATTCTAGATAACAATTGAGTGAGGTGATGGACATATTCTGGATTGACGAGTATGCCATCAAGGAATGAGTAATACGAACAGTATGTTAGAAATATTTGGCCAAAGTATCGCAAGCTGCTGATTACGTTGTCCTATGTCACCTAGTCTAAGGTTCAAGATGCAGATGAATATTAGTAGAAAATATTCAGATAGGTTCCTAGACAGATCACTCAATACCCCGAACAGGGTAAGAGAACCAAGTATACATAGTATACAGAAAAGTATTCAATACTTAATGTTAAACATGAATAGATCGGTAGTTCACCGAGTCATGAAATGAATAGATCGGTGGCACACCGAGTCATTACAGCTGCATATGGTTATCTGTTATAAGAATGGATGTTATGGAATGTGTGTTCTAAATTATGTATTTAGAATAGAGAACGTTACTTAAAAAAAAAATTCCCTTGTTTCTAAAGTCTTAAAATGGGAATGTTAGCATGATGAATGGTCTTGATAGATTTTTTTTTGGTTTATTTTTAGGGTTTCCTTCCTTGTATTTTTGAATTAATGTTCTCATTTCTCTTTTAACTTCACTTGTATTTTTCATGAATTTAAGGCTTCAAAATATAAATTTACTTGACAAACATAGGAGTTTTCATCATCAATAATTATATCAAGAGTTTGGAGTTGCAAATAACGTAATGAATCCTTCCAAAGACCAAGTCGGAAATTTCACTGTAGTTCAAATCAGATGTCATGGGTTGTAAAACATGTAGTGAATTCAACAGCTAACCATATATGAATTCAAGGGTTACAAACTACTTCCATATGTATTCGAGAGGTTAGAAGTCATTTTACAAGTCTCTACTTCCAACCATTGTTTAAGAAGCCTTTAATAAATTTTCCAAAGGTTCTTCCCAAGGAAAAATGTCTGAATAATGTTGGAAGCACAAGGGACTAAGAGGGGGGGTGTCAGTCCACTAAAAAATTATTCCATTTGCATCCATCATTCATTATTATTCATATAACCATTAAATTAAACATTAACCATATCCGTGTTTACTTAAGCATTGAATCAACCATACACAAGAGAAAGAGAAAGAGAGTACACATGAGAACTACATTTAAGTGGGAAAACCTAAAGGGGAAGAAAAAAAATGAATATCTAGTTACATTACACAAAGAGAATATATTTAGTTAAGCATAAACTTCACAAGGAGCACCAACCCCTAGTTTAGTAGAGCACCATCTTTACATGCATCACCAAACCCTAATTTAGTGAACCACCCACTCCACGAGGAGGATACAACCCCCTAAGATGATAAAGCACAAAATAAACCATATTTATATGAATATATCTTAGTTTTTTTTGCCAAATTTAATAGATATCACTTATTCAGTTCACACACCTTCAAAACCGAGATTTAAACCCTCAATCTTCTAACTCGCTCAAACTTGACCTTTCACGACTTGATTTTTCTTCAAACCATTGAACACATGCTATATAACCTTCTTTATAAATTTACACACACTCTCAGATCTTATTGGATGCCTTCATACCTATTTCACACTCTCACTTGGGTTCTAGTTTTTTCCTCTTAATTCACTAGTTGAAATTTAAACCTAAAACACTTGCTTTATACCCTTCTTAACTAATAAACATAAGGAAATTAAGTACTACACCAACATATCAACCAATAAAATAAAAAAACACATTAAACTCAGAAAAATTCATATCATGGATCCATATAGGTCGTTCATGCTCTAAGAAACCAAACAAGCTCAACAATTACTAAAAATCCCATCACCTGATTCACCAAAGACCTAAAAACTCATCACCATTATTATTGAGGCCCAAAAAGGCCTCAAACATGACAAATAAGACATAAAAACATCATCCATGGTCACATATTAGCTTGAACCAATTAAATTATTCATAACTCTATAAAAAAGGCTCGTATCCTTCTCAAAACAGTTGTTTCTAGGAACCAGCCTTTACCTATGGCCCTGAAGATCAAACCAAAACACCTAAGTTATGGAATGTAAATAATAATTTTAAAACTAATAAAGTTTATAAAACATCCATGCTTTCTATAACTCTTGAAACCTTCATCCATGTAAACCACATTTACTTTCCTCTTCACCAAGCTGAGCTTCCAAGAAATTAGTTTTCGAAAGACAAATAGTTTGCACCCTTAATACAAAATTTGAGTCTTATAATTAACTCAAATAAGGAAAAAATTAATCCCTCCTCAATATATAATACATATAAATCATCAACTAGTCTAAAAAAAGAGTATTCTACCTCTAGCTTCTAGCCAGAGTAATCTTGTCCTAAAACACAAATAACCTTGGCATTCACAAAATGAGCGAATTCACTATCAAAACTCATCATAAAGAGACAAAATATATAAAATTGAAAATCATTATGAATATAATTTCTGTAACATCTTACATTTTCTTTGAACTTCAAATGAAAGGCCTTGAACCAGGTTAATCTTTGCAACTGTTCATTTAGGCTTCTAGGTCTCAAGAATCAATTTTGAGAGCAACTTTCTCCATCACCTCCAAAGTCACTTCAAATATTAAAAAAAGTATTTAAAAACCTTATAATTTTTTTTGAAGCACTCATAAACCTTGTTAAAACATGAAAAAACTCAAAAAAATCATCAACATCATGAAGTTATGCAAGACCATGCTTAATTAACAATCTTTAATAATTTACCTTCAAAGATAAGGTCATAACTTGCTCATCCATTATCAAAAAATAAAGTTTGATATTTCATTGGAAATATATTGTAACCAGGATCATAGGAAAACTTTAACCAAGTAAAAAATCTACATGTAGCTTCTACAAATCTACTTTTACCACAGACTACTCCAAACTGCTCCAAAAACTAGTCCTCATAAATAGGGCACACTTTGAAGTTTAACACCTCAACTATGATATGAAAATATCATGGACAGGTATTAAAACTTCTATTCTCAAAATAATTTCAATTTATTTCATTCAACCTTTTGATAACTTTACTTTAAACGGAAAATCTCTTGAAAAATGCCTTTTTGAGTGGGGCGTACATAATGTCACATGATATAATATACCTTCCTAGAAATATGGAGGAGTCCTCTATAGCCTATAATAATAAATTTTTAAAAATGAATCAAAACAGTCTTAGTATATTGCTTTTTCTCAAGGTCTCTCTGAGCTACAATTTAACTAGGGTTTCAAAGAAACTTATCTTCTTAATAATCATTCATAAAAATGTGAAAATAAAACCACCTCATTATTTTTTGAAAAATGTTCATAGATATATGTAAAAACATTCCCCAAAACCTCAGGGTAGAATTAAAAGAAAACAATCCACAATGAGCATCAAAAGGTCAACTTTTAACACAAAAACACTCTCTAGAAAACCTACTTTTACCAAAAAAATCATATCTTACAAAGCCTTCACTATGACCTGAAAGTTGTCATGAAGCATCATGAAAACATAATATACATATGCATATTCACTATATATCTCAAATAGATCTGAACATCTTTATCCATAGTGACTTACATATGCTTTCTTAGCTTGTCTTCACCTTCTTACTCTCTAAGGACCTCATGCATTAACTATACCTTTGATTATTGACCTAAAAATCATAATACAAATCATGTATAAAATAACCATGTTGTTTCAATTCTTGGATAGAAATTATCAGATCCAAAACTCATACCTCCATGTAATACCACATGTTCACGGTCTAGGAATAGGTCTATAATGACCTAAATAAGGCCATACAACTCATGAATTGGCTTTGCTAACCTATTTCAGACTCGTTAACACTAATAACACACCATAAGGACCATTATTGACCTCAAGATAATCTTTAATCAACACTAGAGATCTCATATAATGAATATGCAAACTAGAACCGTGTCAAGACAACATGATAATTGATTTAGAAAATATTGAATACAATGGTAATAAAGAGTTCCTATAAAAAAAATGTTACAAATTAAAAAACTGTTAACATGTTATAATGATAAAAAGTATGTAAAAATATGTGTGATCCACTATAATGTAGTGTGCTAGTATGAATAACAAGTAGTGTAAATAGAAACAATAGTACCTAAAATGTATATGAAAGTTGATGCCCCCAGCTATGTGTGTGTAGTCATTACTTTACCCTCATTACTTCATTCTAACCCCAAGTGCACTGACCCTATCACCTAGCATACGTTGTGCACTCACCCAAGGTGTGCACGGTCATCGAGTCCCTCCTTTATGCGAGCTTTGCAAGATAGTTCTGCCATTAATGGAGAATTATTTGTAGAAATAGAAGTACATTCATCTTCTTCAAAAAGGTAGAAGATATAACTATAAAATTTATACATTAATGCATTACAAAAGGTAAAAAACATTGTAAGAAGTACAAGAAACAAGATATGAGTCATGAAAAGCCAAATAACAAGAGGGTTTACACACATAAGCAAGTTATACATAATAGATCCATGTATATTGACTTAATAGAGTTTTGGTAGCCATTTTACATTCAAAAGGGTCATCTAAGACCATATTCATCAAATGATAAAGATTCAACTCATGCAAACCTATCTGATAAGAGATCCTAACTATGTTGTTTCCCATTATATCCCTTGTTACAAATCCTAGTACCCATACATATGCTTAATGGTATCCCTTTAAACCCTCTAGAACTAAGTACTCTAAACCATAACATCACAAAATCCAAACCCTTAGCATTTGATAACATTTCTGGAGCACTTCATTACTCTCCTTCTCTTTCTTTGCTCTCCTTCCCACTATGCACTAGAATATCTATCTATATATTTGTGTCTATTCATGTCCAAAACACTTATTTAAATAGAACCATCATCCACGGCCATGACTTCTCAGCTCAGAAGATTTCCTACCAAGTGTCAATGTGGTCCTCCATTTGTGAATGCTTATCCTCTTTGCAAACCTTCCACTAACTATAATGATGCCTCTGGGAAAATTCCCTGCATGGAATATGCTTTTTTGGACTTACAAGGTTCCAGACTGGCACCTTATCCACTTATCATGCCTAGTCGGGTCCTCATGATTTTCCTCAAGTGAATCCATGATGCCAAATATGGATTAGTCCTTTAAACCATTGGTCTTCCTCCCATGCATGCCCTAGTTTCACTTAAACCCTTCTTAAACCCATTTTTCCTACATGCTTTTCCTTGAGTGCCCTTCTATTTATTAATCCTACTCAAGCGCGCCTCTTGGTACTTATCCAATATTTTAGGTTCCAACATCACCCCACATACGTGTGTTCTTTGTCCTTAGAAACATTCTTCTTCCTCAAAGAATAAAGAATAAAGGTATTTAAACAATTAAAGAATGTAAGGATGGAAGAATGGAAGAATAGAAGAATATGCTACTGCTGCATGAGGAGTGGGAAATCCTTCTTCACGGATGCCTCAATCCTCTCCCAAGCATCTACTTCTCCATGTGCTTGATGAAGTAGGTCACCCACTAATGCACTTACTACATCAAGAATAAGTTCCTCACTCTTAGATTTAAGTGTATTTACAATGTTTTCTAGCTGCTTGCTAAGATCGCCTAGTGTATCCATCCTATGAGTGACTTAGGGGTAAAGTTCCTTTAGCTTATTCTTAATTGAACCCTGTAGGGTTTTGATTGCTTCCAACTTCTTCTAAATTTCATCTAAGATATTTTCACGCTACGCCCTATTACCTTTGTACTTTTACCAAAATTCTTTTAGATCCTTCTCATGTGTAGTAACCAATATGCTTGCTACCTTGTCTCTATTGGCACAGTTGTCATACACAACTTCATCCATTTGCATGGCGGCCTTTACTGTGAGAAGGATATCAAAGTATTGAATCACTATCTACCCAATATATCAATTTTCCTCCTCCTTCTAGCATGCCATCACCTCCTCTGCTGACTCTAATGCAAGTGGTCACCTTTCCATGGTGAGGATGTGGGTCAAGTCTTCCATGCAGTGCATGGTTGACTCATATTTTTGCTCAGGAGGGGAAAGGTCTGGGTGCTTCAAGATAATGACATCTAAAATGGCCTCTATCTTCTTATTGACTTCACACACCTTTTCCTTTCCATCCCTCAGCTCCTACCTTAACTGCTAACTAATCAATTCCTTCTGTTTTATCTCCTTATCCCACTCAATGATCTCCTCATTATTTTTCTCAAGGTCTTCCTCCAAGACCCTTATCTTATCATTTGTACAAAAGAGTCTTGCCTCCACCTCCACTAATGATTTGTTGAACACATTGTAAAATTTCTCATCAGATAGTATTTGGGAATTTACCAAAGGGTTTACTCCCTTGACATCTAGTATATTCATCAATGCATCTTGATTTACCTCAAACTTAGGTTCATCAACGGGGGACTCAAAATCCCAAGATAACATTTTCCTTTTTCGCGATTAAGCACCTTCTTCATTAAAATAAGATCGAGTGAGGAGTTTGTTTTTATAGTCATTATTTTACCAATAATACTTCTTTCTAACCCCAAGCGCACCAACCTATCACCCAGCAGGCACTAGCCACTCACCCGAGGCATGTGTATGCATTGAGCCCCTCTTTTATGTGAGATTTGTGAGAAGGTTTCACCATTAATGGGGGTTTATTTGTAGAGATAGAAATACATGCATCTTAAAAGAAGAAAATAAAAGTAATAGATCCACACACACACCCATGAATCAGAGAAGGTAGATAAACAACAAATGAACCATAGGAAACAAATTTGAGCTTTAACATGCTAAATATATGAAGGGTTTACACCCATAAACAATATATACAAAACAAACCCATATATATATATATATATATATTTATTAGAGTTCTGGCAGCCACATTATAGTCAAAAGGGTCATCTTAGACCATATATAGTAAGTGATAGAGGTCTGACCTATACAATAGACTCTGAACGAAGCTCCTAGTTATGCCATTTTAACTATAACCCATTTAAAGACCCTAACATCGATGCCAATGCTTAATGACATTCTATATAACTCTCTAATACCATGAATCCCCAACCATAGTGCATGTTAACATTTTTACAGCAATTCGTTTCCCTGCCTTCTGATTCCTGGTACCCATATATGCATATGTGCATCCTGCCTCTCTTTTATGCCTATCCATACACAAAATAATCCACCTCTCTTTCTCTGCATTCTCTCTACATTCCCTTTATGCCTCCATGTATTTATGCTCCTGTGTTCTCTCTATCTCTCCTTGTTTCTCACTCGAGAATTCCTTTATATAAGATCAACACCCACCGCCATGCCTTCTCCAAGTTCAGATCACATGCCAAGTGTTGATGTGGTCCTTCATAGGTGAATTAATATCCCTTTGCAAACCTTCAACTCTTTATAATGATGTCTCTAGGAATATTCCCTACATGGAATATCCTTTTCTTGGCCTCCAAGGCTCCAAGCTAGTACCTTATCCACTTATCATGCCTAGTCGCGTCCTCATTTTCTTCCTCAACTGTCTCTAGAATGCAAAATATGGCTAAGTCCTTTAAACCCATATTCTCCCTCCCATGTGCCCTAGTTTTATTAAAACCCTTCTTAAACCCCTTTTTCCTACATGGTCTCCCTTGAGTGCCCTTATTCTCACTGGTCCTGCATGCATGTGACTCTTGGTACTTAGCCAATATTTTAGGGTCAAAAAATTCATGGACGGGGTACATTGGAAGAACACATGTAGTACCTTATTCAGATCATTAATGTAAGTCATTTCTTGTTCCTTCTCCATTACTATGCCTTTTCCACCTATGTGCACTACCTTTGGGAAGCTTACAGCTAAGCTGGGGTCTTCACCCATGTTTTTATACTCCTTTCCCACACTCGCGCTATCCTCCATTTACTTCAACACTTATTCAGAACTACACTCAACTTCATGCTCTACCAACTATTGGATAATTTCTGCCACTTCCCTCTCTATGGTATTGTTATCCAAAATGTACCCCAGCTCATTTTTGTGGCTAACTCCTTGTGTTCTTGCCTCTCTTGTGCCTCAGTCTCCATTTTTTTATTTTCAGGCACTCAAATCTTTCTGGAAGTGGCACCATTGGATAGAGCTCTCTCTCAGCTTTCCAGAAAGGTAAAGTTTTCCTCCTAACTCCTCATATTTTTCAAGTTATGGCTCGGCGGAGTTTTTGTGGGAAATTTTCCCCTTGGAAGCCCGCAGCCAATAGGAAGCTGCCACGTGTCCCAGGAAGTGGCGGAGAGGTCAGAGGAAAACTTAGAATTTTTTTCAAGTGTTTGGTCAAAAAATGCAAAAGGAAAATTTTTTCCCGCGGGCCCACTGACGAATCAGGAGACGTGACACATGTAGGGGAGGAGGTAAAGTGAAAAAAAATGACTAAGTGTTTGCAAGGAAAATTTTGGAAAGTGGCCCAGGCCAATAGGAACATGACAGCTGTCCAGAGGGGGGCAGGGAGTTCATGGCGCAGAAGAAAAAAAAGGAAAAATTTCTAAGTGTTGGCCAAATTTTTCAAAGGGAAAATTTGAAGAAGGGCCCGTGTGCGAATGAACCTAGAACACGTGTCCTAGGGTCCAAGAGGAGTTTGGAAGATAGGAAGAAATTTTAAAAGTTTGGCAAAGTTTTCGGTAAAAATTTCAAAGGAAAAGGATGAGCCTGCGCCCCCTGTTAGCCAGTCATACGCTGACACAAGTCCCAGACTGGTGGGGTAAAGAGGAAAAATTAATTTTTTTCCAAAAGTAAAAAATGCCAAATTTTCAAAGGGAAAAATGCGCCCCTCTAGCCCGAAGCAATGAAAGAGTGCCACGTGTCAGAGTGGCAAAAATGTTAAGGGCCCGGAGAGAAAAATTTAAAGGATGAGCCCGCAACCAATCACATCATGCCACGTGGCATCCAAGTGGTAGAGTGCGGGGATTTTCAAAAAAAATTTCCAAATGCAAAAAAAGAGGTAAAATTCAAATTTTTTTCCCGCCGATCCATTTTGGGCCTGTTTTTGCCCTAAATCTTCAAACGGCCATAACTTTCAATCCAGAGCTCAAATTTTCACGTTCTTTATATCAATGGAAAGATGGTAAAATTCGCTACATGATTCCATGGTCATTTTTGAATTTTGGTTCAGTTTGGATGGAGAAAATAAAAAAATGCTTCTGGTATGTGCCCATGGACAGAACTGACGTTTCAACAACCAATTTTAATGCGAAATGGGTCGCATTCTTCTCCAGTATGGTCAAAAATGTCAGGGCATGGGTTTGTAAGGACCTCCATGCTGTTTTTAATGCATTTTGGTCAATGAGGAATGGCTCCCACATGTTTTTTCACGTTTTCTCTCTCCTGGGCTCGACCCATGCACTGTAAAAGCCAGATTTGGCTCATTTTTCAAAGGAGAACACTTTTTTGCACAGCAAGCTTCTGTTTTCACCTTCAGCAAGTGATTTTGGAAGTATCAGACCTTCCAGGGATTGTAACAGGTTTTTCTACCTCTTTGGTGTTGGAATACAAGGATTTTGATGTTGAAAATTACAATGCAGGCTCTGAGAATGCTTTCAGTCCTTTGTATGTGTTGTTTGCTTCATTTCAAACCTTTGATTACAGTTATCAACCTGTGCATGATGTTTTATGTTACAATTTCTGATTTGTGTCAATTTGCATGAGCAAGAAGTGCTCACCACTCCTTTGGTGTATCACCATCATTAGTTTAGTTTCAATTTTTGCATTTCTTATCCCTGTCTCCTTGCAAATTAGGATAAAATTAGGATCTGAACCTCTGCAGTTGTGCAAATAATAGATCTAATCAGAGGAGTTTGAGGAACCAGCCTCTAATCTAGAGATTCCTCTCTCATTTTTACAAGTCCCACACTTGGAGAGAGGTTTCAATGTTGTGCAATCACACTGGATGCCTAAAACATCAATTTAGAAACCTGATTTGCATCCAGGGGTGCTGCTGATTTGCAACAACAGTTTTGGCACGCCCGGTGGGACCTTAGAGGTCTCATTTTTATTGCAGCAAAGTTGATGTGCATCTGCTGCAATTTTCTTGCTTCAAAAGAGCTATAAATTACACATCTGGCGACTCCAAGGGGAAGAATCAACTGGTTTCAGCAGTGCAGGCCTGAAAACTCATGAGAAGAATCACCACAAGGTCAAGAGCTGGAGAAGAAGAGGTGCTGTTTGAATACCTGTAGTTATCTCCAAGAAGAAGGAAAAGAGGAAGAAGGATTCAAAGGTCTCCATCTCCACCAAACAGAACTCTCTCAACTCCTCCACCTGGTAGGCCTTTCATTCAGTCAACAAGGGTTTTAAGACCAATTAGAATGGCACAAAACAACCCCTATGTCAATTTCACAGGCAGCAGCCCACTTGCCCTCAATGCACAACATCCAATTCCAATTGCAGCCTTGAAGAACATTCCATACTTCACTGGAGAGAATCAGACTACTCCAGGTGATCATGTTAAAGACATTGCCAACCTTTGTGCAATTCATGAAATCAATGAGATGCAAGTGGCTGTCAAATTGCTGGCATCTTCATTCAAGGGGAAAGCATTGCAATGGTTTAGAAGTCTTGCCTCAGGTTCTATTCAGAATTGGAACCAGCTATGTATAGCACTTCATGAGCAATTTGGAGAGAAGGGAGACAACTTGTCTCTTTTGGAGCAGCTGACAACCATCAAGAGAGCTCCCAATGAGCAGCTGACTGATTTCAACTTCAGATTTCAAAAGACTTGGGAGAGAATTCCAGTGGCAGTCAGGCCAGCAGCAGAAGGTGCTTTTCTCTACTACCTCAAAGCTCTAAATTCTGATATTTCTATGTTGATTCAGTCCATGGGAGGCATAACTATCCCTATGGCTTATAGCATTGCCATTAGGGCTGAAAATTGTTTGATCCAAGCTGGCAAACTAGCCCCTAGACCTCCCATGCCATTGTTTCCAAGTTTAGAGAGCCCAAACACTAATCAAGCACCTAATTTGGCTCCTTCTCCCACTCCTAGAAATCAGAGTTCAAATGAAGCTTCTACTTCATCTCCAAGTGCCCCAAATGAGCTTCAAGAAGTCATGAAGCAATTGCAAAACCTAGGCAATGAGCTGGTTACTCTCAAGAGGCAACAAGCCCAAGGTTTTAGACCTTCTTATCAGCCCCAAGCTCAGCCTAACAGGCAGCCATACCAACCACAAAGGCCTCCTAATCCAGCTGCAAATATAAATCAAACAAGTCCTCCTGCCAATAGACCATTTCAGCCCTATAATTCTGATGCCATATCTACCTCTAAGGCATTGGTGCCAACACAAAACAACGTTGCTCAGGAGTATGATTGGTGTTTTCCATGCAATGAACCTCACAACCAATCCATGTGCTTCAATGGTGCTTTGAATCAAGCATTAATGGTGACAACTACTGGTGTGGAGGGTGAGGGCAATCAAGGAAACAACCAGCAACAAGAAACATTCCAACAACAATCAGCCCCAAATGACACCACATTGGTAAACTGGCAAGCAGAAGATTTTTGTGGCATGAATCAGACAGTCTCTCAAGGTGTTACAGCCAACACAAGGTAAAAAAGAAGGAATTTGGGTGAAGAGAAGCCATTAGCTCCAACCAATCCACAACCTTCCATGGCTCCACAAATGGTTGGCAAACAAAATCCAATTTCAAATGCACAAGGGCAGCCAAGAACAGCTCCTAGACCAACTCAAATACCAGTTGTTGCTGCCCACATGCAAGGAGTGAATGTGCCAACCAAGGGACAACAAAGAGATCCTTCATCACCATTCAGTATCATTGATCAGATGAAGAAGACAAATGTAAATATATCAATGTGGGAATCCCTATCTATCCCAGGCCAAAGAGATTTGCTACAAGCTGCCATGAAGGACTGGCCAACTTCGAATCAGCAAGTTCAGATGCAAGAGAAAGTGCTCACAAATGCTGCCCAGCCTGAGGGGAATCATGGAGGACAGCAAGGTAAAATGTTGAAGCCCCCTCCTTTCTATGTTTCATTAATCATTGGAAATCAGTTAGTGCACAATTGCATGATAGATTCCGGGGCAAGTAGCTCAGTGATGCCTAAACAAATAGCTGATCAGCTAGGGCTCCAGTATGAAACCATATCCAAAGGGGTAGTGCAGCTGGATGGGACAGCAGTAACAACAGTTGGAGTGATTAGAAACTTGAGTCTTACCTTGCATGCATGTCCAAATGTTGTTGTTTTACAAGATGTATCAGTTATAGACCTTCCACCACTCTTTGCCCTATGCTTGTCAAGGGACTTCACAGCCAAGATTGGAGGATATTTGTCTGCTGATTGGTCACACATGCTGTTCAGAATGAGGTATGGAACCAAAGCTACAATCAGGTCTGAACCTATTGCAAACTTCCACATTGAGCCCTACACTCCAAGTCAGATCAATGCCAATTGTTCAGCATTTGATCAAGAAGATCACCCAAGCACTGATGAAGCTGACACCAAGGTTGGAAGCATCCTAGATCTAACTCTTGATGAATGGGCAAACAAGGTACATGCTTTTGATCCTTATCAAGAAGTAGAAGAATCTGAGCTAGGGGTCTATTGCATACATGAAGAAGATCAGCCCATTCCTAGCATCACCAAGCCAAACCATAAGGATGACAATGAGGTATGGCAGCTGTTTTTTGATGGATCAAGGAGTAGACAAGGTGCAGGAGGTGGAGCCATGCTTGTTTCACCTCAAGGAGTAAAGTACTATTCAGCTTTTAGATTTCAGTTTGCATGCTCCAATAACACTGCTGAATATGAAGCCTTGGTGCAAGGGATGCATTGGGCAATAAAGAGAGGAATAAATAACTTGCAAGTCTTTGGTGACAGTGAATTAATTGTAAATCAGGTCAAGGGACAGCATGCTGCCAAGAATGATCTACTTAAGTGCTACAAGAACAGGGTGTGGGACCTCATGGAAGATTTTGAAGGTTTTGGCATCAAATCCATTCCTAGGAAAGAGAACCAAGCTGCTGACAGGCTTGCAGCAGTAGGGGCAGCCTTTGACATTGTGGAAAGCATTCAACAAGACAAGGTATAGCCAAACATCCATGTGATTGTGAGGCCTTCAGTGCCAGATAACAATGTCAGTTGGCAAGTGTTTGAAAATGACCAGCAAATCATCCATTTCTTGCAAGAAGAAGCTGAGTTCTCAGCTAAGAATCAAGAAAAATTGGAACAGCAGTATGGTGACCAAGTGGTACAGCTGAGAACTAACAAGCTGCCCAAGGGACTTATCACTTTGGAGTCCATTTTTAATCCCAATGATCAGTTTAGGAAGGAGAAAGCAAACATTCAGGTCAAGAGAGAGGATTCAGTATCCATCTTGGTGGAAGAGAACAAACCATTGCAAATTGGAAAGATGACAACTGAACAAGAAAGGTATGAGTTCATGCAGCTGTGTCAAGAGTTCCCTGATGTGTTTGCTTGGAGCTATGAAGACTTGAAAGGTTTCAATCCCAACTTAGCTCAGCATACCATTGAATTGGATCCAAATACTAAGCCTGTCAGGCAGAAACAAAGACCAGTCAATCCACACATGGAGCCTCTCATGAGGAAAGAATTGAACAAGCTGATTGAGTCAAGGATCATATTCCCAATCAAGCATTCTAGTTGGGTTGCCAACTTGGTTCCAGTCAGAAAGAAGAGTGGAGAGATCAGATTGTGTGTTGACTTCAGAGACTTGAATAGAGCATCTCTCAAGGACCATTACCCACTCCCTTCCATGGAGCAAATCTTGCAAGTTGTGGCTGGCTCCGAGAGGTTTTCACTACTTGATGGCTACTCAGGCTACAATCAGATTATGGTGAAGGAAGAAGACCAGTTCAAGACAGCCTTCAGAACCAAATGGGGAACTTATGCATACAGGAAAATGCCATTTGGGCTGTCCAACACTGGTGCTACCTTCCAAAGAGCAATGGACATGGCATTCAAAGGTTTGATTAACAACATGGTGCTGATATACCTTGATGATATCACTGTTTTTTCCAAAAATGCAGCAGACCACCTCTCTCATTTGAGACAAGTCTTCACGAGGTGCAGGAGATTTGGAGTGTCTTTGAATCCTAAGAAGTGTATCTTTCTTGCACATGAAGGAAAGCTCCTTGGCCATATTGTCTCCAAAGAAGGATTAGCAATTGATCCAGAGAGGGTTGAAGCCATAAGAGCACTACCATTGCCAAGCCACAAGAAATCCCTTCAGAGTTTCTTGGGGAGGATAAACTTTGTTCGGAGGTTTGTCCCAGATTTTGCAGCCCTTGTCAAACCTATCACCAAAATGTTAAAGAAAAGCATGGCTTTCAAGTGGACAGCAGAAGGCAAGGAGAGTTTTGAAGCAATCAAAGAAGCCATATCTCAAGCACCAACTCTCATCAACCCAGACTTCTCCAAGGATTTCATCCTCTATGCATTTGGAGGTAATGATACTATTTCTGCCATTTTGGTACAGCAGAACAAGGACAATGATGAGCAGCCAATTTCTTTCTTTAGCCAGAGCCTAGATGACTATGAGGTGAGGTATTCTTTTATTGAGAAGCATGTACTTGCAGTAATCAGAAGCTTGAAGAAATTCAAGCATTTAGTCTCAAACAACAAGGTCCAGTTGCTGGTCTCTCATGCTGGGGTTAAAGACTTCCTCCTCAACAAGGATTTGAATGAGAAAAGGGCAGGTTGGATCACTCGTGTCATGGAGTATGACATTGAGATCAAGGTCACCAAGCTGGTAAGAGGAAAAGGATTGTGTGAGCAGCTGATTTTGGGGAAGCAAAAAGAAGTATGCAATGAAGAAGAGGCTGTTTTGACAGTTCAAGACAGCCATGAGCCAAGTGGCACTCAAGAAGAAAATAATGCTGTCCCCACTCCTTGCTGGACCCAAGGTATAATACACTTCCTAAGCACAGGCCTATGCCCTCCAGAGATGAACAAGACCCAAAGAAGACACTTCAGATTGCAGGCTGTCCCATATGCCATTGTTGATGGAGTTTTGTTCAAGAAAGATGTGAATGGAGTGCTGCTGAGATGCATTAGCACAAATCAGATTCATAGGGTGTTGGAAGAGTTCCATGGTGGACCAGCTGGTGGTCATTTTGCACCGAGAGTGACAGCTCTAAAAATTATGAAGGCTGGTTATTATTGGCCCAAGATTTTCAGTGATTGCTTTGCATGGATCAAGAGGTGTAAGAATTGTGCATTCTTCACAGGAAAAGAGAGACTTGCTGCCCTTCCATTGCATCCAATCTCAGTTGACCAGCCATTCATGCAATGGGGTTTGGACTTCATTGGAGTCATTAATCCCAATTCAAGCCAAGGGCACAAATGGATTTTGACAGCCACAGACTACTTCACCAAGTGGACTGAAGCAGTAGCACTCAAAGAGGCAAATGAGTCTAGCATCTTAGACTTCTATGAGGGCATAGTAACCAGATTTGGCATACCTGCTACAATAATCTCAGATAATGCATTGGCATTCATTGGATCCAAGGTGACTGAGTGGGCTGTCAAGAACGGGATCTACCTAAGTACTTCATCAAACTATTACCCTCAAGGTAATGGCCAGGCTGAGTCTACAAACAAGAACTTGTTGAGGATCATTAGGAGAACTCTTGATGAGAATCAGAGGTCTTGGCATATCAAACTGAAATCAGCCTTATGGGCTGATAGGATAACTCCCAAGAGATCCACAGGTAACTCTCCATTCAGGCTTGTCTATGGAAGAGAGGCAATCTTGCCCATGTCACTTGAGTTGCCAACATTGGAACTCATGAAGCAGTTAGAGTTGCTAGAGTTTGAGCCCATGGAGGTGAGATATGCAGAGTTGATGGAGCTTCAAGAGATCAGAGATCAGGCATCCCAAGCAATGGAGAAGGATCAAGCTTTGATCAAGAAGACCTTTGACAGGAAGGCCAAGAGTAGATCTTTCCAGGTTGGAGATCTAGTGTTAAAATGGGATGCAGATAGAGCAAAACCGGGAAGGCATTCAAAATTTGATGCCATTTGGAGTGGCCCATACATGGTCATGAAGTGCAAGAACAACAATGCTTTCCAATTGGCTTCATTGGATGGTGAAGAACTGCAGATTCCAGTCAATGGAATCTATCTCAAGCATTGCTTCTAAAGGGAAATTCTCCACCTTGTAAATATTAGCTTAGGTTTCCATTCCTTCAAGTGCTTGTGCACATTGTTTTGCTGTAGGTTAGTTTTTCTTTCCCTAAGTGCTTTGGCACAGCTTGTTGTCCCTGGAGATGTTTTGCAGTCCTTGCTTCCATCAGGTGATATTCCATCTTCCTCCTTACAACATTCTAAGTCAGTTGGGGTTCCAAAAAAAAATTTGATGACTCCATGCCCAATGGACTGCTTCAGGAAACTGGTATTTTCATCTAGCAGGTAGATGACCCCTCTGAGTCGCCAAAATTGTTATCCAAAATGTGCCCCTGCTCATTTTTGTGGCTAACTCCTTGTGTTCTTGCCTCTCTTGTGCCTCAGTCTTCATTTTTTGATTTTTAGGCACTCAAATCTTTCTGGAAATGGCACCATTGGATAGAGCTCTCTCTCAGCTTTCCAGAAAGGTAAATTTTTCCTCCTAACTCCTCATATTTTTCAAGTTATGGCTCGGCGGAGTTTTTGTGGGAAATTTTCCCCTTGGAAGCCCGCAGCCAATAGGAACTCGCCACGTGTCCAAAGGAGGTGGCGAAGAGTCGGAGAAAAAGAAATTTCCAAGTTTTTGGTCAAAAAATGCAAAATGGAAAATTTTTTCCCGCGGGCCCACCGGGTGAATCAGAGCATGACACGTGTCGGGAGAGGATAAAAACATTTTGCTAAGTGTCCCAGAAAATTTTGAAATTTGGGAACCAATGGCATGCTACCACTGTGTCCAAGGAGGGATCACGGGTGTCAGAGGTGAAGTCATGTAAATTTTGGTAAGTTTTTCCAAAAAATTCAAAAAAGTAGGAACCCGTATGAGTCAGGATTCCAGAGGGGGGCAGGTCTTCACCATCATGCGTCGAAGGACAAAATGGAAAAATTTCTAAGTGTTTTCTAAAATTTTCAAAGGGAAAATTGAAGAAGGGCCCGCATGCGAATGAATATAGGACATGTGTCCTAGAGGTGCCCAAGGGGAGTTCGGAAGACAGGAAGAAATTTTAAAAGTTTGGCTAAGTTTTCGGCAAAAATTTCAAAGGCAAAATGAGCCCGTGCCCCCTGTCAGCCAATCATAACTCCATGGACACGTGTCCTAGGGTCAACTGGTGGGAGCGCAGGGGAAAAATTGAATTTTTTTCAAGGGTCAAAAATGCAAAGGCAAAGGGAAAGATGCGCCCCTCTTCAGCCCGAAGCAATGAAAGAGTGCCACTGTCCAAGTGGCAAAAATGTTAAGGAAAAATGGCAAATTTTCATAAGAGGGAAAATTTAAAGGATGAAGCCAGGCCCATGGCCAATCAGATCATGCCATGTGGCATCCAGAGTTGCGGAGCATGGGGATTTTTGGAAAAAATTTCCAAATGCAAAAAAGAGGTGGGAAATTCGAAATTTTTTCCTCACCGATCCGTTTTGGGCCTGTTTTTGCCCTAAATCTTCAAACGGCCATAACTTTCGATCCAGAGCTCAGATTTTCACGTTCTTTATATCAATGGAAAGCTGGTAAAATTCTCTACATGATTCCATGGTCAATTTTGAATTTTGGTTCAGTTTGGAGGGAGAAAATCAAAAAAACTTCTGGTATGCGCCCATGGACAGAACTGACGTTTCAACAACCAATTTTAATGCGAAATGGGTCGCATTCTTCTCCAGTATGGTTAAAAATGTCAGGGAATGGGTTCGTAAGGACCTCCATGCTGTTTTAAATGCATTTTGGTCAATGAGGAATGGCTCCCGTAGATTTTTTCACTCTTTTCTCTCTCCTGGGCTCGACCCATGCACTGTAAAAGCCAGATTTGGCTCATTTTTCAAAGGGAACACTTTTTTGCACAGAAAGCTTCTGTTTTCACCTTCAGCAAGTGATTTTGGAAGGATCAAACCTTCCAGGGATTGTAACAGGTATTTTTTTCCTCTTTGGTGTTGGAATGCAAGGATTTTGATGTTGAAAATCACAATGCAGGCTGTTGTGAATGCTTTCAGTCCTTTGCATGTGTTGTTTGCTTCATTTCAAACCTTTGATTACAGTTATCAACCTGTGCATGATGTTTTATGTATACAATTTCTGATTTGTGTCTAATTTTCATGAATAAAAATGTTCACCACTCCTTTGGTGCATCACCCTTATCAGTTTAGTTTCAATTTTTGCATTTCTTATCCCTGTCTCCTTGCAAATTAGGATAAAATTAGGATTTGAAACCTCTGCAGTTGTGCAAATAATAGATCTAATCAGAGGAGTTTGATAGGAACTAGCCTCTAATATGGAGATTCATCTCTCATTTTTACAAGTCCAACACTTGGAGAGAGTTTTCAATGTTATGCAATCACACTGGATGCCTAAAACATCAATTTAGAAACCTGATTTACATCCAGGGGTGTTGCTGATTTTCCACAACAGGTATTATCCATCTTCTCCTTTCTTGGGGTTAGGGTCATTTGACCCTTAATTATTCCTTCTTCACTCCCCCCTTTATCATGAGCACCTTCCTCATTCTCATCCTTCTCTTCACTTCCTTCTTGATCTGACTCGTGTACATAATACACTGGATGGTTCTGAGCCTTGTCGCTCTCTTCATTATCTTCATCACCCTTGTCGACCTCTATGTTTTCTATTTCTTCCAAGTCTGAATCTTTTTTCAACCTCTGACTCTTCCTTATTGGTGACTCTAATCCAAGGGACTTCTCTATTTATTCTTTCTTGGGAAAATATCCCCTTACCGATGACTCTTCCTTCTATGATGACTCTTCCTTCTATGGTGATTCTTACTTCTGCGATGATTCGTTTCTTACGGGAGACCTCTTCCAATAGATGTAAGTACTTGTGCCCACATCTGACTCATATGCCCCTATTGTCTGTACTTTCTACAAACTGGACACATTTTTCTAATAAACATGTCCTCTATCTCTTTTCCTTAGCACAATATTTTTCTATGTGGTGGGGTTTTAGGAATAGAGACATCATCTTCAACATAAGCTCCCTTTTCATACTTAGGCCTTATGCATAGGTATACACCCTTGTTGCGGTCCTCCATGCAGTAATAGGAAAGGTACTAGTTTTAACATGTGCACGTCATGGGAGACATACTTCTCCACATAGGATCACTTCTTGGGGTATATTAGTTTCCTGCGCAACACGTGGTAGTCATGATCTACTACACTTAGATCAAATCTAAGTTTCTTCACCTTTTTGAATCAATCAAGCCCAACCTGTAAGTAATTGACTATGAAGGAGAAAGGTAATTTACATGAAGGAATCTTGGTGCCATCTACCAAAGTAAATTTTCTAATACAAAAATGCTAGTATACGATGAAATCAACCTCTCATTGTACTAATGAGGGAAACTATTTAGGTATTCTCCATTCAGCCCTGAATTCACCACGTATCCACTTATACCACTTTTCTAGGTGTGCCTTACGAGTGGCCATCATGGTGTTAAAGGTATACTATTCAAACATCTTGGCAGGGGAGGGGTTCTCGTCTGGGTATTGCCAAACATACTAATTTGGCCCATTGTCGAGTACTCTAATTTCTGAAAATACAATGGTGAGGAGGACGTTACCAAACATGATTTTTTCTTCGTCACATGTGAATTTATGATCTCCTTTACAATGAAAGATGAGAGGTTATATATGGTTCCCTCTGAGATCTTGTGGCACACATTAAACCAGGCCTTGTTGATATGTGTCCATATATCTTTCCCATTAATATTTGTAACCAAGCTCGTGTCCATCCTCATCACCGAGTAAGTAATTACAGAAATTTCGAAGTAGCATGAATCCTTCTTGTATTCATAATCCTCAATGGTATTTTTAATGGCTTCCTTGTCTCCAAATCATCGTCCAATGAATCTCCTTCACAGATAAGGTCGGTGAACTTAGAAATTAGCTGGGGGGTTATGCACATCCTCTAACTTTTGAAATAGAAGTGGTATTTATGCACACATGACATCAACCATTGGTATAGTCACTCAATATTTCCAAAATAGGACAACTTGTAGAGTTACAACAACCCAGCCTTCTCCATTTTCACCTTTACCTCATTGTCATAGATGGGCGTTCCATCTGCTGTCCTCTTGTATGTAGGTCTAAACCAATTCTAGTGTCATCTCATTTTCTGCAGTGCTCGTTCAATGGTTGAAGTAATCACTTCCATGGCCATCTTTCTGACATGAGAAATCCATTTTTTACCAAGTAATACATCATCTGGGTATTGCATTTTCACGTACCATTCTTCATTGAAACTAGTAGAAACAACTTGTTTTCCCTTTTCTTTCTTTAGTGAAACATTTTATAATTTCCTTGGTGCCATTCCTTCATCAAGTCCTTAAAACTTATTCCTATCTCCTATTCCTGGCTCTGCTCAACTTTATGGCTCCACTACTTTGCAAAAAAACCTTCAAACCCCGTGCCCTAGATATGCAATCCTAACATGGAAAACCATTTTTCCACAAGATAGTGTAACACCCATGGGATTCTTTGACAAAACCTTCTCCACTTACACCTATGTACTTATTTCCACTCTGGTTCTCTAATCAAACTAGCTATGCACTCAAATCTTCACACCTTTTCTCATGTACAGTCTTCACAAGGATGCCCTAGTTTGTAAGAGCTCTTTGATAACTAAAAATGCAATGTAGAAAATAACGCACCCCTGATCTTCTATTTAAAAAATTTTCTCTTCTCTGTAATGAATGCCATGCCACCTACCAACATACTTTTACAATAACAGGTGGATTTTTTTCAATAAACTAACCTTCAAATTTTTTCCATTGCACTCAATCCTACATGAAAAAACTTATGCAACCTTCTAGGTGCACAAAAATCCATTACGGACCATAGATCCTTATGTGCACTTACAACCCCACTGAAGGCAATTCATCTTCTATGTCTTACCCTAAGGTTTTTCCATTACCTACCTCATGTTGTTCATGTGCTTTTCATCCTTGTACATGGTTTTGTCAAATCTCTTTTAACACAATGCTTCCCTTATGTTCACCTTTTCTACGCGTGACATTCTTCCAATCCATGCGCTTTTTGATTTTTCAACCCGGGCCATCTAAAACCATACCTTCCACTACACTTCCATTCACATCACTCCACCCCACACTAAAAATGGATGTAGTGTTTCTCTGTGCATAGAATTTTTTTGAAATAATAAGTGGCTACTAGTGAAAAACGTGCAAACAATGAGAAAAAAAAAAACAAACAAGAAAGGGAAACACAAAGAAAGGAAAATGCATCAAAGAAAAATCTAGGCTAACTGGAAATACTACCTTATTTACAAACACATACAAGATTTATTTATAGTAGGGTTGTAGCCTAATCCCATTGAAATGGCCTGGTAACCTCATGTTCCATCCAGCGCTTGTAACATGCAAGCACCTGAATCAAGTATATATGATAAAATGTATGGGCCCATCTAAGGGAATTTGAATTTCCCAAGATCAAGCATAAACTTGGAATCATAAAATAGAACCATCTGCCATACCTCAAATTTCTTGTTATTGATGTGTCTATCATGCCATGCCTTCTACCTATATTTTTCTATTTTCTAACTCTAGTGAGCAATAGCCTACCTCTTATCTAACTACATCAACTTATCAATCCTCTCCTTAAGCACTTTTTGATCATCTAATCCTCTTGCATGTGATATATGTAATGACGGTAACATGAATCCAATAGGTAACAAAGCTTCCATGCCAAAATCCAATTGAAAAGGTGTGGTCTTGTTCAGTCTCTTGTAAGTAGCCTGATATGACCATAACATAGAAAAAACTTTTTCATCCCAATCCTTTCTTCCCACATCAAAAATATTGGTCAACGTGTGATTCAAATTTTTTTTAAATGCCTCAGTAGTCCCATTAGCTTTTGGGTGATAAGGGGTAGTCTTGTGGTGGGCTACCATGAATTCTACCAGTAAGATTCTAACTGTCTCATTTAAGAAATGGGTACCCCTATCACTTGTTAATCTCATTGGGCATCCATATCTTCTGATTTTATTTTCCCATAAAAACCTAGCTTATGTTGTTATCAACTATGCAATCCTTTGTAGGATTTTCCTTTTCCCATCTTATTGAGGTAGTCAATGCAAGTGATGATATAACACAAACCAGTCCTTTGCGCGACTAGAGAAATAGGGCCTATGAAGTAAACTTCCCACTTATCAAATGGTTTTGCACTGGTAATTTGTCTTAATGAAATTTCATCTACTTTCCTTGGTTTACCAAGGTTTTGGTAGTGGTCATAAGATTTGTAATACTCGATATAATATTTGTAAACCTTTTCCTACCAAAATCATGCTAGAAGGATCTTACCTGTGGTTGCATTCCCTACATTGTTTCATCCTATAATTCCAATAGGTGGTTCCTCTATGATTGTAGCCCTCATTCTCAACACACACCCACACAAAACCTCATTATGGCTAGGATTGCATAAGTCTCCACTAATTAACTGTAGGGCATGTGACACGTATGGATAAATTTCTTTCTTTCCAAAGTCTTCATTCCCTTTGGTACCACACCCATTTTGAGAAACACAACAATATCTTTCAAATAAGTGGGCACATGCCAATTTAAACAGTTGTGCATCTTGCATTGTGTCCTTAATGATTTGTGTGTCCTCTCCTAAGTAAATCCTTGATAGATGGCTAGGCCCCAAATTACTCTTACCTGGTTTTACAATAACCAGAAAACTCAAAATCTTGAAATAGTAGGACCCATCGACATATTTGCCCTTGCAGAACGAGATTATTTACCAAGTCCTTCAATGCCATGTGGTCTGTGTAGAATATAAATGGTGTTGCTAAAAAATACTGCCTAGATTTTTACTGCACGTAGATAATTGAAAATGCCTCACACTCAATAGTAATATAGTTCTATTCTATTGGTGTTATCTTCCTTCAAAAAAATCACAAGGGGTGGTCAAAAATTCCCTCTCTAGGTTGTGCTAAGATTGTTCTAATCGCCATCCCTGAAGTATCAACATATACATGGAATGGCTTATCCCAAGAGGGAAAGCATAATATGGATGCACAGTGATAAACCAATTTTTTAATGTATCAAAATTCCATCTCCTACGACTCTCCCCAGTGAAATACACTTCTTTGTTTAAGTAACTCTTCTAATGATGCGGTGATCTTGGCATACCCTTTATTAAATTTCCAGGGTAGTACCTCGTATGACCAAGGAATCTATGCAGTACCGCTTCTGGCTGGTAGGCTCCCCAAATCCCACAATAACAGACAATTTGGTAGAATCCACCAGCAAGCCTTCCTTATATATGATGTGCCCCAACATAGTTGCCAAATGGAGTAATGAAAGAGAAATTTCTTGATGTTGAGGGATATACTGCAACTACCACCATCTCTCAAACATTAACCATAAATTGTCACAATGGTATTTCAGTAGCCCATACACTATCCAATCATCAAGGTAGACTTGAAGGAACTTATGGATAAAAATCCTTAAATTCTTGGACTACTATACGTGAAAACACAACAAGCACATTCTTTAGTTTGAACGGCATGACCATGTAGGAAAAAATTCCCCATCCAGTTGTGAAAGTTGTATTTTCTTGGTCCTTTTTTACAATTCTAACCTAATGATATCATGAGAATTCAACTGAGAAAGAATAGATCTTGCTCCCATATAATCCTTCTAGGATCTTCTTGGTGAAGGGGGTTGGATAAGCATTAATGACACATATTGTATTCAAATATCTATAATCAATGAAAATCCTTATTCTTCCATCCTTCTTAATGCTGATGACCATTGGAATTGTCCAAATAGATTCTTCAACTACCTTAATGATGCCTGATGTGATCATCTTGTCAATCTCCTCCTTGAATTTGACACATAGATTTAGATTCATTCGATAAGATATCTTCTGAATCGGGCACACACCTTCCTTTAATTTGATCTTCATTTCTCTTAAGGAGTGGTGAAATCCTTTAAGATCATGGTACCTATTGGTATCCAAATTTGTTCTCCCTTTCAAGTCGAACAACAAAACATATTGGACATGGAGCTTAGAGGCAGATAGATCATAGTGTGTGTTGATTTGTAGCTAGGGATGATATCTAATTGGCCATTTGTTATTCAGATTTTTTGAGAGACGGATAACACCTTTAAGAGGATTTGACCTGTCCTCACTACTTTAGGTCTGTGCCTCTTCGACTAGGGTGAGAGGACTCTTAGTGTAACCTTTGTTTGATGAAGGAGATGGAGATATCGTTCTTTTGCAAAAATTCTATGAAGAGAACCTTGGTAAAATACGATCAATAATCCATGATTTAACTCTTAAGAGTTGTCACTTCTAAACGATGGAGATAATTTCAACACAAGGCTAAGGTTACTGAAGACATTAAGAAATCCTGAGTGTTCTACATATTTTAGTAAGTATATTTTTCTCCTTTGTTGATATACAGGGAAAAATAGGGGTAGTTCAGGATGGATCACTGGTTTTTGAATGATTTTTGTGGGAGATGAAGAAATATAAAGTTGATTATACCAGATCTTCGAAGGGAATTCATTACAATCAACAACTCAACAACAAAATACTTCACAATAGTTAAGACATTCCTTCAACCATAAGGTGTGATTTAGTGGAGGCTATCAGCACTTGTTTTCACATAATAAGACTCCAACATGAAGGCTCAAATTGAAAGACTCAATTAAACACTAAAATTCTATGATCAATCACGCCTAAGGTACACCCAAAGACTTACAAACAATCTTTATCAACAAATGATAGTGAATTGATTTTAAATTTGTTTATCTCATCCAAGATGAAGGATCTTCTTGAAATGAAATTACAAATACCATTAAATTGTCACAGGGACGAGATCCTATGTGATTTCACAAAAAATTCAATGTAAGATTGCAATAGGAATGAAAGAAACTATTTTCAGACATTTTAAAACAAAGCAGACACAAATTACTAGAGATTGGACACAAATTAATTTCAAAATTGCTTAAATTCATTAGCAGGGGAAAGCTTCCAGAGAAATATTAGTACTTGTTAATGGCTATACATCTGTAACCAACTTGACATGATAGAAAATATAACACAAAAGAAATTAACCAGGTATATCATACGGGTTTCTCAGAATATGGCTTTCTCAAATTTTCTCCTAGGAATTCAAACTCTGACCTTTTGCAAGAGTATTCTCATTGCATATATACATTTTTCTCACTCAATTTCCCGCCCCCCCCAAAGATAAGAATATTTGAGGGACATTTTTTTGTTACCAATTTGTTTCAGACAGTGACGTTTAACAAATTTAGATCTGAAAGCTGTCAGGTGGACCAATTGTGAACTAATCACGTTTCTTGGGCCCTTGACTAATGACTAGGATGCCATGCCACAGTGTTTAGGAAATCCTTCTTATCATTATGATTTTTTCATGCGAGAAATCCCCCTTTTAATAATTTCCAGAGACTTTGCGCAGCTAGATATGAAAGGTAATATTTTTCACTCTCGAGGCAACACCTTTTATATCTTTTATGCCTACACTTTCATCATTTCATCCTTTTTCCTCTCTTTCCTCTACAATTCTACCCCACATCCATTTCCTCTAGTTATTCCCATTTTTGTGAGTGCCTGAGCAATTCCCACTTCAAAATATTGGCCATTAACAATCCTTGGACTCACAATTTAAGTTTCATATCCATTCAATCGCATCTTACAGACAGAGACGAAAAGGAATTTCATCAAAGAATGATGAAAAATAGTGCGCATTCACATCTCCAGGAGTCTTGGAGAAAAAAAGGCCAAAAAAACATAAAATGCACAACAATCATTTATTTTTACCCTTTCCTACTTTATATCACAGCCGTCCACCTATTTCCTTGGTGCAACTACAAAGGACAAGTACAGGGGAAAGTTTCTAAACAAGCGTTGGACTTCCACGTGCCTTGGGCCTAAGAAAAATGAATTTTGGCCTTTGAAAAGTCTCAATATAAAAAGGAGCCAACAGAAGCCTCCACATGTATTCATGGTGCTATTTTGATATGGTGCCCAAAAATAGTGACCCCAAACAAGCGCGGGATCACCACGTGTCTCATTCAGGTAGAGTTGTTGCAAAAGTTGAAAGTTTAGTGGAAGGTGCCATGTGTCTAGGGTCTGAGATAGTTTCCTTTGGCCATTGAAAAGTCCAAACAAAGGGCAGAGTGAGTGGAAGCCTCCAAGTTTCCTCCTGGCGCTTCTTCAAAATAAAACTTAGGGGCCAGTCCCCAAACAGGCGCGGTCCCTCCACATGTCCCAGGCCTTTAGAAAGTTACTTGAAAAGTATAAGTATGGGAAGACCCGGCAGAAGCCTCCACATGTCTTCATGGTGTAACTTTGAGATGGTGCCCAAGAGTGGAGAACCTAAACAAGCGCAGGCTCATCACGTGTCCCAGGACTTAGAAAATTGCTTTGAAAAGTTGAAGTACAAAGCGGAGCCGGCGGAAGCCTCCACATGTCTCCCTATCATAATTGTTAAGGTGGGACCTTGAGGCAGATCCTCAAATGAGTGTTAGCCCTCCACATGTCTATGGTTTTCCAAAACTGTACTGGATGCATGAATTTTTTTTCTAATTATGGGAAAAGTAGCGGGAATCTCCACATGTCCCCCCAACAAAACTCCAAGACCAAACCAAAAGGTAAACTTTTCAAATGAGCGTCATTCCTCCATGTAGACAAGTTTTGGGTTGAAGCGAGCCTTATATTTTTTTTAAAGTGCCCCACCGAGCCACATCCAACCAAAAAGGGACACATTTTCACTAATGCTGAGATGTAAATTTGACCGGGAAAAATACACCTGTCAAATTGTAAAATGCAGGAAAATTGACATTTGAGCCCAGAAATGAATCCTTCTTCAAGGAAAAAGAATTTGGAAACATTATAAGGCTCAAATATGTTCCTATGAGCTACATCCAATCACGTTTCCATAGTTATTTGGGACAAAATTGACAGGGACAAAAAAATGTGACTATGGAAAATGGAAGGAAAGGAAAAACCTAAGTTTTATGCCCAATTTATAGACTCTTTCAAATGGAAAGAGGAATGAAAAAAAAATCTAGACTTTTAAGTTATCCTCGACCAAGGAAGGGACTAATCATGGCAACCAAATGGAGGATAGAGTCTTCAAGCATCAATACAGGGAGATAGAAAACATGAAAGAGCCTGTAAACTAGAGAACTTCAAGGAAAAATGGGGCGAGACTAATTTGAGCACAAACATCAGCTCCAACTCAAGGATGGGCACTCCTTATGGGTACCACAAGAAAAAAATAGTAGAACAAGTGCCAAAAATAGATCATTGGGCAACAAAGTCAAAGAATCAGCTTGCAGAGCAGACCAACCATAACCATCCTCCAAAAATGAATCGAGAAACTAACAAAAACGGGTCACCAAGGACCAGAATGAACAAAAACCCAAAAGCAGATGAGAACAAAGAACTATACACTATACACATGGAGTATACATGATTATGAGAAATCAATCAAGGAAATGTTTAAAATGCCTACCATTAATAGGCAATTCAAATAGTTCCCCTTCTAAGTCTTTTAGAAAGAAGGTATTTTCACCAATTCGAATATTAATCGAAGAAGGGCCCATCCACAATGCATCAAATTTACCATGCTTGCCCTTATCTTCATGCTTGTTATCCCATAAAAGCACAAGATCCCCAATGTTGAAATCTCTAGGAGTCACCTTTTTGTCAAATAACTTCTTCAACTTTTCTCTGAACTTCACATGCCACTGATGGGATGCCCTTCTTTCTTCATCCAAATCAATAATCTAATTGATTTGAGCATCATATGGACTAAATTCTTGGTCTTCAATTTGTTGAGCAAGCTGAAATGAAGATAATTGCAAATGGAGGGGAAAAAAATCTTGAGTTCCATATACCAATTCAAATGGGATTTTACTAGTAGCACTTTTGACAGTGATTGTGTCAACCCAAACAACAAACTTCAATTGCTCACCCCACTTCCTTTTGTTCAGCTCCAAGGTTCTTCTAATGATCTTCAACAAGTTTTTATTGTTAGACTTAGCTTGTCCATTTCCTTGGGATTGTAGTTAGAAGCATATATCAGATTTATTCCATACTCTTTGCACATTTCCACCAAAGGTTTGTCTCTGAAACTCATGGCATTATCAACAACAATTTTAGCTAGCATTCCAAATCTACATATGATTTGATTTAGCATGAAGTCCATGATAACTTGGTGTGTTGCCTTCTTGGTGGGGATTGCTTCCACCCACTTAGTGAAATAATTAGTGGCTACAAGAATCCATCTATGACCAACACTGGAAGGATCAGAAATTTCCCCAATGAAATCCATTCCCCATTGTCTGAATGGGACTTCAACTGACACAGGCTACAAAGGAAGGGAGCACGAAGCTTTCATTATTCCATAAAAATGCTAGCAACTTTCATATTCCCTAACCAATAGAGTTCTATCCTTGAAGAGAGTTAGCCACCAATAACCAACCCTCAAGATTTTGTGTTGTAACTCTTCCTATAAAATTTCCCCCATAGACTCCTCCATGGAGATCAAAAATTATTTTGGGGGCCTCATCTTCAGTAATACATCTCAAGAGCACTCCCTTGGGGTTCTTCCAAGCTAACCCAAAATCAGTAATGACATACTTTTGAGAGGCTAACTTAAGAGCTCTTTTATGATTTTTACTCAAATATTCAGGGCAACATAGATGCATGAGATAAAAGATTATATCTTTGTACCATTCAGAACTTACCAACTTTTCAAGGACATCCACCCTTTCTCCTTCTACTTCATTCACCTCAATATTTTGCAAGTTACTCTCAGCCTTAAGCTTAGCTAGGTCCAAAACTCTTACCAATTTTTTGGTTTGGATATCCATGTCATACTCCTACAACTTGTTCACCCATCTGTATCTTTTGCTTGAGACCTCCATCTCTAATAAGATGTCTTTCAACATGGTGTGGGGAACATAAGAAAAAAATTTAGAGCTCAAGATGTATGGTCTGAAAACCTTTTTTTCTTTCACCAATGAAAATGCTTGCTTCTCCATGATGGTGTACTTTAACTCATCTCCTTGTAATGCCTTATTAAAAAAGACAATTGGTCTCTCAACCCCTTCATCATCAATTTGTAACAAAATAGATGCAATGGTGTTTTCTGAAGCAAAATAAAACAATTGAAACAACTTCTTGTAATTTGGGGCTGCCAAAACAGGGGCATGCTTTAGTGCTTCTTTGATCCCATTGAAAGGTTGAATGGAAAGTTCTTCCCATTTTATAACATAGTCCTTCTTCAGCATACTAGTATTGGGGATGGTTAGATCAACAAAGTTAGACACAAATCTTATGATAAAGTTTATTTTTCCAAAGAAGGATTGAATTCCCTTCTTAGTTCTTGGAATTGGAACCTTGCTGATGGCCTCCACTCTCTCTGGATCAATAATGACCCCATATTTTGATACAATGTGACCAAGTAGCTTTGCCTTTTACACTCCAAAGTGGTACTTATTTGGATTCAATGGTATGCCATACTCTCTACACCTTATCAACATTATCTCCAAGTGTTGCAAGTTATCATTTCTTTTTCTAGAAAACATAGTTACATCATCTTGATAAACAACAATTAAGTCATTAATATAACAAAAAAATGCTACATCCATTTCTATTTGGAAATTTTCTCTGACATTCATTAATCCTAAAGGCATCCTGACATAGACATAAGTTCCCCAAGGAGTGGTAAAGGTAGAATTTATTCTTTCTGGCTACTTCACAAAAACTTGATTATAGCTAGAGAAACCATCCAGAGTGGATAATAGTTCAGAACTAGTTACCAATTGTAGCATATTCTCCATGTTTGGAAGAGGGCAATTATCTTTCAATGATGGTTTTTTTAGGTTCCTGAAGTCTATGCACAACCTTATATCACCATTCTTTTTTCTGATAGGCACTAGGTTTGTAACCCAATATGAGTACCTTGTGGGCTAAATGATCCCTCCATCCCTCAACTTCTTCAGTTCTTCTTGCATATTTAAATAAAGGAGCGGATTGATGGGCCTCTATTTTTTCCTAAAAGGCTTGGCATTAGATTCAAGAGGAATCTCATGTTGGAACAAATCTTCCCTGTATGCCTTCAACTAAGAGTAAGACCAAGCTAGGAAGTCTTGATATTTCCCCAGTAATTGAATATAGGATTACTTCTCTTCCTTGCTGAGATTTCTTCCTAACCAAATTTTATGTGGCTTTTCCTTTGTGCCTAGGTCATGCTCTTCCAAATCTCTTAAAACAGACATACTCCTTTTAATAATGTAATTAGGATTATCAAATTTTGAATCAAAAGCCACCAAACCTCTTGGAATCATGTTTGTCTTTAGTTGGATGATGTCTTTGCCAAATAAAGTCTCCTTTCCTTCAGCGACACACACCATTGGTTCCCAATCTTTTTTTTGGTCAGTAAAATCCCCTTGGTTCTATAGAAACCATTTCACCTAGGCATCATCATCAAACACTTTCCAATTTTTAACGTTATCAGGGACATATGGTCTTGTTAGTATTTCAACATCATACTCACAAAATGGAGACAATGTACAATTCCCAAATATGGATCCTAGCACTACTAAATTTTCTGCAGCAACATTAAACTTCCTATCATGGTGCACAATATTAAAAGAGTCTAACATTTCAATCAAATCCCAGACCACATGCTTGTTTTGTTTCATTCTCTAATTTTAGTAGCATATTGTTTTCTAATTTACTTGACAATCAATTCTGAATCCCCTTTGATAATGATATCATTTATACCATATTTCCATGCAATTCTCAAGCCTAATAACAATGCTTCATATTCAAGAATGTTGCTAGTGCATTCAAAGTTAAGTTTGAAAGAAAATACAAACTCTTCTTGGCCTGGAGAAATCAGAACAATGCCAACACCATTTCCAAACTTGGAATAGGCTCCATAAAATAACAAGGTCCAAGGTAAACCCAATTGTTTAAGACATTTACACTGATTAATCTTGTACTCCTTGCCATCAACAAACCCCAAAAATTTATCTACATCTACATCAACATATAACACTCCATAAGAATCATTATTTGGATCTTCAATGAGGTGCAACATTTTTTTCTCTCCATACAACTTTACAAGGCTACCATCAATTAGAATGGTGGAAAAAGACATATCCATCTGAACACTTCCACCAACACTTGCATCCCACTTTCTTGATAACAACATGCCCCATTTGGCAGGGAAATCAACAATGATAACATCAAGTTTCAGGTTCTTACTCAGATAAGCTACAAGTTGCACCACCAAACCTTTCACACACCCTATAACTAGGACCTCTGTAGAATCCATTGCAGTACACTTGCCATAAGCTATTGTCACTTTAATGTTCAATTCATTCATGAATTCTAGAGGCATAACATTGCATGATGCTCTGGAGTCAAACATAGAATTGTGCAATAGTCTGTCTTTAATAATTTGCTGCACTCTCTCCCATAGTTATGTACTTAAAAACTTATCAAACCTCATTTACCAAGGGTTTAGTACTCTGGTACTCGAAATACTAAAGGAGATCAACCATCAAATCCTACCAGTAACCTATGTGACGACACAACTATGAGTGAATTTACCATGCATGCGTGTAACCTTGTAAGGTGGATTAAAGCTTATGCAACCATTATAATAGAGGAAATTCTTCTACACCTTCCATCTATACCTTCTCACATTCTTGGACATGAAATGAGGTGGTTTCCTTCCCATGATAGTTTTGTATAGCAGTAGGTGCATTGCTTCAGAGAAATCTAATAGAGAAAATGATTCCAAAATTGTGCCACTTTAGAAGGTTATCATGATGGGTCTCATACCAACATGTTGCGGTCTCGAGAAAAGTATAGCTAAACATCCTTCTCCTTCCGATCTCACATATCCACTAGGTCTTCATTGCGTACAGGAAAACATTAGGGTAAGCTCCCTCATGTATCTTGGCAACTTCTTTCCTCCTAGGATCCTAACTAAGCACGCCTTTTTTACACTCATCACAGAGCCTCTTAACTACCTTTTGACTAACTCATATGTCCCGTGCACTTAATTATCACATGCCACACTAGTTATATCACTTATAGAGTGAGCGTCTTCATACTGAATAATGCATTCTTTTGTTGGTTGCACAACCACAGGGTCCCTAATAGTGTGCACATAGATTTGGTCTAGGTATTCTTCTTTTAAGGGCTCAGTATAGGGAAATGACTTCCCATCCATTAAAGGAATGATAACAGGCTCCTCTTTGTTCTCAAAACTTATATACCGCTTATTGAAACATAAGTAAACATTGTTCTTATAGAACTAGGGGCACCCAATTAACACCAAAAAGTTGTCTTCCTCAGTAAGTGCCAAGACTTATAAGTCTCTAGTGAATTTTCCCCCTTAGATAGTGATAACAACATCCTTTAAATCACCAATGGGCAGTAATTTTATCTTATTAGCTGTCTAAAACACATTTTAAGATGGCTGTAATAGGGGTCTTTCCACTTGATTCCATGTGTCTAGGGTGATAAAATTAACTTCCACACCTATGTTAATCAGGATACTGCTTAGGAGCCATCCATCAACTACTCAATTGAAGGTAATCTCCTTATCATAGTCAATATTGTGAGGAGGAAAGTTAGCATTCAAAACATTCCTCTCACACTCTCCTCCAACACTTGGTACTTTACCTCTCAACCATTATACTAATAAAGGAATGATATTCTCTTAGCACAACATCTTAAGCACCTCTATGAAATTATCTATATTTGATTGAGGGACCTCTGCACTCTTCTTCTACTCCAACTTCTTGGATTTCTCCTTTAGACACTGGATTTACCCTTGAAGACTTATGATTGCATCCATGATATCTTGATAGACTTCCTTCTGATGTGTAGGGTCTAGATACTTCCCATATACCACCTCCTCTCTTGTAATCAATGACATTTTCTTTGGTATCTCCCTAGCATGTGTAGCCTCAGATCGTGTCATCACTAGTACAGGTTCTAATTATAACTCATGTGCTATTCTAGGCATCCACTATTGATTAACATGCTTTACGCTCACCATCACATTGCCCTTATCCTTCCACTGTTCTGGATCATGTGTTCAAAAAATTTCAAGCATTCCTAATACTTGTACTTCTTTGCACACTAAGAGCATTAGATCAGATCAAGGCATTCATGCTTATAGTGTTCCATAGACCCATAATTTTAACAATTTCCATGTGAGAACTCACTTCTTCCACTTCGACGATTACCACGACCTCTAAATCCTCCGCAAAATACTCTTCCATGAATCCTTCCATCCGTGCACCATTCATAATGACAACCCTCATCCTTCAAAATATTTTCAATACTAGTTTGGAACACACCAATATCAATGGCATCATGTATTTGGTTAATCAATCTACAATCATTGGTGTCATGAGTAGTAGATGTGAAAATTTTAAAATAACAAGACACATTGTTATGAATTGTGCACTACAGTAGTAGACAACTACTTTCATCATGATCTCCTTGGAAAATATCATATTTTATCATCATCACACGTATTGATCTCCGAGGAAAACTATCCTTCGTATGCCCTTCTACCTCATAATCCATACACCATAACCCACTGTGAGTATCATGAGTTGAGTTCATAGACAATTTCTCAAATTGCTTTACCATTGTAGAAATTTGGGATTCTAGGAATGGACTAACTCATGTATCAATGCATTCTACTACCTCAGCTTGTAAGGCAACCTCCAAGGCCTTGCGCAGATATATCAAAGTCTTCTGTGAAATGTCCCTCTTGTGATCAATCCTCTAATGAACCATTGAAAATGCTATAAAAGATGAATGCCATAAGATAAGTTATATAGGAGAGTCTTGAAACACATGTCATACTCCCACACACTCTCTACCATTCCTTACTGAATATCCTTCAACATGCTGATTTTTTTCTATTCAAAATTAGGTGTGTGGAACTCTGCCAAAATGGAATTACATAATGCAATGTAATCTACCACTGGCTGGTGTTGGTAATACTTCTTATACAAGATATACATGTGTCCTTGCAATGTGGTTACAAACTAACTTGCTTTCCACTCAGGGTTAGTGATCCCCTTCACGTTCCATAGTAACTCACACTTGTGTACCTGTTCCATGGAATCCTCAATGCCCTTTCAATCAGGTAAGTGTAGTTACATCTCATAAAACACCTGTTGATAGTGTTGTGGACCTTTTATATGAGATCCAGGACCTTGAATCCCTCTGATGTTACCTCCACCACCAGATACACTAGATCAACTAGTTCTAACTCCTTAAGATCCATTAAATCCTCCTCCTATCATAGGTAATGGTCCTAACATAGTTGCGGCCTATGAACCCACCATCATGCTAAACTACGCGCTAACATTCTGTGATAGCAAACCACTCCCATATGTGTTTCCCATGCCACTCCAAGATGTGATAATTAAACCTTGTGCTACCACACCTTCTCCAATTTTTTTGTGAGACAATATACCCCCGAACACAGGAAATGACTATGCCACCATAGATGTACCAAATGAAAAATTATACCTCCTAGGTTTCGTTCAACTATGAATTGCGATACTAACTGGATTATAAAAACTTATGTTAGGTAATGAAAAACTAAGTGCAAGGATCTATTCACCATGTGGGTTAAGATGCATGCCTATGTCTCTTCTCTTTTCTTTATATGACAATCTCTCTCAAGAAGCCAAGGGGGTTTCTCTTCCGCGCTTGCCAAGATGGGGTAGCTCAGACTACTCAAGATCCACATCGTCCACGCAAACCTCAAATCCTTTCTGCAATGTCTAGCTTCATAAATCCATCACTCCTCTAGCTTTACACTGTCTTGCTAACTCCCTCTCCTAAGCTTCATTATACTTTAGATTCCTCTCCTCTCTCTTCATTTCTGCCGCAAGGTCTGCCATCCTTCTACCATGTTAGTTTCTACACCTCGCGCCTAGAAAGAGCTTATTCGGCCATGGGAAAGGCTTCCAAACTCAAAGTAATGATCATGATCTTGATAAAAATTGGAATAACATGTAAGAATGATCCTCTAAGATCCCTCAAGAACTCAAACTGAACAATATTTGGGAACAAATACGTAGAAATAGCATATTCCAAGGTATAACTAGTCAGCACTCTACTCCACCAGTGATCAACAACACGGGTCCATGTTAGACTGACATCATGCAACCAATGATATTCATCCTTTGTCCAAAAATGAGGTATATAGTACTAACTCTTCCTTGATGCATATGCTTATATACATTCATATAACTCTACTGAGAAACAACATAAGAATGTCTCATAGAGTTCGTGATATAGGTTCTTCTCCACCCATTTTCATGCATCAAACTTTGTTCCAGTACTGAACATTTGAAAAAACTCATCCTTCATGCTTTTAAGCTAGGTCTTGATGTTGTCCAAGGTCAAGCACTCTATCATTACAAATTTCTCTCACAGTAGCTTCAAAATAGGTCCCAACAATAGAACCAAGATGTAGTCATTATTTTACCCTCAATACTTCTTTCTAACTCCAAAGGCACCATCCTATCACCTAAAATACGTTTTGTGCTCACCCGAGGCATGCACAAGCACTGATCCCCTCCTTTATGTGAGATTTGTAAGAGATTTTTACCATTAATAGAGGATTATTTATAGAAATAGAAGTACATTCATCTACTTTAAAAAGGTAGAAGATATAACTAACATATCTACACATTGATGCATAAAAAAATCTAATAATCATTGTAAGAATTACAAGAAACAAGATCTTAGTCATGATAAGCCAAATAATAAGAGTGTTTACACCAATAAGAAATTTCTACATAATAAATCCATGTATATTGACTTAACAGAGTTTTGGTAGCCATATTACATTCAAAAGGGTCATCTGAGACCATATTCATCAAATGATATAGACTCAACTCCTATAAACATATCTGATAAGAGACCCTAACTATGCTTTCTTCCATTATGTCCCTTGTTACAGATCCCAATACCCATACATATGCTTAATGGTATCCCTGACAACCCTCTAGAACTAAGTAATCTAAACCCTAGTATCACAGATTCCAAACCCTTAGCATTTGCTAACATTTCTATAGCACTTCATTACTCTCCTCCTTTTTCTCTTCTCCCCTTTGCATTCTGCACCCGTATATCTCTCTATATATCTGTGTTTTTCTTTTTATTCCAAACACTTCTTTAAATAGGACCATTGTCGACCACCATGAATTATCTCGTGAGCATATTGCATACCAAGTGTCAATGTGGTCCTCCATTAGTGAATGCTTATCCTTTTTGAAAACCTTCGACTAATTGTAATGATGCCTCTAGGAAAATTCCCTACATTGAATATCCTTTTCTTGACCTACAAGGTTACAAGCTGGCACTTTATCCACTTATCACACCCATTCAGGTCATCATGTTTTTCCTCAAGTGAATCCGTGATGCCAAATATCGTTAAGTCCTTTCAACCCTTGTTATGCCTCCCACGTGCACCCTGGTGTCACTTAAACCCTTCTTAAATCCCTTTTCTTGTGCACTTTTCCCAGAACACCCTTCTATTTACTGATCCTACATGTGTGCTCCTCTTGGTACTTTGCCAATATTTTAGGGTCCAACAACATGTATGGATCTTTGTAAAATATGTGATCACAACTATAAAGGAAATTGAACGTGCATGTGTATATAGAAAAGATAATGACATACAATGTATCTAGTTAGAATCGTAAGCAAGATGTAACATGTGAGTACAAGTAGGAAAGAGCAATATGTGACCAAAATATGCAATATGCTATGGATGGGTGAGATGAAATGAAGTGAAAAGTGAGTGTGATCGGAGCCACATGCCACCCAAGTGAATATGAGTGAGTATGTATAAGACGATGTTCATTTATACATTCACCTTCAACATTCGATAATGAACCTTAGAACAAGAGTGAGTAATCGGGAAATGGTTTGAATTGTGTGCTAGAAATATGTGATTTTTAGAGCATATAGTATAGAGAATGTGTGAATGAGTGTGGTGAAGTTCATTTTATATTGATACCCTCAACAGTTGAGTATGAACTATGGAAATAGAGTGTGTTAGAGGGTAATGAGCGTAACATGTAGAATTAGATGTAAAAAAGATGTGATATGAATTATAGAGCGTGTAGTGTGTATGATGTGTAACATAGGCTGCAAGAAAGATATGTGTTGAATTTGTGATGTGTTAAGTGTGAAGTGTGTGAGGTTCATGTCCATAGTATTCCTTCAGTAGTCATGTTTGAACTGTATTATGAGAGTGCATCATTGGGTAATGAAGATACAAATGTATCAAGTGGTTTGTAATGATGCGTACGATATATTAGAAATTTAAGCATGGATTACCAATTACATGAGATGATATAATATTTGATAGCAATGCAAGGGGGGAAAAGCTATGATGCCTCCAAAATATGTAAGTGATGGAGATCTAGTGGATGACACTAAGTGGATTAATGTAAGGAGTAGTTTCCTTGACAAAAGTGATTGGATGGTGATGGTGATGGTGAAGGGAACTTGAGTGGAAAAAACTGAAACAAGAAAAAAAGAGTTAGTTGGTCTTGTGTAGTGGGTGGTTTCTTATCTAGAATTGGTAACAACATAAAATATTTGAGAGGTGGAGGAGTTATACTGATATTTAGAGGAGGTTGCTTAGTCTGACTTGGTAATGTTGTAGATGACTTAGTAGGAGGAGGTGATGGAAGATTAACCTTGAGAGGTGATTTCTTAATGTGAATGTGTTGAATAAGTAGAACTTCAGTGACTAAAGAAGGAACATGAGAAGTGATAACATGATGTTCATTAGACATAGATGCATCAGATTTAGGAAGTGATGGACACCACCTTTAGAAATATTGATGGAAACTATAAGACAAAACACACTTACTAGACCTCTTTTCCACATTTCTGATACTTCTCTCCCCCTTTTACATCTATGAAAAAGGATACAATGATGACTAAACATGGTAAATTACAACAAAAGACATGACATAATGTAAACAATGTAAAACCTGACTTACTTGCTCAATTAGCTCCCTTTGGACTGTACTCTCTCATTTTGACTTTAATAATAACAAAACTAATCCATTGACCTAAATGTGAGCTTCCACATAGCTCCACTTGAACTGATATCCTCATATTTTGTTTTCATTAACCTTCTTTGGATAAAAAATATCATCATTCAAGCATGCATACATGTATTTCCTTCTTTAGCTCTATTTTTGAGTTCTCCATGACTTGCTTATCACTGTAGCACTTCCTTGAACAGAGGTACACAAAAACATACACTTATGTCAACTAACATTTTACCATTATTCATTACAAAAATATCATGCCTATCTCCTATTTATACCATTCTCAAGTAAAGATAACATAAAATAAGTTGACTCCACCTTTTATTGGTTACAAATAACTTGAGAGGTGAGTTCCCTAAGTCTCATTTTTAGTCAATTTTAGTCAGAATTATCCAAGATAAAGAATCAAATCAAACATAAAAAGTAACCTACAAGTTCCCCCCTTGATTGGATATCACCAATATATAACAATAACTAAAAAACAAAACCTAGAGCCCATATCTAAACCAAGCTGTCATGGAAGAGGATCAACCTAGTAATACATTCCTGAAACTTCATTTCAGTGGATACTTCCATTATGCCACGATATTGTACTTTGTTGAAGTGAAGACCCATATCCCCCTGTCTTGTAAAAATGTAATCCTATTTATGAAGCATAATTATAGCTCTTGAATATACTAAAATATTTGTCATCCATTCACATTGGCTTCGTAACCATATGTCAAAGTTTTATCCTTCTTCATATTGCCTTGAGACCTAGTAATGAATTCAAATTTTCAACACCAATATTCATACTTGTTTGAAAATTAGATTCTAATTCATAGTATTTATGAGAATACCACTATAAAAATACACTTATCCATATTTTCATGTTCTGAAAGACACACTTTATTTTTTAAAACAAGACTAAACGATCGCACCTCTTTGTTGTCATAGTCATCCTTAGTAAGATGCATCAAGTATACATAATTAAAACACTCTTATGTTCTTGGTGTAATACTGATGGTTGATTTACATGCTACAAAATGTGAAACCCATGACCATTCAGATTCATTTTCACATATTAGCAACTTTCCATTTTGACACTACAGTCTATTGTACCCTTCACATCTCTTGATCATAACTTTCAACCCTTCATTTCCTCTTAAGAATACTCGAAGCAACAATATGCTATATTCTACCATGATGTAATGATCAATCTTTTGGAAAAAAACATGCTCCTCCAAGCCACTTACAGAATGCCATTACAATCTTCAAAAACCATTCCCTGACCTGTATCTATAAATTTTTTACCATTTCACAGTCATTAGTACCTATTTGTCTTCCATAAGTTCTCCAAATATTTTTCTCCCCTTGAGACTAATATTTCAACCTTTGTCTTATTTTTTTGATTAGTGATCAAAACATACTTTTTAAATACCTTTATAGACCAAATTAAAGATATCTTCCACCTCATATGCTCTACCACTCATCAAATCTCCTTCTAGCCATCTTAGCTAGAGCATACTGTACCTACCATAGAATCACTCTTTCACATCGAGGAACCTTAAAGAACTTAAATAAATCCATTTAAACTATATCATATTTGGAATAAATAAATACTTGGACACACAATATAAATACTGTTGATTCCATCGTAAGTCATACTATATCATCTAAGAATCCATGAACACATTTTCTTCTTAATATTAAAAAAAACACAACTTCATGAGTCTAGACAGAAATGAGAAAGCATTTAGGATGATCACAACCATTTGGACCCAACTCCCCCTGGGTTAATGATATCCTCTTAACTCCTTTCACACTTGGAAAACACAATTTAGTTTGTTACAATCTTAGAAAGGCTTTGACAACTAGAAATTTTATGATTAAGACATGATGGAATTTGAAAGACCTAAAAAAAATCATTCAAGGACATGACTTTAGAAATATTTTCCTCACTTAAATATTCATGATAAATCCTACAATGGAAAAATTCAATAACAAAGACTCACATTTATTAAGAACACCAAAATCATTAAATTGACCATTATAATGACTTGATCCACAAGCGTTAGAGACATACCTTTTGATTAATATGAAGACACAAAATTGCCTCCGACTATTCACATAGACCTTTTAAGAATATATGAACACGTAATGAATTCAAGCTAATGAAATTCAAAGTAGTTCAAAAATTAATCATGATAAACATTGAATGAAATACCTAACAAAAATTTGAAGGATGAATTACATACCTTTAATGAAAACATCAAACTCAGACTCAACTTTACTTCTTGAACTATACAATACTAATATACAATAACTTAAACCTCATGGATAGATCATCTCCCATACCTTATGGCTCTTGAAATATCCAAAAATCCTAGACTTCTTAACTTTTAATGTATTAAAGTAGTGATACACACATGATCTTCTTCAACATTTTTCCTTTTAACCAAAGCAAACATACCTCCTAGATCTGACTTAGGCTTGATGAACTTGTCTTCATTCTTAATAGAACTAGTCCCTTCTTTGACAAACTTCATTGGTTTGGTATTCATATTGAGCACTTCTAGTTTTGAATAATCCTTCATAGTTTTCTGTGACTCTTCAACTCTCATACTTTGATAATCAGTTCTTTTGACCGCATTTACTTTGTCAACCATCTTCTTATCCTTTGGATCTGATATGAAAGTCTTGGTCTCATTCATGAGACTTATTTTCCTTTTGAATAATCTTACCTTTTTCCCATTAGTAACTTGAAACCTACTATTAGGTCTTGGAGATTCACCTTGGTGTCAGAATCTAGTAATGTGTCCTTTTTTGTGACACATGAAATACACAACACCCTTCCAACTTCTAGGCTCATACATACTAAGGTTTGAATATAAATCCTTAGGCTTGTGACCATACTCATAACATGAGTAAAATTCACCCTTGAAGATACTTTCAACATTCATAGAAGCCCTTCTTTTGCAATGTCTAGCTCTGTGATTAAAACTATAAAAAATATAGCAGTATCCATTGAAATAAACATCATAACTCATAGCAATAGGTTTTATAATAGATTTAAACCTTCTTAAATCAACCTTATTTTTCTCCTTCATATTAAATTGAGTGCTTGGTAGAGATCCTTCATCATTATCCTTTTACTTTCCCTTGAAACCTATGGCCATTTTGTAATTTACAACCCTTTAACACTCTAAGATCTCTCTAAGAGATTCAAATATCTTCTCCAACCTACCATACATCTCCAATCTGTTGGATGCATCTTATAAATAAGATTCTATGGATTTCATTTTTTCTTCATACCCAAAACAAGATTCCTCTTTGTATTTTATGGATTTATACACCCTCTCAACTTGTGATCCCAAAACCTTAATAGATTTACCATGCTCTATCTCCATGTAATTGATCTCGTCTTGTAAACTATGAATCAAGGAATAAGAAATTTCATACTTTCTTCTCAATGCAGGTTAAACATCTGAAGTCTTACCCATTGTTTTTTCTTCAAGGATCTCTTTTAAGTGATCAAGATTATTTCTCAAAGACATGCTCTGATACCAATTGTTGGAAGAAAAAGAGACCGTGAGTGGGGGTGAATTAGTCCACTAAAAATTTATTCCATTTCAAATTATCTTTCATTATTATTCATACAAGCATTCAATTAAACATTAACCATATGTGTGTTTACTCAAGCATTAAATCAACCATACACGAGAGAAAGATTAAGAGACTACTAAAGAACACCAAATTTAAGTGGGAAAACCTCAAAGGGAAGAATAAACACTAAAAATATACTTATATAGCAGAAATAAAATAAATTTAGTGAATCACCAACTTCACAAGGAGCTCTAACTTTTATTTTAGTAGAGCACCAACCCCTAATTTAGTGAAGAACCCACTCCAAAATGAGGCTATAACCCCCAAATATGATCAAGAACCAACTCAACCATATGTAGATGAATATATCTAAGTACTTTTTCTATGATAATTGATGGATATCACTTATTCAGCTCACACACCTTCAAAACTTCTTCAAACCTCCATTCTTCTAACTCACTCAAACTTGACCTTTCATGACCTGACTCTACTTCAAACCTTTGTAAAGATGCTCTATAACATTGCTCAATTTTTTTTACACTTTATCAACTCTAAATTTATGCCTTCATACCTATTTTACACTGTTTATTGGGTCACACATTTTCCCTCTTTATTCAATAGTTCAAATTTGAACCCAAAATAATTGCTTTATACCCTTCTCAACTCAAAAAATAAGAAAAGTTATTCCTACACAAATATATCTACAAATAAAACATAAAAAAACATAAAAATAAACTCATAAAAATTCATATCATGGACCCATATAGGTCGTACATTCTCCAAGACACCAAACAAGATCAACAATTGCTTAAAACCCCATCACCAGATTCAACAAAGACATCTAAACTCATCACCATGATTATTCAGGCCTCCAAAAGCATCACACATGTCACATATGACATAAAAACATCATAAATGGTTGAAAATTATCTTGAACCAATCAAATTAATAATAAATCTATCAAGAAGGCTCATATCCTTCTATAAATAGTTAATTCCAGGAACTAATCTTTGACTATGGCCCTCAATATCACACCAGAACACCTCAAATATAGAATATAACCACTTGTTAGAAATCCATGGAACTGTAGAACATAATTTTGATTTATAGAATTTTTTAAATATTCATCCATGTAAACCATACAATTACTTTCCCCTTCACTAAACTGATGCTTTTGATGCCACTTTTAAGACTTATAAAGGAATTAAATAGGGAAATTATTCATCCCTTTTCACACTCCAATGGATAAAAATCACAAACAATACAAAACAAGAGCCTTCTACCTCCATATTCTAGCCAGAGTGATACTATCCTGAAAACAAGAATTCTTGGTATTTACAAACTGAGCTGGTTCACCTATAAAAAATCATCATCAAGAGATAAACCATATATCATTAGAAATCCCTCTGAATATAATTTGTAGAAAATCTTACTCTTCCTTACATCTCTATATCTTCTCATTTAGGCTTCTAAGGCTCAAGAATTAGTCTTAAGAAAAACTTTGCTCCATCACCTTCAACGTTAATTCCATGCTTAGAAAAATCATAAAACACCCTTAGAATTTTTTTATAATAATTTACAAACCTCCAACAAGCATGAAGAAACTCAGAACAATCACCAACCTCATGAAGTTACTCAAGACCATGCATAACTAAGAATCTTTAAGAATCAACCTTTAAAGATTAGGTCATAACTTGATCATCCCTTATAAAAAACTCAATTTTTATATGTCGTTGAAAATATATCAAAACCAAGATCACAAAAAAACTTGAACCAAGTCAAAACTCCACATATAGCTCATACAAACCAACTTTTACCACATACTTCTCTAAAATGCCCTAAACACTAGTCCTCATAAATAAGGCACACTTTACAATTTAACACCTCAAACATGATATTAAAATATCAGGGACATGTATCAAAACTCTTAGAGTCAAACAAAATGTCAATTTATTTCATACCTCCCTTGGAAAAATTTTCCGTGTACTGAAAATATCTAAAAACATGCCTCTTTGAGTAGGGCCCACATAAAGTCACATGCTCTAATATAAATTTATGGAAAGATGGAGGATTCCTATACAACTTAAAATAATCAATTTTACAAAAGTAATAAAAAATTCTTAGTGTACTCCTTTTTCTCCAAGTTGCTTTGAGCTAGAATTTAACTAGGGTTTCAAAGCAACTTATCTTCTTAAGGAACGTTCACAAAAATGTGAAAATAAAAACACCTAATTATTTTTGAAAAATATTCTTAGAGGTATGGAAAAACATATTTCAAAAAATTTGGGTCCCATGCAAAGCACAAAATCCACAATGACCATTAAAAGGTCAACGTTTAACACAAAACACTCTCTATAAAACCTAGTTTTACCAAATAATTCATATCTTGCAAATCCTTCTTCATTTTTTCCTGAATTTTTTCATGAAGCATAATGAAAGCATACTATGAATATCCATAGTCACTATATATCTTGGATAGATCTGAAACTCTCTATCCATAGTGAGTTATTTGTTTTTTCTTATATTGTCTTCACCTTCTTGCTTCCCAAGGACCTCATACATGCAATATACCTTTGAGTGTTGAATTGAAACTCATCATACATGTCATTTATACCATAAAAATTCTATTTTTATGCTTTGATAGGACTGATCAGCTCCAAAAATCATACCTCCATTCCATACCACATGTTCTAGATCTAGGAATGTGCTTAGAATGACCTGACTCAATCCATACAACTCATGAACTAACCTTACTGACCTCTTACAAACTCATTAAAACTTATAACACACCATATGGACCATAATTGACCTCAAGAAAACCTTAAATTAACCCTAGAGAGATCATTCGATGACTATCTAAGCTAGAACCATGTCAATACAACATTAAAATTCATCAAATCCTATCACTAGCAATCAACCTTCATGTTTGAATTTTGAATGACATCTCATGGAGACTCATATGACCTCAAAAAAAACTTTTACATAATTGTAATTAACATTAGTGACAACAATAATAAAAAAATGCCAACAAATCATCATTAAAGGGAAAAGGGAGGATGAAATATAGTTTCCAAGGGGCAGCTTCCCCTTCTAGCATCACATCAGACCTTGAAAATATTAGAGACAATGATCTTGGTCACATTAATTTACCAGAGTTTTTGGGTAGTAATATATCCCCATTCAAGACTTCCTAGATCAATGGCTTTAGGAAACTGGAATTTCCTTGGCTTTTACTTTTGTACCTGTAATGCAATGTCTATAATTTGTACTCACAACCAAAACACATTACGATGCAGAGTCCCTAATAGTAAAAGATAATGATGGGAAAATTGAAATCATATTGAATACTGATTACTTTGAGGATTTTCTATAACATCATGATGTTAAAGGATATGCCTCAATCTCTCCCAATTTTTCTCTCCAACACTGGAAGGAAAATTTTGAAATTTGTTGCAAAATACTTAATCAAACATATTTGCCAAAGCCTAGGTCTTCAGTAACTAAAATTCCAAAGACCATCCATCACTTGGATTTCATACAAGAGGTGAATGATATAATCACATTGTTGAGTAGAGTTAGAGGTCTCCCATCATTAAAATATTTTAAAGAATGGAGAAAAATATTTGTATAAATTATAGAGATGAGATAGTAGTACGAGAAAAATACTATAATAGGTTGAATCTCGACAAGGTAGATGGATATGGAATCATGAATGTAACCAAAGGCATCTATGATGACAGAGAATTTTTAGATTTTTTTATAAGAAAATGTATCTGAAGGATCAAATGCTTCCATGGATCAATTGGTCACTCTAGGAGTGCACCATTTCTAGAGAGTGTGAAACTCATATTCTCAATAAGACCCACCAATGGTTAATGTCATTGGGAATTACAAAAAAAAACTAGAGAAGGTCCCTATTGCAATGACACATGTAAAAATCGTAGTGAGAAATCCCACTACTTCAAAAGGAGGGAAACCCATTCCAAATCCTCACAAAATCACAATTCTATAAAGGAGTTTGGATCTTCTTCTCAGGTTCCTTCTTTAGAGGTCATTGAAAAAAGTAGTTCCCTATCCACCACTCAAGCATTGTAGTGACCTCCTCCTCCTCCTCTTCCTTAATTCCCATTTCCACTCCTCTATCTCCTAAATCTCTCACTCTTCCTTTTTCCATAGCTTCCATTTCTTATCTCCCATTTCCCCTATCCCCGCCACCTTAACTCCTATCATGGTCTAATTTTTTCCTCTCTCTACTCTATGTCATCTAGGGTTGGTTGGCTCTAGGATCCCCTCTAGGAACTCCCCTTCCTCAACAAATTCTCTAAACTTCCTCTAATACTACCCTTCTAATTTAATCCATCCCCACAACTATAGTTTCCAACCCTTCCTCTCTTGTCACCAATTCGTTACCTTTCATTACCCATCCATCCTACTATCATGATATCCTTTCAAATTTCATCCTATGAATAATTGATTTCTACTTCATCTACTCTTGCATGGTTGAGTAGACAAAACCCCAAACAAAAGAATAAGTTAACTATTAGAGATTATTTCAATCTCAGAACCTTGGATATGACTCCTTGATGCCAAGAAAATAGACCAATGGTTATTTATAACCTTTTGGTCAATTAGACAGGAGAAAGGTTTGTTGAAATAACAAAACCAACTTTTGATAAGTCAATAAGATATCACTACAACATATATTTAGATACGTAATTTTTCTTTGGGAAAAGCTACCCACAAAGATGTCAAAGAAGATGTCTAGGATGCCCTCAGAAACCTTCTAGACAATTTTTATAAGGATAAGATCACCAAGGATGAGATAAAAATATAGGTTGATTAATTGATAACCATCCTCAATAAAAGCACTAAACTAACCCATACAACTACTCTTGCAATATCCACAAGAATCAATGATACCTCTTTCTATGTAGTTGAGAATATTGGACAACAATGGTGTGTAGTTTGTTCTTGGATTGAGAGTCATATACAAGAATGGAAACATATGGTTAAGGATTCTACAACCTTATATAATGAGCTCGAGCTAGAGAAGAACATGGTTACCAAAATGCATGGTATGTTGAGGGAAGAATGTGATAACCTGGAACTTACATTGGAGGCCTATAAAGAGGTTTAAAGTGTAAAATCTAATCTACTACTAGGAGAAGGGATCATTGAAGACTCTTTGAATTTTTTTGAGTACAATGAAGCCATGGGGTTCTGTTTCTGGATACTATAAGAGGAAATGTAAAAGTTACTCAAAATAAGAAATGAGAGTGCTGACAAGCTTAATGATATCTTAGATGAGTTTAACACTGTTCATTATGGGCTTCAAAATGAAGATCTTGATTTACTTCGAGCAGAACATATCATTACAAATTTCAAGATCCTTGTTAAAGAAGATAGTGATAAAACAAAATCTCTCAGCCTTGAATCCATCAACAAGCTAGTGACCTATCAAAACATATTGAAGTAACTCCGAAATATCATGAATCGAGTAAGAAGTTTCCCCGAAATTTGAACATAACAACAAAATATTTCTAAGGTCCTTAATCACTATGCATGTATACTTGATGACAAAGGGGTACAAGAAATCATAAGATGATTTCTTGATTATCAACGGAAGAAGTCTGGGTAGGAAATAGAAGAAACTGATACAGATCAGGAAAAGGGTAATGTCAATCCTAGTTGATTCTCCTCTGACATTATCACACATTCTCTAACCAAAGTACACCATTAAAGTTGTAGGTTTGACCCAATCGAAGTTACACAACTACCTAGATATTTTTGTGGGAGGTGGTTTCACAAGTGTAAATGCATCCTATTTTTAGAATGTAATAGTTAAGAAGAGTGGCTATAATTTCTCAACCTTCTTAATATATAAATATGAGGATGTATTATGTAGAAAAAGACTTTTTGATCCATTCTCTAAGAAGGCTCTACCATTTTGAATACTTTTATATAGGCTTAAGCCTCAATATTATTATACAATATTGATATATAGCCTTCTTTTACTTCAATGTGTTGTGTATTTTTTGGTAATGTTGTACTTATGAATATTTATTTTCTTATACTTGAATGATCCATTTTTACATTCACATTAAGTATTTCCTCCTTTAGCAAGTTGTATGTTGTGATTTATAAAAAATACTCCTAATAAGTTTTAGAATCTAATTAAATCCATTATATTATTGTTAATTTTTACCTTCATATGAAGAACTCTTTTTAAGAGAAAAGGTAGAAATTCATGCACATCATTATCTTTATCTTAAATATTTTTTTCTTGTAAAAGTTGATCCTTTATTCCTTAAGCTATCAGTGTATCTCCATTTTCAATTATTTTCTAGTACCTCTCTCCTTTTTCCAAGCAAAGTTGAATAGTTGTAGGTTATTTTAAGTATTGTAGGTTTTGTAGCTTGATATTTCATCAAATTCACGTAGTTTAGAAGGAATCCATCTTTATCCAGAGGTTCATCCAAAGGAGCCAAGGTCCCATACCTTGGGGATGTTACCATGTTGAGCTGTATCATCTAATAATTTAAGGGGTGCATGATCCAAGTGACAACAATTTTTAGTACACCCTGTGGGACATAGAGCTAAGATTTTGGTACTTCTCCTAGAATTTGCATTAATAAAAGGTATTTGATGACTCCATATCTCTAAGTTTCTAGATCTAGTAAATGAATTTATGTAACGGATTCAAACTAGATATTATTCATGGAAAGACAATCAATAAATTAATAAATTATCTTTGTCCCCTCCTAGGAGAAGAAAATGAGAAGCTATATCATCTTCTTAGATATAGCTGTCAACATCTCCATTTGTAATATTACCTCTACAAAGGAGAGATCAACCAATCATCGTAATGACAGTAAGGAACCATGTATTTTCCACAATCAATGGTGGAAGTCCTCTTGTGCTCACTCAACGTGATGTTATACCTGTAGCGGCTCTTAAAAGTTTACCATTATTCACTAGTGAAAACAATGTAACTTCTATAGAGAAAATCTAAGATTTGGATACTATTTATTCAGTCTATAATATCATAGAAGATAACATGGGAGTCAAGCTTCTCACCACTTCCTCGAAGGGAAATTCATTTCAATGGTATCAAGGTGTATAAACCAACACAATAAAAAACTAAGATAAATTAGGAGAAAAACTTTATAGATGATTCAAAGAAAAGAGTGATCATATGTCCCTCATAGAATAATTAACTACAATTAATTGAGCTCCCCAATAGTTCATGGGAGATTTCAGTTTCTGGGTCCAAAAGATATGAAATAAAATTCCACCACTAATCAAGCCCTCCCAAAATAAAACATTTTTGTACTACTTATGTGATTTGAATAGTGATGTTGTGGTTATGATCTAATCAATGGGTAAAATCCTATTATATTTCCATATGTGCTAAGAATTATCTGATACAAGAAGGAAAAATAGCTCTAAGGCCACCAATGTATTTATTTATTCAATTTTCCACCAATTAACATGTCATTTCCCCTCTCCCTTCCATTTCTAACCAATCAGCTCAACCAGTACCTCCTTCAAATGATATCTTTGAGGTCAAATATTTTCTTAAGCGTTTTGGAAATGAATTGTTCGCTCTCATAAGGAAACAATTTGAATACAAACGCCCTTACCAACCCCCGAACAAACTATATAAGACAAATAAACAATATTTTTAGAGTAATAATGAGATTCAAAATTATATTGTTAATGTTAAACCCTTAAATACCAAAAATACCCTTGCTGACCGCTCTTCTAGAGCTATTGTTCACATGTAAAATAATCTTGTCCAAGATTAGGAGTGGTGTCACTAATGCTTCTAACCACACAACAAGAAGATGTGCCATAATAGTGTGCTTATCCAAGTAATCATGGTTCAAAGTATATCCACACTTATGAAGCAATAAAAAAAATCTTCTCTGCACAAATACACAAGTCAACTGTAGAAACAAGGGGATTCTACCTTATTGAATTGATAAGAAGAGGATTTTTGTGGTTTTGATGTGGATTCCGCATAAGCAGTTACATCTAACACTCGATCAAACAAGAGGAACTACCCAAGGTTGTTAAAAATCTACTTCCAAACCTTGTCCATAAGTAGCAATGAGAAAATATGTAGTGAGTAAACCATCAGGGGCCAATGTTAGTCAAGTATTGAGAAAATAAAATAAACCCATCACCAAAACACATAACTACCAAATTCCAAAAGAGGTTGTAGAAACTATTGGTCGGAAAACTTGCATATGTATATAATATTTCAAAGAGTTGAGTCATTTGTGACAACAATGGGATCATCCCCAAGTTGTGGGACCTTGCGTTCTTAGGAAAAATCTACTATAGAAGTTTAGTTCCTCTATTTGGTTCTATTGTTATTTCTACTCCTAGTGTTAAAATGAAAAACTAAGCTAATAATACCAAGGGACTAGGGATAGAAGGATAACATGAAAATAAACTACAATAAAAAGGTGAAAGCACTAGAAAAAGAGGGATGAACACTATCTGTTCTAAGAGGGAATGAAAAGGGGACGCGTGAAAGGAGGCTAGACAAGAGTAGCACAACTAAAAATGCATTTACCAGATCATTCTCATGGAACACAACTAAATACATAACTGCAAGGGACTTGAAGTGGCACAATGAATATGTAATGTAAAAGAAAGGAAAGAGGAAGAAATGCAAACATGTTAGGACAAAGAATAGTCATTAAATCATGCTTCTATTACTTCCAGAAATGCACAGAGATGTTACAATGGTGAAAGAGGTTGACATCCACATGCATGAGCTAGATCTAGAGGTTTATAACTCATAAATACATAAAATATGAATTCCTTAACAAAAATGTGTAAGGATTTAGAAATATCCAACATTAATAATGAACCCCCAACTCTTACATTTATAGATGAATCTATGGAAGGAGAAGAGAAGGATGGAAAACCCAAATTTGAAATATAACAACCAACAAGAATCATTCAATGCCTACGAATCTACCTAAGAATTGTTTGAAATGCACTTCCCCAGGTTTGTTTGGAATGTTGGAGGAGGAAGGAGGGTGAATCATATCAAATTGGGTGGTTGGAGAAATTATATCTACTCATTAATGAACAGAGAGATATGTTTTCCCATTTGTCACTTACCAGATCCACCAAGAATTTGAATTTGAATGTCTAACAATGTGGTTGATGTCAGCAACTCTCTAAAAAGTCCAGGTGAGTGCCGATCAGAGCTTTGTAGAAAAATATATGGCTGTTAGAGGATGTCAGAGTTGTCTACACACACAAGACATGTCGCACATAAAAATCAGCTGAAAGGATGGCCAACTGTGTAAAATGTTTGTCATTTCTACCACGTGTCACTCACGAGTTTTTTATAATGATTTAGTGCCCTATTGGTGCAATTTGACTGGTTACATGTGGCAAACTCAAGCATGTTAGAAGATGAACTGACATAGAAGGGTGTAAAGGAGGATGTGAGGGAAGGGTACGTGGAAAAATCTGAGGAAGATGCGAAAAAAAACATGCGCGAAGCTTGTAGGAAAATGAGGAAAACTGGTGAGCAAAGAACTCATGGTCAAGGCACAACCATTACAATATGATGTACGGGAGCACGTGAGGGTGAACTTCTACCAAAAATAAGGCAAATGCGTAGAAGACGCGCATAAGGGGAAGATGGAACAAATAAGAAAAGGAAAGGAAGGGAAGACGGGGAAGCATGCAAGGGCGCGTGAGGAAAAAAAGGGAATGTGCTAAGGGAAATTGAGTGCGCACAAACTTTTAATGAAGAGATGAGAGCAAGAATATTTACACAAGTTATCCAAATCACTAGGAGAGTTATTTGGATAACAGTTTTGATGAATTTTGGGGCCATCTACCTACTAGATAAAGAAGATCAGTAACCTGAAGCATCTATTAGGCATGGAGTCTACTATGTAATTATTTGAATAACTATCCTTGATGTTACTTGAAGGATCATTATTGATTTAATTATGAATCATGTAACTACTGAAAGAAGATATGTATTTTGGAAGAAAAATAAACGAACGTGTAGGAAGCATGTGAAAGGAAAGAACTATGTATAAATAAACAATGTGCGTGCAACACACTTGGAGTAATTAAAACCACTATAATATATATAGAATGATGCAAAAAACTTAATGGAAGGGTTTTAGATAGATCCCATTTATTGGGATCTGGAGTGCACTTCCGTCAAGATCAGTCAAATCAAAAGAGTCAGCCTCTTTACATGAACTGATGATGTAAGGGCCACTCCAAAGTGCATTAAAATTTGAATGACACCTTAGTTTAGCTCTGTTAGCATCCCATTTTAAGAATAAGTACCCAAATTTGAAAGCTTGATGTTTGACCTTTTTGTCAAACCATTTTTTGTTGCTTGATGATGTTGTTCTAGCTTGATCATGGTAGAGTTCCTTAGTTATTCAAGATTAACCAGATCTACCATTTTGATTTCTCTCTGGCATGTACCTTTGAATTCTAGTTGTTGGGCAAGTGCCAAAGATTTCAACTCTAGTGTCAAAGGAAGGGTAGCCTCCTTGCCATAGAAAATATTGTAATTCAAAGTTCCTATTGCCTTTTTGACTGTTATTCTATCTACCTAGAGCACGCACAAGACCTTTGTATGCCACTGTCTTTGGTTGATGTTCATTATGTGCTTCATGATTATGATCAAGTTCTTGTTTTTTGACTCTGCCACACCATTGCCTTGGTGGTAATAGTTGGAATAAGTCTTCAGATAGATGCTTAGATTTAGTTCCTAATTAGTGATTTTAGTACGAGGGAAGGATTTTTCATTATCAGAGATAATGGTTTGAGGGACACCAAACCTTGTGACTATACCTTTGAGAAAGCCAAGGATGACTAATTCAGTTAATTCCTGGAGTGCAAAAAATTGTTTCCATCTAGTAAAATAGTCCATAGCTGTTAGTGCCCACTTATGTCCAATGCTTTAAGGTGGATTGATCATGCATACGAAGTCAAGACCACATTACACAAAAGGTTGATTTGCTTGGCTTGGTCAGAGGGGAAGCACTACCAATTTTTTATTTCCTACAAAGAAAGCACATTCCATTCATTTTGTGACCCACTTGTGTACATTTGCAAACATGGTAGACCAAAAGATACCTGCCATTATGATTTTCATTACTTTAGTTTTCGGCAGAAAAGTGTCCACCAAAGAATCCATTGTGAAATTCTACTAACACTTCTTCAGTCTACACACTTTTGATACATCTTAACAACATGCCATCAAGATTTTTCTTGAAGAGAATTCCATCAATAAAAACATAAGGGATAGATTGTAACCTTATATGTATTCTCTTTGCCTTGCTCAAACCAGGAGGGTTTATGCCCTCAGAAAGGAATGTGACCATGTCCTTCATCTAGTCACGCACGCCAGTATCTGTATTCTACTCAATATCTACACGTGGAAGACATTCATCTTGGAATAATGAAGTCTCAAATTCATTCTACGCATTATTAGCAATCTGCGTGAAAAGTGTGCTACCTCTTACAATTTTTTTGGCTTTGATAGTTACGTCATACTCCATGATTTTGGTCACCCATTGTGCTCTCTTTTCACTGATCTCTGCTCTCATGATGAAGTCTCTGACATAAGAGTGGGAGACTAATACCTTGATATGCTTTATGGAAAGCATAATTTTTAATTTTTTGAGTACGTACATGATGGAAAATACTTTCTTCTCTATGTGATTGCATCTTAATTTATAATCCTTTAACGTCTGGATCAAGAAAGCCACTGGTTATTCCATCTCTTGTTAATTTTCTTGTGTTAGGACATCAACAATACTTGTATCAGTGCCATAAGCATAAAGGATGAAATCCTTGGAATAATCTAGGTTGATGAGTGTTAGCACATGAGAAATATCTTTCTTGATTCTATTGAAACTTTCTCTTCCTTCTGCTATCCATCAAAAAGGATGAAACATCAGGGTGTATCCTTCTTGAGCATCAGGGTGATTGCCTAACAAATTTTATCTTACTAAGGAAGGACTGTAAGGTGTTGGGCCCCTAGAATATTGACCAAGTATGAAGGTGCTTAGGTGCGCGTGGATCCCAGTTATAGAATGGCGGCAAGGCAAAAAGTGTGCAAGAGAAAGGCTTAAGGAAGAAAATAACATGCGTGACACGTGAAAGGAGGTTCAAGACTTAGCCAATTTGAGTGCCCAAGGTAGAACACATGAAAAGCATGATTGGTTGCGATGCGGATAAGATGCCATCTTGACAATAGGTTGGCCCAGGAAAGAGCATGCCCTGGATGGAATCTTCTAGAAGATCATCATGAGATGGAGTGGAGAGCTCAGGCCTAAAGGAACATGCTCACATGGAGGACCACATTCGACACTTGGTGATGGATCTGAGGGTGCTGCAAGGTGAGTTGGCAGCCTGGGAAAGTGATAAATATAAGTTCCTGCCACGAAAAAGAGATATACACACATAGGGAGAGATATATCATCTAGGTTTTGAGATATACATAGGGAATAGCGGGTTAGAGAGTAAGAAAAGCTCTGTAGAATTGTTGCGAGTGGATATTCTGGTTCAGGAAAGGATGTACTAAGCATGGAGTTGTTATTTTTCTTTTTTGTTAGCTTAGCTACATACGTCCAGTGATGCACATGACTACGGTCTGCTCTCTGTGACACTCTGTAATGAACCAATGAATATATTGAGGTTACCTGTTATAAATAGATATGAATATCAATGGGTTTAATGTATATTTCGTTCATATGAGTTCTCTTTCCTTTCATGCTATGAATGAATGGTTGTATCTTTCTTTCTGTTATAGTATATGTTCTGGAATCTGTTAAAGCACTCAATCTGAAGTGACTGCAAGGATCTAGAGGTTGTTCTGAGCCCTATGGTTCTTGTATGTCTCAACTTCTTTCCTAAATACTCTTACACTAATCATAGATAATGCTTCCCACTAAACTCACATAAAAGAGAGACTCGATACCCGCGCGTGCCTTGGGTGAGCACTCAACTTCTACTGGGTGATAGGCCGACGTGCATGGGGTTCTTCCTTTTGTGATAGGAGTAAAAATGACTACATCTTGGTTCTATTTCTAGGACCTCTTTTTGAAGTTGTAGTGGGATATAACATGCATCATGATCTGTGTAAAGAGTAATGACAGATTGGTTAACATTGGAAAATGTTGAATCATGGTTCAAGAGCATAGAGGATGAATTTGCTCAGAGATTCAGCACTAGACCTGAGTTTAATACATGTAGATGGGTAGAAGAGAACCTCTACCATGATCTGTATGAGACTTTCTTCTGTTGCTTCCCAGTAGAGTTATATGAATGGCTTTCAGCCTATACGTCTAGATCAAGTTGGCATTATAGATCACATGTATGGACCGAAGAAGACTACCAAAGGTTACAGGATGTAGATCTGATGTGGACCCATGCTGTAGATCATTGGTGGAGAGGAGTACTAGCTAGCTACACTCTAGAGTATGCCATCTCTACGTATTCTTGTCCAGAGGTTGCTGAGTTTGAATTTTTACGAGAACCTAGAGGAATGTTTCTACATGTTATTCCTCTAGCTATGAAGATATTGATGGTTACCATGAGTTTAGAGGTGCTCCCAATGGCCGGCTAAACCATTCTGAGCACTGGGTAAGGGAACTTGGGTGGAGGAAGATGGCAGATATCACAATAGAGAAGGAGAGGGAAGAAAGATAGCTCAAGTATAGCGAAGCACGAGAAAGGGAGATTGCTAGATGACGCGAGGCTGCTAGTGTGATGGATCTATGGAGATAGACGTTGCGGGAAGGAGTTGAGGTTCACGTGGAGGATGTGGAACCTGAGCAGTCTATGCTACCCCATCTTGGAAAGCACATGAGGGAGACCCCTTTGGCTTCTGGTGAGAGTTCATCACAGAGAAAGGAGAGTCATTGGCGCATATCTAAACCCACCCAGTGACCGAGCCCTGACACTTGGTTTTCTCGATCTAGGAAGAAGTGTTATTGACCCAGTTGATATAAGTGGAAGAGACAGATCCGTGCCTAGGAGGTACAATTTTTCAGTTCCTTCTTCTATGGCTACACATATTCTGGTATTCGGAGGAGTTTTTGGACAAGGGGCAAGTGTACAAGCTTTCAGGCTCACATCAGGAAGTGGCACGGGACACAAGTAGTGGTAGTGGGGCACTATCACAGACCATCAGCACATAGTTCAGTGGGACCATGGGGGCACTTGGCACAGCTCCTACAGGCCCTATTAGACCTAGTGGTTCTGGTGGATCTAGTGGCTCTAGAGGTACAGGACCCAGTGGACCTAGTGGATCAGGCAGTGGAGGAAACACCGGAGGGAACCAAGGCTCTGGTTCAGGACAAGGACCCCAACCACCACCTCAAGTATTTTTGAAATGTCTCTGCATTTTCCATATTATAGGGGCATTAAAGATGTTGCGGAACATGTTCACAAGTGTGAACTGCTATGGCGCATGAAGGGTATCACAACACAAGAACGAAAGGCTACTCAATTTGTAACCACACTGCAAGGGCACACACATAGATGGTATAGAAAGTATGACCCTCATCAAATGGTGGTGGACTACACTACTTTAAATAATGCATTCCTTGAAGAATTCCACATTCCTGAGTTTGAGCAGAAAAGCATCAGCGCTTTGAAGGAGATTCAACAAGGAATGGCAAAGAGTGTGTGGGAGTATGATGCACATTTTAAAACTCTCTTGTCTAAATTATCATATGATATTCACCCTTCACAACATGCACAATGGTTTTTTGGAGGATTGATCACCCCTTTTAGAAGGGCCTTGTCTCATAAAACTTTTACAGATCCACGTGAAGCATTGGAAGCTACCTTGTGCACCGAGGCTGTTGGTAGTATTGATACTAGCATTAGCCCATTCTTGGAGGCTCAGATTGCTGCTATGGCCAAACAGTTGGAAAAATTGTCTACGAACTCTTTCCATGAGACTCGCAGTGGTTTTTGGTGCATAGATTATGAAATATGGGGGCACGTTAAGGATAATTTCCCCCAAAGGATGGTACATGCTGTGATAGTAGATTGTGAGATTTGTCATGGGGACCATGATGCAAGTAGATGTCCCTTGCTACAAGCGATCAGGAAGAATGTATCTTGTTATTGCAAAATTTACACCTCCATAACCCATGATACTAAAGAATGTAGGCTCATTGATCAGATCCATGAGGCCATTGATCATGGGGTATGCCAAACTAGCATTGCCAGTGGTTCTAAAAATGATGATCATCGTTACGAGGAGCGCACAGATGGAGGTGCGCATGGGAAGAGGATTTCGAGGAGGATTCCGTGATCGAGGAAACCACGGAGGAGGAAGGAGTGAGTTCCCACACGGAACATGTTTCAACTGTGGATCTACATAACATTACAAGCATGAGTGCCTAGACTTGTTGCAGTGCTCATGGTGTGGAAAGAAGCATAAGTATGAGGAGTTCCTAGAATTATTTGAGCATATGAATCAGCAGCACCAGAAGGACAAGGGCACTGCAATGGTCAGCATCAAGAAGGTAGACATACAGTGGATGCCTCGGGTAACACATGATGAAGGTTTGGAGCCTGTCTTGGTAACAACAAGGGCAGAAGCCACACGCGCAAGAGAGGTACTAAGACAAAAGACCCTAGTTACGAGGGAGGAGGTCATTCATGGAAAATATCCAGACCCCACGCATCAGAAGGAGATATATCAGGACACCATGGATGTTATTCGAAGCTTACAAGGGGAGATCCAATGTCTAAAGGAGCAATCCAGAAAGGAGGAACAAGGAAGGAGAGTCGAGGCACAAAAGGATGACCTGGATGAGGTCAAGGAGGTGTGTAAAATGCTAAGGTAGGAGAACATCATTCCTTTGCTAGGATCCTGGTTGAGAGAGAAGGTACCATGCATCAGAGAAGAGTGTGAGAGACAGGTCTTGCATGTGAACCTTCCCCCTCACAGCCTCGACTATGACAAGGAGATTACATTGAATGCAGTTGTAGATGGATGGCTCCTCAGTAATATACTCATTGACACTAGTGTGGAGGTTAATGTTCTGACTTTGGATGCATGGCATCAGATGGGGAGACCTGCATTACAACCATCTTCAAATGTGCTATATATGGAAAACAAAACTAAGGCAATGCCCATCGGTGTCTTGAAGGATGCAACTATTACTATCTAGGGAGCTAAGTTTACTGGGGACTTCGAAGTCTTGGTGCTCACTGAGGTGACAATTTCCTAGCACTACTTGGGTGCCCTTGGTGTTACAAAAATAATGCAGACCTTCGATTCAACAAAGGGTACATCAGCTTTGAGAACAAAGAGGAATGGGTCATTATACCCCTGGTTGATGGGAAGTCGATGCCCTATATTGAACCATTGGGAGAAGAAGTTCTGGACAAGATTTATGTGCGCTCAATCAGAGACCCTGAGATGGTACACCCTACTAATGGAGTTATCTAGTTTGAAGATGCTCAGTCAGTAAGTGATACCACCAGTCTGGCTTGTGACAATTGGGTGCATGGAACTTACGAATTAATGGGATGACAGTTGAGAGGGTCGGTGACCAAGGTAACAAAGGCACGCACTGTTAGGCACCTTGGAGGAAAATAACTACCCAAGTATTCAGGAGGAGCCTTCCCTGAGATCTTTCTGCAGGAGGTAGAAGCTCAGTGGAAGAATGAGAAGGAATGGAGGGAGATGTTAAGTTATGTCTTGCTTGGCACAGTAGCTCGTTGGTGGGCCACACATCAGGAGAGCCTTTTAGAGTGGCGCGAGGTAAGAATTGCTCTCTCTATCAGATTTTCTAGGAGTAATGTACCCACCATCATCAAGGACTACCATGGGAAGGAGCCCCACCTCTTTCCATGTCCAGGAGTGTGAACGGGTCTAGAGAGAAGGCGCAGAAGCTTTTCCACCATCCCTCTGGGTGCACAAGTTGTATTCTACACTGCAGGGTTGTGCACATGCATGGTACATTCATTCAGAGACACACCACCAAATGAGGAATTGGTAAGAGCTCGCGGCTAACCTTATTCAAACCTTTGAGTATCAGAGTACAAAGCCATCGATTGATAAGGCCTTGTAGGGTATCAAGCACCTTACCATGGGGGATAGTGCCAGAACAGAAGATAGGTTATTAGAATTATTAGGTGAACCAGGTATAGGGGCATGCTTTGAAGAAGTTGAGGAAATAGAAGAGTTACAGCTGGAGCATATGTGTTTGGGAAAGGAGAAGGGAAAGTTGGTATATGTGATTGATGGAGAGGAATTAGAAAGCTTAGATGTTAGCCATTCTATAGGGACATGCGAGGTAGTGGATAGTGTAGATGCTCATGTGTGCCTACCATGAGCCTTTAAAGATGAAGAAAGTTAACATCAGTTTAGAAGAAGAACCTAAGGAAGCTATTATTGGGGATTACTGGATAGAGAAGGAAGTATCAAAGATCATTGATCTGTTACGTGAATTTGAGGATTTATTCCCATGCGGGTACCATGAGCTCAAAGGTGTTCACCATTCCTTGGGGGAGATGAAGATAAAATTGAAGGATGGTGCGCGCCCAGTTAGAAAAAGGCCCTACCAGATGAATCCCAATTTACGCATGAAAGTTAAGGAGGAGATAGACAAAATGATAGCTTCTGAGATCATTGAGGTAGTGGAAGAATCAGAGTGGATAAGTCTGATGGTAATCAACATCAAGAAGGATGGGCAGATTAGGATTTGTGTGGACTATAGGGAATTGAATGTAGTTTGTGTCATTGATCCATTTCCAACCCCCTTCACTGAAGAAATTTTGGAAGGAGTCACTGGGCCTGAAATCTACTCCTTTATGGATGGATTTTTAGGGTACCACCAAGTCCAGATTGCAAAGGAAGACCAGAAGAAGACAACTTTCACCACCGAGTGGGGAAGTTTTACATATACGGTCATGCCCTTTGGGTTGAAGAATGCACCTGCTATTTTTTCACGCATAGTGGTGCAAGCATTCCAGGAATTCATCCATAAATTTCTTTAGGTCTATTTGGATGATTGGACAATATATGGTCTGGTTAAGGACCATTGTGACAACTTGAGATTAATGTTTGAGAGGTGTAGGCAGTTGAGGATATCCCTCAACATTAAGAAGTGTGTGTTTGCTACACCCTTTAGGACCTTATTGGGGCATATCATATGTAAGGAGGGCTTGCTGGTAGATCCCACCAAGGTTGTAATTATTATGGGGTTAAGGGAGCCTACTAGCTAGAGTGCAGTGCGCGGATTCCTTGGGCATATGGGGTATTACAGAAAATTCATTAAGGGATATGCCAAGATCGTCACACCTTTAGAGGAGCTACTTAGACACAAAAGTGCCTTCCATTGGGGAGAGGTGCAGCAGAGGGCATTTGATACATTAAAAGATAGGCTTATTACCGCGCCTATTTTACATTTTCCCTCTTGGGACAAGCCCTTCCATGTCCATGTAGATGCCTCAGGGACCGCCATTGGAGAAGTACTTGCACAACCAGGTGAAGGGATTGTTGATCATCCTCTCAGTTTTGCAAGTAGGAAGCTAACACTAGTAGAGCAGAATTATACCACAACCAAGCACAAGGCATTGTCGATGATCTACATGCTCTTCAAGTTTAGACAGTATCTGTTGGCAACACCCTTTGTATTCTACACCGACCACATGACATTAAAGTATTTAGTAAACAAGCCCATTCTTCAAGGGTGCATATGTCGATGGGTGTTGTTGTTTCAAGAGTTTGAATTCACCGTTGTAGTGAAGCCTGGAAAAAGAAACTATGGGCCTGATCATCTATCAAGGATTGATTCAGGAGAGGATGCACAAAGTATTGAGGAAGCAATGCTAGATGCCCAACTATTTAGATTATGGGGTGCACCCTCAGATTTGGAGGAGATTGCAGTATTCTTAAAAGAAGGTGTGGCGCCAGATGGAATGAAGGCATTGGAGAAGAAGCAGTTGGCCATACGCATCGCACCCCTACATGTTGATTAGTGGAGACTTATACAAGTTGGGATGAGATGAAGTTTTGTGCAGGTGTGTATTAGAGCATGAGTGCCTGGCCATCATGGAGGAAGCACACAGAGGAAGTGCAGGTGGGCATTACGCAGGTGATGCCACCGCGTACAAGATATTAATGGCAGGATTATGGTGGGAAACCTTGTATAGGGATTATAGAGATTATTGTAAAGCATGTGACCACTGTCAGCGCATTGGCAAACTAGGAAGGAGAGATGAAATGTCTTTGTGCCCTATCCCTAGCGCGGAGCCTTTTGAAAAATGGGTGATAGATTTTGTGGGACCTATTACACCAGCAGTCATGTAGGACTGGGTCATGTTATGTCATCACTTGCACATGGATTATCTCACAAGGTGGGAGAGGCAGCCCCAACTAAAGATTACACATGGAAACAACAACGGTAAGGTTCTTATGGGAGAACATTATCATGAGGTATGGATGTCCATTGAGTTTGACCAGTGATAGGGGTACACATTTTCTGAATGAGACCATGAGGATCCTGTTATCAGAGTTCATGGTGGCTCATCACAAGACTACGCCCTATCACCCACAAGCAAATGGAACTGGAAGTATTCAACAAAATACTAAGTCATACCTTGACCAAAATCTGTGATGTTGGAAGACAAGATTGGGATGACAAAGTATTGGCAGTGTTATGGGCTTACAGAACAACGTATAAAAGACTAAATAAAGCCACACCTTTTCAATTGGTGTTTGGCATGGAAGCTATTTTACTGGTTGAATTTATGTTACCTTCTCTTGTGAATAGCACGCGCATGAGGTTTAGCCAATGAACAAGCGCTGGAAGAAAGGATTGATGAGCTAATGAAACTGGATGAGAGATGATCACTTTCCCGATGGAGCTAGACAATGGAAAAGGAAAAGCAAAAGGCTTGGCATGATCGCCACATTAGAAACAAGAAGTTTGAGGTTGGGAAGATGGTGTTACTATATGATTCCAAGTTTTTGTGCCATCCTGGAAAGTTGAAAGTCCATTGGTTGGGTCCCTACACAATTTCATACATCCTTGATTCAGGGCGCATGCCAGTTACAAGCACAAGATGGGATGAAGTTTCCTGGACACTTCAATGGCAGTAGGCTGAAGCCCTACTATAAATAAGTCTTCTTGGTGTTTGTAAATAAGGTAGTTTTGCTAGTTAGTTTAGAAGTTTCCTTTATGCATTTTCCCTTTCTTGTGTTTCCCTTTCGTGTTGTTGTTTTGGTTTTGTGCCTTGGGCACCGGTAACCTTATTGCTATTTTTGGAGAATTTGTGAGTGCGTAGAGGACCATGCATCGTTTAAGTGTGGGGTGGAGAAAAGTGAAGAAGCACATGATTAAAAGTACCAAGGAAGTTGTGTTGAAGAGCCTTGTTGTGTAGCCTGGTTGAAAGAGGTAGATGAAGAGAAAAGATAGAATGGTTGGTGCCAGGATAAAGCTACTGGTAGATCCCACGTACAAAGGAAAAGGAAGTGCAGTTAAAGCAACATGAGGTAGGTGAAAGTAAGAATCTGGATAGAAGAAGTGCCTTCGGCGTAGGTTAAGCACGCACAAGAGTCTCCTGTCAGGTTGGTTAGGTTGCATGCCAGAAGGTTGGAGGAGTTTTCATAGGAAGGGCACGTGAGTGAAGGCACTGAAGATGAACTTTGTTTGAAAAATCCACATTAAATGAACAAAGTATGGGGGTAGGTAAAGTAGCATTTAATGATCAGAAAAAGGAAAAACTATAAATAAAGGGTCGAGGCACTCTCATTTTTACTTTGCAAAAATGAAGAGTTGGAGATATAAGTGAGTGTTATAAACTAGGGTTTTCAGATTCAATCGAGTGGAAGATATGTGTGATTAAAATGTGAAGATCCAGTTTGAGATTGCGGACCAAAAGGAATTACACAGGCGTGGAAGGAGTTGAAAAGACGCTATCTTGTGAAGAGTTTATCCAAGTTAGGGTTCAACAAACTAGGGCACAAGTTTAGAAGAGTTATATCACGGATCTGAGATCGAAGGTTGGGAGAAGAAAGATAGAGTAACAAAGAGAGGGTAGGAGTGATAAAAATACCTTGACCATGGCACCCAAGAAAGGAAAGGGAAAATCCAAGGCTAAACAACCAGAACCCGAAGTAGACACAAATGAAGAATGGTATGCAGAGATGTAATACCTAGATGGGGTGATGATGGGAAAGGAATGGGAATCCCACTTGAGAAGCATACCTGTTAGTGACTATAATCACCGCACAAACACCATAGAGAAAGAAATGGCATTGGAATTGGTACGCCCCACCAACAAGTGAACACCTGAAGGTTTTCCCATATATGACGATGACGTTAAGGTTAAATTTGGTGAAGGTAGGGTTGTTGCAACTCTATGAGTTACCTTATTTTGGGAAGCCAGATCACTTGTACCAGTGGTTGATGTCTCGGGTGCACAAAGACTATTTCCACTTTTCTGGTGCAAAGATGTACGTGACTCCCCAGTTGATTTCACAATTTATAGGCCTCATATGTGAGGGAGATAGCCTAGAAGATGACCTTGGTGACAAGGAGGCTATTCAAGAGACCATCACTGAGTATGCCTATAAGAAAGGGTCATGGTACTATGATATTTCAGACATCAAGGACTCCGTTATGAAGATGGCCGCGCATCTAATGACTAATTTGAATGGCCAAGAAAGACGGACGCAGGTCAACAAACCTTGGCTACATGTCTGTAGGAAGATTATAGAGGGGACGATATAAAACTTATCTATGTACATTACAGAGGATATTGTTAAGTGTGTGAAGGAAGGGGACATGATCCTCTTTGGAAATGTCTTGCTCACCATAGTGTTTGTAGAAATTGGAGTGTCAGATGCATCAGACAAGTTCATGTGGGAGTACCCAGCCGAAGACCCTTCACCTGTGAAGAGGTTCAAGAAGTATGCTTGTGATACAATGATGGCTCCCCACAAAGCACAGCTAGAAAAGTGGTATATGTGCTTGAGGAATGCATTCCAGGTAGAGTGGAGGATCCCTGAACAACTCCCAGTAGCCACTGAGGGAGAAGTTGAGTTTACAGTGTACCAACACTACTACTTGGGAAGATTCAAGCTTATTGATGAATCATGGAGCCCTTGGTGCAAGCTTCCTTTTGTCATTCACTACCCAATGCTTCCAAGTGGGAGTAAATAGATTTAAAGAATCAAAGAAGCTAAGGCTAGAACTAGGAAAGTTGGACTGGGAAAATAGGGAGATGAGGAAGAAGCTAAATTACCCCAGTGGTAAGTGCGCATACGTGGAGAAGTACATGTCACATGAGATCCAAATGACTAGGCTGATGATGCTTCCCATCATTGGAGGATCCACGACAGTGCATGTACATGCACGCATAAGGCCGAAGTTTGAAAAGGTGCATATTTGGAGGATGAAATCTCCATACCTGAAGACCCCTTGGGGAAGAAGAAGCCATTGTCTAAGAAGAGAGGCAGAGGAGAGGAAGGAGCACCAAGTGTGTTGACTACTCAGATAGTGAGCATGCCATCTACAAGTGCCAAACCAAACACCTACATATGGAGAAAGAATTCTATAGTGAAGGATAAGATGCCAAAAGTAGAGGCACCCGAGCATCCCACCACCATGGAAGAAGAGAAGGCCAAATCTCCTGATCAGAAGCCACCTCTCAGGAAGAAGCAGAGGGTGGATGAAGAAGCTGACTCGGAGGTGACCGACAACTTGGAGAATTACTTAGGAGAAGGAGAAGATGAGAGTGAAGGAGATGAAAATGAGGAAGAAGAGCCTAAGAAAGACAAGGAACCACATGTGTTTAGTGTCTATGAATCAGAGGAAGAGAGTGGAGAGGAGAAGCAAGAGTTCATATTTCTGCTAGGCAAGGGTGCACAAGATGAGGAAGGAACTGAAGATGCAAAGGTAGATGAGAAGGATGCCAAGGAGAAGCAAGGAGCCATAAGTTTTACAAAAGAACAAATTACTGAGGTAGTAGAGCGAGAAGCAAAAAATATGCTCGAAGCCCTTATAGACCAAGAGTTAGAGAATAGTGCAGACATAGTGCTTAAGGAAGGGAAGGAGGAGAGCATTGAAAAGGAACATGATAGCCTAGGAGGCCCCACTCTAATAATTAGCTTCCCCAAAGGCATGTACTTGGGAAAAATAACTCTAGATATAGAATGGAGACAGGTAATGGGCTATGTGGATGACACGAAGAAGGTGTTACGCGCACAATTCCAAAGCACCATACCCATAGAAAGGATCCTAGCCATGGGGTCTTTTGAAAAGGATGGCACGTACCCCAGGACCAAGAAGATGCTCTCTTGGGCATTCGAGTCACACATTGATGAGCCAAACTTTGAATTCTGCCAGAAAGTGCTCATCATGTTGCCGAAGTCTAAGGGAGATAACCCCTTAGTAAATGCTTAGGAACTTTCAGATGGGCAAGTATGTAATGCTCTAAAAAAATTTGCGGTCGAGATCAATGCTAGGCTGTTCATGTGAAATGAATGAATCAGAGCATTAGAGGAAAAGTTGGGGAAGAAGGAAAAGGAATTGGCAGAGAAGGCCAAGAATTTAAAATAGGAGGAATTAATCAGTGTGCAGTAAAGGCGCGAGTTAAAGGAAGAAAAAGTAAAGGTGCAGGAGGTCTACAAGAAGGTGGAGTCAATCAAGAGCACCATCATATTAAAGCACCCAGACCTAATGCACTAATCCCTTAGAGGTATGCATCAACGTTGGAATGCTTAGAAGATCTAACGTGCATCCTCACTATGGAGAGGTGACCCTTGACATGCTGGAATTTACATAGATGAAGTGGCTGTGTGCTTGAAAGAGGAATACTAGTTTAAGTTAGTAGCACTTGTTGCCAAGTATAGCCAAGTACTCACGGAGATTAAGGTTACTACCCATTTTACAGAATCCACATATGACACATGCGCAAATAGAGATAAGGTATCAAGCACCTTGGTCACTACCCATAAAGCATAGAGCTGAAAGAGTTCCAGGATAAAGAACAAAGGGAACAGGGTGGAGAGGGATAAAGTCCTGGTCAGAGGTAGAAAAGAAGATCATAGGCAATTGAGGCACTAAGGAGCTCAATTAAAACAGACTAAAGGAGTTATACCCTCAGATCACCAGAAGGATGGATACACTTGACAGACCTGGGTAAAGAAATGGAAAATATTATGGACATTTTGGGCACCCAGGGAATTGGCCTAAGCTTTAATGAAGTGAGCACCCTGGTGGATGACCTATGCCATAAGGTGAGAGGGCGAGGTCGAAGTGTGGAACAAGCTGGAGGTAGATTTGTGAAAGCACTTTCCCAACATTTTGAATTGATGTCCCCCCCCATTCTTCATTCTTTACCCTATTCTTTCATTCCTTATTCATTTTGTAAAGTATATGTCTACATCTTGGTTCCATAAAAAAACTTGCATCTTGGTCGAGTAAAATGTTTTCGAGGATGGAGAACAAGCGTAGTGTGGGGTGATGTTGGGCCCCTTGAATATTGACCAATATGAAGGCACTTAGGCGCGTGGGATCCCAATTATAGAATTGCGCACAAGGAAAAAGTGCATAAGAGAAAGGCTTAAGGAAGAAAATAATGCGTGTGATGTGTGAAAGGAGGTTTGGGACTTAGCCAATTTGAGCACCCAAGGCAGAACATGTGAAAAGTGTGATCGGTTACACGTGGATAAGATGTCAGCCTGGCAACATGTTGGCCCAGGAAAGAGCATGCCTAAGATGGAATATTATAGAAGATCATCATGAGATGGAGTGGAGAGCTCAGGCATGAAGGAACATGCTTGCGTGGAGGACCACATTTGAAACTTAGCGATGGATCTGAGGGCACGACAAGGTGATTTGGAATCCCGGGAAAGTGATAAATACAAGTGCCTTCCATCGAAAATATACACACACACAGACAGAGATATATCCTTGGGATATACATAGTGAATAACGGGTTAGAGAGTAAGTGAATCTCTGCAGAATTGCTGTGACACCCTGAACTGTTGTTACTTCCTCCTGAGCATACAAGTGTTGATATGTGATTTCTTTTGTAAAAAGGATGTGTTCCTTTGATTGAGAAGTCATGCTTGATATGGACTGTATCTTCTTTGAAATTGTAGATCTTTGACTGAGTCAGAATATGATTGGACTCTTTTATTTCTTTCATTTTACACCTGAGTTTAATCTGATCTCGAATGAATTATGGAGTTATCCATCTATAAGACCCAGCCTTGGATCAGTGGCATTGATCCAAGTAATGCTTTAAGTTTATTCGGGATGAACTAAAATTATAGACCTTATGCATGTTGCAAGGTCTAAATGCATTGAATAAGCTATTCCGGAGTCTAACTCAGGCTGATCGTGTTAAATGAATTGGTTCCCGATATCGTAATATCAGGAAGGTCTTGATCGTGGACCAGGTAATAATTCAAATACATTTATTTCACTAGCCTATTGGCAGTGCAGGAGTGAATCCTGTTCGTGAATGTATGTTGTAGGTTCTTTTTCTGAGCATTTGAAATGTTAGACCTAAACTGGATTTATTAAGGTTAGTAACCTAAAACTAAACTATGATCTATGGGTTAGATTAGTGTTAATCTAACCTAGGCCTAAGCTATAAGCTAAATGTTCTAAGTTAGTAACTTTGTGCTATGGAGGTTAGACTAAGTCGCATCTTAAATCCTAACCTATGTTACTAACCTAACTAATGAACAAGGAAGAAAGGGGACCTATGGAAGGGTGCGAGCCATGGGCAGCAGTTTCTATGGCATTAAATAGATGGATAAGCATGAAGGACAGGTAATTTGGTAGAAGTTTTAACGGCTAGCAAGAGCCGACATGGCAAGTCGCCAAAGTTAGAAATGGTCTTTGAATTTCATTTTATCCATCGCCAACTATGGCGGTCGGTGGCAATGGAGATTGAGTGGGAAATTTGGAGTAAATGCAATTAATGAGCTCGGTCTTCGAGCTCGGGTTTCACGGGAAGGCATGCAAAATGGAAAACTAGTAGTTTGTTTGGTTTTTCATGCGCTCCGGTTTTCCCTCTGTCTGATCACTGGTTCTTCGCACCAGTCTACTTGGAGTTGCATGGCAAATATGAGTGTAACTCGCTCTTTTCTCTGGCAAGGAAAATTTATAAGTCATGGAAATAACAAATTTTTGTTGGTGAATCTAACTTGGAAAAAGAGGAGAAGGCTCGAGCTCTTTCAGTGGTCTTCTTCAGATTTTTAAGCAAATAACCAGGCATGTTAGGCCCTAACCTTTAAAAATCTTGCTTTCTTTCAAATGATTTCATTAGAACAACTTTGTTCAGATGATTTTTGGGTTCAGATGGTTTTTATGGTAGCTTTGTGTGATTTTGTTACTGTATCTTCTTACTGGTTCGATTTTTCAATTTAACCCTTGATGGGTGTGCATTGTGTATCGAACTGTTGCACTATTTCATTGTGTTTTGCATTCCGGATAAAGTTTGTGAAATGCATGCAAGAAAGTATACTAAACCTGCTCTTTGGGAGCCCATGAATTGTTTCCTTGTTGGGTTCAGGCTACAGTTGATACTTGTTGTTGATACTTGTCGGAAAGGATACTGTTGGAATTTTGTTTGAATGTTCAGTATAATTTGACTTCTTTGTAAGTTCTGTCATGGTTATTATAGGTGGTGGTTACTGAATCTTGTTGGGTTTTGCTATGATACTTAAAGTTATTTGTGAGCGGATAACTTGCTGTGTTTACAGTATTTCAATGCGACCTTGTAGAAGTTGTTTTTCCCCCCCCCTTGTGTTGCGATTATGGGATTCAACCCGTTGATAGTTTGCAATATATTTATTTATATACAAAATGACTCTGTGGAGTCCATGGAATGGTTCGTATATTATGGACTACTGTAGAAGCCATGTATGTGAATACTGGTAGTTTGATTCTGTCGGAGTCCTGGAGGGGTAACTGGTATTACGACTTCTGTTATCTTGTAATGAATACCTTCGTTTAGCAATGAATTTTTGGTACAGACTCAGTTGGTGTACTTTTTACGTTTCCTATCTATGTAAGCTTGAGCGAATATTGTTGTAGAGGCTCAGTTGGATTCCTTGTTACGAAATCAGTATTTAGCTTCTGTATAAGCCTGATTGTGAATATTTACCATTGTTGGCACGGTTGGAATCCTTAACTTATATTTATCTTGTATATCGGCTTCTGTAGAAGCTTTATCGTGAATACTGTTGTTCGGATTCAGTTGAAATCCTTGATAGGTAACCAGTGTTTCTGCTTCTATATAAGCCTGATTATGAACACTTATTGTTTTTGGCTCTGTTGGATTCCTTAATGTATAGATAGATATCATGTATCTTGGCCTCTGTAGAAGTGGGTCGTGAATACCATACTTTTCAACCTCTGAATGAGTTCAGATGTGAATATGGTATGTTATGTTTCCTTTCTGAATAATTCCAGTTAAATGAGGTTGTGCATGTTGCGTGGATTTCGTATGAATATCTCTGCATAGTCATAGGGAAACATCATTTGCTTTAATGTTAATGAGTCTCTTGTTGACTGCGATAAAAGGGAAGTTCTTTTGATTTCGACCTTGGATCTAAAGCCTTACAGTGTTAGTAGGGATTAGAATGAGCTGTATGTTGCTGAGAGGGATTGTTGTCGTGTTTGTACATGATTACGTCTTTGTTGTTGAGGTTTTCTTGTCTTGTGCTTGACTGAGATAAAGAGTTAACAGTTGTGCCTTGACAAGCGATTGCGCTAGCTATTTTCTCGTTCCTATAATAATATGGAAGGTTATGTGGAGTCTATTTAGGATAGAATACTCATCACTGCCTTGGCGCGAGAGCTACTGTACTGCTAGTAAGCTACAGGATATTGTTTAATTTAAATTTTAACCAAACTATGGTTCTTCTTGTGGTCTCGTCTGATTTATTCGCATGCGTATAAGGTGAATGCTTTGCTCTTGGAGGAGATGGTACAGTCATGAGCTTGTTCTGAGGGAAATATGAATGACTTCGTTTTATTTCTCTTCTGTTGTAAAGTATATGTTGATATAATTTTTATCTAACTTTTGGAATTGTTTTAACATGCTGATGGAATCATGAAAGGTTATGATATTCATTTATTATGTTGAATGTAATTAGTCTGTCTGATGTTTGTTGTCCTTGGGATTCAGATGGATAGTTGTTTAGATGCATTTGTCTTCTTGGTCACTAACGTTTTGATGAAATATTTGAAAGGTATCTAGGACTATTTAGTAACTATAATGTGAGTTACGCGTGTATAGTTTTTGTATTACAAGAGCATAGTCTGAAATATGTTTACTTGTTTGGTGAAATGATTTCATTTAAACAGGTTGTTTAATGAAAACAGTTGGTAGATTGCAATTATTTTAAGAGTTAGTGCTTATCATGCTCAGTTCATTGAACTGACCCATGTTGAAAATTTTTACAGATGGTTGCCGTAAGTGGTAAAAGCACGCAGATCTGATAGGATGTTCAGATTGTTTAATTTGGTTTTATGATGAATTACAGCTTGATTCTCTAAATGTACTATATGAGGAAAGATGTTCTTTTTCTGTTGAGTATTGTATCAAGTATGCTGAATGCATAAAATGTATTTGATTAGTTCTGAAAGGAATGGAAATAGATATTTGTTACTTATGTGTTTGTATTCGTATCTTGATAGTTTGACCTTCTTCGGTTCAAATGATCTTGAGAGCATTGTTATTATTGTATAATTTGGAGACTTTTGTGATTATCAATGTAAGCTTGCAAGAATATGTGACTGAATACTTATGATTGTTTAGTAGTTCTAGTATGTTCTATCTAAAGCTAAATTGAAATTTAGATCACTGTCTTTCTGGAAGCTAGGGTTAAAATAAACCTAAGCAGGACGCTAAACAAGCTGAATTAAATTATTAATTCCTAGTCTTGATTAAGCCAGGACAACGTTTAATTGGATTCTTAATCACTATATCTTGATACTAATAAGTAAGATATAAATTCAGTTATGAGAACTGATATAAACCTAAAAAGGGTTTGGTTGGCAATCTCATGTGAAGATTATGGGTTATTGTCCAATTTCGTTGATTTAGAATTATGTATATTCTATGAACTCCTTGATGGGACCTCTAGTCTTAATAACTTCTCTTGTGTATTGGGTTTTATTAAGAAAGGTCATTCTAAGGTGAGGAACCCAGGGATTGGGAAAGACTAACCTTAAAGGGAGCGTCTTATGGTATAATTTAACTCAACGTATGTAACACTTATTAATAAGTAGATCTTTTCGAGGCGGATTTAAAGGTTGACGGCACAAGTTAACTGCAGGGTTATACCTTCGAGAAGATTAGGATCTTCTCGAAGATACAACAATGCAGGTGACTTATGACGACACCCTTTGCATTGATCGTTAAGATTTACACCTTAAACTCGAACAAGTTACTCTGGGACCGATTAGGAATGTGGTCACGTTATAAGGCTGCCTAGGAGACTCGGGTATCTTGACACACTGGTTTAACTAGGGTTGACCCAGTATGTCATCATATCCCTAGTCCTCGGGAGCATCCATATAACGTTGTCACCTTACTAATCCGTTTCCGAGTGAATAACTTGGGATAGGAGGGACTGACAGAAGTCAGTATAAGACATTCTACATAACATAGGAATGGGGTGAAGGACGTATTCCAGATTGACGAGTATGCCGTTAAGGAATACGAGACATAAGCAGTATGTTTCAAATCTTTGGCCAAAGTATCACAAGCTGCTGATTGCGTTGTCCTAAGTCACCTAGTCTAAGGGATGAGATGCCGATGAATAATGGTAACAATTATTCAGATAGGTTCCTTAGACAGAGCATTCTGAATCCCAGATTAGGGAAGAGAACCGCAAGAGTATGTGTTAAATAAAACGCCAACTCTTAATACTCATGAATAGATCGGTAGATTACCGAGTCATGGAATGAATAGATCGGAGGTACTCCGAGTCATTACAGCTGCATATGGTTATCTGTTATAAGAATGGTTGTTTTGATTTGTGAGTTCTAAATTATGTATTTAGAACCAGGAAGCATTTATCAAAAAAAAATTACTTGTTCTAATGTATAAAAATGAGGATGTTACATCTTGGTATCAGAGCTGAAGGTTGCAGCTCTTGGACCTATTGTGTCCATAATCTGATGAAAAACTGAATTTTCTTGTAACAGAAAATGGTTAGAATAAGAGGGAACGTCGCGAATAATGCTCCACCTGAAGGAGGGGTGGCAACAACCCAAAAACTTGATGAGATCCTTGCTGCCCTGTTGGACACAAGAGATCGTTTAGCTGTACTTGAACAACAGGTGATGGGAAATGAGGAGGATGAAGAAGCTGGTAATAACAATCAGCAACCTCCTGAGGACAACCCCGATATGGGTGTTGATGTTAATGCTGGGAATGCACCTGTCCAACCAGAAAACAAAAAGGCCAGGTTGGCAGCAGAACTCACTAATGATATAAAAAGGATAAGTCCACCTAAGTATGATGGCACCACATTAGGAGATGGAGTTGAGAACTGGCTCAGCGAAATGGAGAAGTACTTTGCAATAAGAAACTTCTCTGAGGAAACCAAAGCTATTTGGGGAGCCTATCAGCTTTCCCATGAAGCATCTTCGTGGTGGGATAGCCGTAAAGCAGAGCTAAATATTGATGAGACCAATATTACTTGGGATCAATTTAAAGGCTATTTTAAACAATGTTGGCTGCCACAACTTTTCTATGATCAGAAAATGATAGAATTCCAGAACTTAGCTCAAGGGAAGCTAATGGTAACTGAATACTTGGAGCGGTTTACAAAACTCTTCAAGTATGTACCATAGTATCAAACTGACGAGAAGTTTAGAATACAAGTGGAAATTCATCATGGGATTGAATCCCAAGATAGGGGGAGAGGTCGATGTTCACAGTCCAACCACTATGGAAGGAGTTGTTGAAAAGGCCATAAGACAAGAACAGAAAATTAAAGGTCTATTTCTGCTCATAAAGAGGAAGTGCGGAAGAAGATGCAAACCCTTCTTCAACCTCTCTTGCAGATGGAAAAGGGACCATGGAAAAAGTTTGGAAAAAAAAGTAAGTTTCCAGGGGATAATAGTAAGAAAGCAGTGGCAATTAAGCCTGCTGGAAATGTAAGGGATAATTTTGTAATAAAAATTATAACAATGGGCAGAATACCTATGGAGGCCAACGTGATAATTACAAGACTGGAGGCAATGTATTTGAGCCTAAAAAGGGACCTGTAGGAGGCACTACAATTGTGGCAAAGACCACTACGCAAATCAATGCCCTTTGAAGAAGGATGATCGTAATCAAGCTAGCATAAGATACATGTGCAGTAGCAGACAAGCAAGCTGAAAAGCAAGTGACACCTATAGAAGTTCTGGGTAAGTTATGTCATACCTGTCACTAGGCATCTTTTTGATACAGGAGCTACTGAATGTTTCATTTCTAATAAACTTGCTTCTAAACTTAAGAGAATGTTATGTGGAAAAATGGATAAATCTTGGACTGTACAGTATGGTAATAACTCTGTTCATACAATGATGTATGTGTCTTTTTGGGGCAGTCCTTGACTTACCTAATTTCTCCACGGAATTTGACCTAAACTATGTTACACCTTTGAGGATCGTATGACATTGTCATCGGTGTCAATTGGTTAGCTGACCATAAAGCAAAGGTAGACTGCTATGAAAAGAACATAAAATGTTTAGATGATCAGCTGGAAACAATAGAGATTCAAGGTGTGAAACGGGAAATTTCAGTTAGACCAACTATCAGCTGGTGCAGCTTGAAAAATGGCTAAAAACAAGGATGTACCCTTTATGCAGTAAAGATATCTTGATTTTCCAGAAGAAGATTATCTGTGATTACATGAAAGTGTATTTCCTCTGGACAAGAGTTTATGGATAAAAATTTTCCTGGAAGAATTACCAGGGTTACCACCATAAGAGGGAATTCTGAATTCACCATCGAAAGAAACCAGGGAACAGAACCTAATTTCCAAAGCACCTTAACAGATGATTACTACATGAGAGTCGAGCTTAAGGCACAATTGCAAGAACTTTTGGCTAATGGTTTGATTAGACCAAGTGTTTCACCTTGGGGATCATGTTGCTCCATGAATAACTTGTCAAAAAGAACAGGAAATGGAACACTTAGGTTGTAAGTATCATTATCGGATGTTGAACCTGAAGCAACAAATGTAGAACAGATACCCACTTCAAAGGATCGACGATCTATTTGATCAGATGCGTCAAGACAATTGTTTATTCTAAGATAGATCTTCATCTGGTTATCATCAGTTAACATTAGTGAAGAAGATATTCATAAAACAGCTTTCCGAACAAGGTAATACATTATGAATTCACGCTTCAACCCTTTGGATTAACATAATGCACCCACAGGAAATTAATGAAAATCATTTTTCAAGAATATTATGGACAAGTTTGTACTTGTATTCTTGGATGATATTCTCATTTATTCTAAAAGCACTTGAAGCACAATGAGCATTTAAGATAGTTTTCGGAATTTTGAGAAAAATAAAGTTGTAAAATGTTATCCAAATGTTCTTTCTTTGTTCAATGGAAATCTTCACTATTTGGGTCATCATTTGGAGCAAAAGGAAGTTGTTGTAGATCCATTCAAAAATAGTAAGCAATGAACTTTAGTAGCCTGCATCCAAAGAATGTGCATTAGAAGTTAAGAAGCTTCATGGTGTCTTGCTGGTTACTATAGAAAATTTTGTTAGAGGATTTTTCTAAAGTGGCTACACCAATACTTCATTGCAGAGAAGGATAAGAAATTAATATTGGAATGATTCAAGTGCGAAGTGGCTTTCAAAATTTGAAAGTGCATTATCAGTTGACTTCATGCTACCTAAGGATTAAGCTGTACCAACCTAATGGGAGTTTTACTGTTGTAACCTATGCTTATGGGGAAGGCTAGTTGGAGGTGTTTTGTTACAAAATCATCAAGTCATAGCATATGAAAGTAGAAAACTTAAATTACATGAGCTGAATTATGCTCCTCATGATTTGTGAGCTTGCTGCCATTGTTCATTCACTTCAAGTCTGGAGACACTATTTACTTGGGAAACCTTTTTTGAGTTGAAAAATGATCACTTAGGACTAAATATATTTTCCTCTAGCCTAATCCAAAAAATGCCAGACAGAGAAGGTGGTTAGAATTTTATCACAATATGATTTTGATAGTGCTACATCAAAGGGAAGGAGAATCATGCTGATGCTCTAAGTCGTAGGAGGCACTATTTCTGCTCATGGAACATTAAGAACTCAGTTTAAGGATGAGGTAAAAAGTGCCTCAGAATCTGATAAGGCTTTACTTTCAGCAAGTAAAAGACAGCGCTTACTGCAGAACCTAAACTGATGGAAGGTATAAAGGTTTTCATTTTGATAATGAAGGAATCTTGGACCCGCTATTATGAAAACAGGGGTATATGTACCTTCATGCTTGAATGATTTGAGAAAGAAGTTGTTTGTTGAATTTCATAAGTTCACCTTTCTCTGGACACCCGGGTATCACAAAAATGCTTCAAAGGGATCTGAAACAACAATACTTTTGGAAAGGTATGAAAAAGGCCATGTCAAAGATTTTGTGACTCATTGGTTGGAATGTCAGGGGTTAAGAAGAACATATGCACCCTGCTGGATTGAGCTAGTCTATATCAACTCATAGCATACTGAGTACAATGGCAAGTCGAATAACCATGGACTGTTGTAAAATGTAAGGTTTACCCATGTCCAGGAATCACACATGATGTTATCCTCGTAGTTGTAGATGTCCAAACTAACTAAGGTAGCTCGATTTCATCGCTGGAAATCTAAAGGATGATTCACCAGTGCTGGCCAAAAGATGGTACATGAAATTTTCAGATTAATGGTGTACCAGAATTGATTATATCTGACAGGGATCCATAGAATGACGTCAAGATAACTTTGGCAAATGTATCGCTTATGGATACAGCTCTTGGAACGAAACTAAACTTCAGTTCTGCATATCATCCAAGAACACGGATGGAATAAACTGAGAGGGTAAATCAAGTGTTGGAGGACATGTTGCGAATGTATTTCATGGATCAAATATAAATGGGAAGAGTAAACTTCCATTAGTTGAATTTGCATACAACAACACTTATCACTCATCTCTTAAAATGGCACCATTTGAAGCACTTTATGGAAGGAAGTGCAGAACCCCTGTTAGCACAATAGTGTGAAAGGATAGAACACATGGTAATTGGACCAGAGGTCATGAGTTAGAGGTTTAGAAATGGAATAGCAAGTTAAAAATGATTCGTGAACGATTAAAGGAAGCAGCGTAGGCAAAGAGCTATGCTACCTTAAGCGGGTTGATCGAAGGTTTGAGCTTGGTGAGAAGGTTTTTCTTCATGTTAAAGCCTAGAAAGAGTTCTATAACTTTTGGTAAGGCTGCTGTACCTTTCGTTTCATGGCATGTTTAAAATTGTGACTAAATAACTGTACTACTTTGCAGAAACACCTGTGAATCAGATGATAGTTTGGAATCGACCATATTTGGGGTATTGGTTTTGACTTCATAGTTTGTACTCTTGGATGGTTTGGTGTGGTTGTCCTTTCAGGGATCTAGAATCAACATGTTAAACATCCGAGTGTTGTGCCGAGTGAATGCATTTGATTTGGGTTTTCCATGATATGTAAGTCATCTGAGTGATGGAAGATGTTAGGCAACAAGAGGATAATTGCTTTCCCTGCAAAATGCTTTGAGTTTTTTCATTCAATGGAAATGAGTGGCGGGTAAGTCACCCATTGATGGGATTTCTTGCCCCACTAGTGTTTTCTTAATTTAGAGCTCGACCAATAAAAGCAATGCAAGGAAGATACTCCACCGAAGTGTCAGTTCTGACTAAATGGAAAATAGTGGATAATTCCTAACTTCATTAGGGCATTGGTCACTGGCAAGGTCCAAGCCATGTACAATGTTTTCTAGATATGATTCTTTTACATGGGCACTGTACGTACCCAAAATTGTAAGGTACTGTACTACGGAACGGTGTAATAAATGCCCCAATGATGATACAGGTCTCTTCGCAAGGTGTTCGGGATCCAGAAAGAGCTCCTCAAACATGCGTTAACATCCCGCATACCCCGCCTTGTCCCCGCATGCTTTGTTTTCCCCCTTTTTCTTCTTTCCTTGGCCCTTTTGATCTTCAGTGACGAAACCGCCGCCCTACAGGGCGGCGGTCTCGTGACCGCCGCCCTGATCAGGGCGGCGGTCCTGTAACCGCCGCCCTGCTCAGAGCGGCGGTCCTGTGTGTGTTTTCCAGAACGTTCTTTGACGTAACTCACGTGAAATATCACGTTTCACCAGCTTTTCTTGCTGACTTGAGCATGCATTTATGTTTTTGGTCCCCTGGAATAGTGTTTTTCCTTTGTTTATTGTTTAGGAGTTCAGTTTGATTTTGATTTGGGGGGTGATTGAATTCTTATAAATGCATGGCTTGTGCTCAAGCAAATGGCCACCATTTTTACTCCAATCTTCTCATTTTCAGTGCTGTGGTCTGTTAGTTTGCTTTAATTCCTTAGTTTAGTTCATTACATGCTTAGTTTGCATTGACTAGCTGTTGGTAAGCCACATATCCAACTTGTGCAAACAGTGTTGCTGTTTTATCTAATCCATTAGAGTAGAATAGCTTAGGAAGCCATTAAAGTTGCAGGTTTTTCTCTTCATACAGGATAGTTTCAGGTTCTGGACGCATTTTGTTGCACGATTCGCAGTAGATCCCGCTAGGAATTGCATAAGCCAAGCTCTGTACTCTTGCGCTATCCCTCTCCTATCCGCATTCTATTCTATCTGCATTCTGAAGGTTGTCCCTTGTTCCAAACACCTATTCCTATTGATGCAAGCATTACACGCTTTTCTGGATCTACGTGAACACAAAGAACGAAGAGATCATACTGAGGGGACAAGATCACACACACCATCGGATTCGCCACTGTTCTGCGGAATCCAGGTTTTAACTTTCAAAGTTCTAGTTAGAATCATATCAAACAGAGTAGTTAATTGCTTTATTTCAGTTAATTTCATTCTCGATATTGCCAGGGAAGCTGTGGGGATTGATAGTTTCTGAGAAACTATGATTCACTCCTCACTTCTGAGGTAGGATCGAGAATCTCGCAAATAGATTAGTTATTTCATTGTTTAGAATAGATATACAAATTACACAGACAAATAGCTATACTCGGCTATTTTGTTTGTTTTAAATTATTAGTTTAGTTGTCAATTCTAAATATTTTAAATAGCTGCTTTCTTAAATTCATTTAAATCATCAGAAAATACAAAAAGAAGTCATATATGCTAGAAATATACTTAGATTTCACTTTATTATAGTTTGTTTTATTACTGCTTTTGCATGACAATTACGGGACCTAGGGAGCCCAGGGAATACATTTTCGAGCCAATCGTGCCTCAGCCCAATCTCATAGCGGCAATAACTGATATTGACCAGAACCTTAGGATACAAGTCTTCCAAACAACAACAGATTTCCAGCAAGTCAGATCTCAGTTAAGAGGATTAAACATAGAAGACGACCAAGCATATACATTTTGGTCAAGTCAGCCAAACTACAGATTGCACTAAGAAAAATATCCACATGACTGTAGAAGGATTCGAAAGAGAACAAACATTCGGGTGTGATCCTTTAATTCCACAACCAGACGCAGGAGACACCCTCACAGACATAGATACCGGTTTAAGAATCCAGGTTGCGAGAACGCCTGTAGGATATTCTGAGAAAATCACACAACTATTGATTCTAAATATAGAAGCTGAGAAAGCGTATGATTATTGGATACTAGGGATTAGGACTTGATCTCACGTATGACCATAACAAGACCACAACAACCATAATCTATGGTTGTGACCCACAAATCCCGCAGCCTAACGAATCCATCAGAGAATTAGACATAGACACTGGCCTACGCACACTGGTATTCCAGTCTACCCCACTTCCACCTATCATTATCCAACAATTATCCTTACTGGACATAACAGCTAACAAAGCTAGAGAATTCTGGACTAGGCCAGAGAACCGTCCATAGAGTGACTACTTTACCATCCACTATATGACCTTATCAGGAGAAATACATGAAACTATCCCAGGTCATTTCCCACGTATTCCGCAACCCATAGATCGAATCACGCCAGAGCTCGATATTGATTGGAGCCTTCGAGCAGTCATCCTTGCCGATCGATCTATCACACCAGTCCAAGTTAGAAGGGCCTTCTTTGCCTTAGATTCACAAATTCCATTAGTGCGTGTCGAAGACATTAGATTGCCTAACTAGTTTGTCTGTGTCCCACCTATATTCCATCCCCACCGGCTGTCTCGGCACGACCTCGGGAGGTCGGGTACGCGGAAGAGTCACTTGTAGATTCCCACGCTCGCTTGTCACTTTTCCGGCGTACAAAATTGGTGAACCCGACGTGAAACAAACAAGATTAGTAAAACTGACATAAACTGCCTACTTTCTTGTCTGGAGTCATAGTATTACACTTTCACTTTAGTACGCCTTCTTAGAACCACTTCATTAAGTTTTCATAAATCACCTTCGCTCCTTCCCATTATTCTGCGGGTATTCATATACCCCCCGAATATGTCGGGATTCGATGCATATGGCAGACCCCTCCTGGGTCTTGAGGCATACTACGCCCAACAGAATAGGCAGTCATCACCCTCGCTCTCAGTATGGGGTGACAACTATTCAACTAATCAGTTGTCAACACAAACCCCAAGAATCAGATATAGTTCGTCTTTTCAAACTGAGGAGTTAGATCAACCCCCTCGAACCCAACAAACAGAGCCTTCAGGTTCAAACAATATGACGTTTACCGGAGAATCTGGTTCGTCTCCTCAAATGCTACTCAGACCACAAATTAGTAGGCAATCAGATCCATACCTGGTCTTAGATGATGGACAGCCAACACGTTATCCTAGGAGTGAACAACGCTCCCGGGGAATGTACCCATCTATAGGAGGTTTACAAATACAACCCGAAATCTCTTTTCAAGAAAATACCTCTATGCCACTACATACAGGAAATATTCTGGGAGAAACTTGGCAAGATAGCGATCAGTTTATGACAGGATATCACGTACCTTTACAACACCAAGGTATACAACAAACGCCACTCAGGCAAAGTACCGTGACTTCACCAAATGAAGTCATTTCAACGTTAGTAGAAAGAGTGAGAGGGTTAGAACTGGCTCAAGCAAGTCAAAATTCTCCGTTCATACAAACAGGAAGTTCCAATCCTCCATACCACTCTGGCCAGGTAGATCTCCTTACGGGAGTAGGCACGTTAGGCATGCCTCCTCAATATCCACAACAAACGCCAACAAGGCCTATCATCTCTAACACTATTCCTCCCGGTCTAGTGTCGAACAGTCCGTTCCTTGACAATACCCCGTCCTACTTAAACATATACTCTAAATCACCACAAGGAGATATGTTCTCCTCTCCCGGCATGTTTGCTCAAATGCAGGGACCTCCCTATGCCCCTGCCAATGCATACGCTGCACCGTATCAACAACCTATCCCACCACCACTCCCTCAGCAAACACCATCAATGGTCGAAAGCTATGCGATAGGGACTTATTCAGAATACCTAAAGGAACCCTTAGATTTCACCATACGAAGCGTCATGCTTCCAAGACCTCTCCCTGATTTTCCCAAGTTCAAGGGTGAGGGAGATCCAAACGCACATATCAAAGCTTACGCTACAGCCATACGAGAATTACTCCCTTGGGATGGGGTGGTTGCTAAAATATTTCCCAAAACCTTGGAAGGCATCGCTCTCGATTGGTATTATAGAATACCTGAGGCTTCCATACATTCATTTAAACAACTCGTGTCAGAGTTCATCAAAGCCTTCGACATGAACAAACTGTTAAGAACAGGAATCAGGGAATTCTTGCATATCAAACAAGAACACAACGAATCTGTCGCCCATTTCATCCAGAGGTGGCGTACAGTTCTTTATTCATCAGCAAGCGCTCCAAACATGGATCAGATGGAACTATGTGATTTATTCCTTCATTCTCTCAGTAGAGAAGTGAAGGAAGAAGTCCAGAAGTTCCCACTAAGGACTTATGATGAAGTACTTGAGAGCGCTCTGCGAATAGATCAAGCAGCGATAGATAGTGGTCGTAAGACATATGGAACAAATGGGAGGTTAATCACCTCCACTCAAAACACTACAACTACCACAAATGTCAATCAAGGACCCAAAATCCTTAACAAAAATCGTGGGGTAACAACGGATGGGGTAACCGACCAGCCCAAGAGGGTAAATGTTGTTAATGCTCCGTCACAAACAAACAACCAACGAAACAACAACTTTACCCCGACAATCAATACAGTGGATTTTAACCATCCACAACAATAACAACAACAACGGCGAAATCCCATACAAGGGCCAAGCCAAAACTCATTTGGTTACCAAAACCAAAGTCAAAACCAGAAACAACAATTCCAAAACTTTGGTCCTAATAGGCAACAGTTTGATCAGAATTTTAGGCCACAATACACACCAAACCAACAAAACAGGAATTACAACCCCAATTCTTATTGTGGTTTCCATAAAATTCGGGGTCACGATACTAGAACGTGCCGTGACTACAATAAATTTATGCAACGCTTGCCAGAAGAACAAAGACAGTTCTTCACAGACCTGTTTTTGGCGGATCCCGTCTCATCATCACCAAATACTCTCGCAGGGGCAGTTTCTCCTCAGAATGCTCCCCTCAAGATCTTTAATGATCCGCTCCCAAATCATGACAGCAATAGGCTGAATCCAACCGGAACAAACAAAGGTGCAGTGATGGGAAACAATGATCATGAAGCCTCGACTTCATTAAATCCGTCAGTTGCGCCACAGTTGGGAGCTCAACCGAGACCCAAGATAGTCAGTTTGGTAGAATTAGACGCTGAACTACCTATCGAAGCTATAACAAGAACACGAGAGTATTTCTCTCAACCGAGCCCAAGTCATCTGCCAGAGACAGATAAGAGTCAGCAAATAGTTGAAAAACCCATCGGTGCCTATGATTTAATTAGTGACCTAACAAAGACCTTCTCACACATTTCATTTTTGGACTTACTAAAGAACTCTCCCCCTCACAGAGCTGCTCTTTTAGAAGCATTAGGTCTAGGCCATCTAATTAACATCACTCCACCTCCCGAAACACAAGTAAATCACGTAGATTTTGATATCCACCCTCCGGGGCAGCCGGACAAGGATGTCGAATTCATCTTCGAAATAAGTAAAATGCCCACAGATGCTGAGATCGCACGCCGAGGTGACCCAGCCTTACACTTGCAAGTGTGGGTTTATAATAACTATGTAAAACGGGCAATGGTTGACGATGGGGCCACAGTTAACATAGTCCCTTTCTCTTTCCTCCAAAAACTTGGATATGGAGAAACAAACTGTTCCACTACACGAAATACCTTGAGAGGCTATGATAGCCTTAAAGCCACTTCGATAGGAACTATAATACTGCCGGTCACCTTAGGGCCCAAAACCATCTTGACTGAGTTTTATATTATAGATCGGGAAACTAACTATAATATGATCCTCGGCCGACCTTGGATACATCGAATGAAGGCAATCCCTTCTACTTTATTTCAAGAAGTAAGATTCTTGCATCTAGGAAAGGTATTTGTAGCCAAAGGTGATCCAAAACCTTTTGATTTGCACCTAGCTGATTTAAAGAAAAGACCAGGGGTGCACTCAGAATTTGAACTTCCAACCAACCGACTTAATAAACCCTCTGACCCAAAGCCAGAGGAAAAGTTGGTACCTACGACGGATCTTGAAACTACCAGCATATCCAAAACAATTCCAACCCCTAAAGGTAAAACTAAAGAAACAGTATCATTAGGGACTACTGCGAAAATCGTTGAGTTGATAGAACAAGATTCACCAATGTTCTTACCATTCGATTCAGTAGGCATGGGATTTTCCCTAGGTGTTGGTTCCTTGCCAGCAGAGGATCTCTGTATGGTAGAAGTAGAGTGCGCAAACGCAACAGATGCCCCAACATCTATACTCCCGGCTAAGTATTGGACTCTCCATTTCGATGGAGCTAAATGTCGTTATGGAGCGGGGGCAGGTATAATTCTTACTTCGCCCGAGGAGAAAGTCCTCCCATTCGCTTTTAAATTAAACTTTGAATGTACAAACAACGGCGCTGAGTACGAAGCCCTCCTCCTTGGCCTTACCTTAGCCAAAAGAATTGGTATTGATAACATCAGAGTCCTGGGAGACTCGCAATTAGTGACAAACCAAGTTTCTGAAGTATATGAAACTAAAGCCGAACATTTGCAACTCTACAAAAATGTTGTATTAGATTTAAGCAAGGCGTTTAACTTTATATCCATTGAAGCAATTCCCCGAGAGAAAAATCTTCTCGCCGATTCAATAGCAACCTCAGCATCACGTTTTACTCCAAGCAATGAGTTAAAAGATACTCACTTCACAGTATCCATTCGTGACAAACCCTTGGTAAAAACAATGACAAATCCTCTTTCAAGCAGAAGTGAATCTACCATCCTAGACCATGTTGGAAATGATGCGGCTACTTTGGATTACTTAAATGCCTATGCAGCACTACATCTCTCCTATCACATGCTAGATTTATCCCTGATTCCGCATTCGTCTTCCTACTTCGGAAATCCCGTAACGGATCTTCCCTCACAAACGGAGCCTAGCATATATGCAATAAGAAACGGGGATGATCTAGATTTACCTCCAGCACCACCTGAGTTCGAAGAGGGTAACGCCTCTTTGATCGAAGAAACAATCGATGTCAACATCGGGACAGAAGATGAGCCGAGAATTTTAAAATTAGGATCTTCGTTAACACCAGAAGAAGTGGAAATACATACAAGGATCCTCAAAGAGCATCAGAAGGCGTTTGCATTTAATTACAAGGAGATGACGGGAGTCGCACCCCACATTGCGGTGCACAACCTCGTCACTAGATCAGATGCAAAGCCAATTAAACAAAAATCAAGACCCATGAAGCCCAAAGTAGCTCTCATGGTAAAAGAGGAAGTAATAAAACTCCTTCAGGTAGGATTCATCAAGCCAGTTGACTACTCCCAATGGGTATCTAACATCGTTCCCGTTCTCAAGAAGAACGGAAAGATACGCATTTGCATAGATTTCCGAGACATCAACAAAGCGTGTCCTAAAGACGATTTCCCATTACCATCCATAGACGTTATCGTTGATGCAACAGCTGGTTTTGAACTCTTGTCTCTCATGGATGGATTCTCGGGATACAACCAAATCAGAATATCTGAGCAAGATCAAGCTAAAACCACGTTCATAACTCCTTGGGGAACCTATTGCTACGCTGTTATGCCATTCGGTCTCAAGAATGCCGGTGCTACCTACCAGCGGGCTATGACATACATATTTCACGATCTAATTCATAAGATCGTGGAATCTTATGTGGATGACTTATTGGCCAAAGCCAAGAAGCGTTGTGACCATCCGGAAGTACTCCGCGTCATTCTTTCACGCCTAATAAAATACGGAGTCACACTAAATCCAGAGAAATGCGTCTTTGGTGTAACAGGAGGAAAACTCCTAGGTTACATCATATCGTCACGGGGAATAGATGTGGACCCAACCAAAATTCGGGCTGTCCTCGAAATGGTTCCACCTTCGGACGAATCTGGAATCAGGTCATTTCTCGGAAAGCTAGGTGCAATCCGAAGATTCATCCCGGATTTAAGCTTCGCCATTCATCCAATCAACAATTTACTCAAGAAAGACTACAACATTGATTGGACCGAAGATTGCAATGAAGCTTTTGATGCAGTTAAGCGTTTCCTGCTATCACCACCCACACTAATGCCACCTAAGCTAGATCACCCATTAATTTTGTACTCACGGGCTACCGATGTCTCGTTAGCTTGCATGTTGGCCCAAGAAGACGATAACAAGAGAGAACGTGTGATTTATTTCATTAGCCGAACACTGCTCGACTATGAAACACGCTATACACAGGCAGAACGAGAATGCCTTGCCATAGTCTTTGCTACTAAACGCCTAAGACATTATATGCTGAATCAAGAAACTAAGGTCATGGTAAAAACAGACCATTTACGGACTTTTCTCACACAAGGTTCCTTGTCTAAAAAGGCTGGACGTTTTATAACCTTAATGGGAGAGTTCGAATTAACATTTGTAAATCAGAAATCGGTTAAAGGACAAATCATCACGGATTGGTTAGCTGACAACCCATTAGACGGAGGCGATCTAGTAGATTTAGACTTTCCAGATGAATGCGTATACTACATTGAAACACGACCCGCTATCTCTGAGTGTCCTTGGTACACTGACATCGTTAATTATATCATGGACCATACGTACCCGGAGGTAGTTACACCGCAACAAAGAAGGCGGTTACGCATAATCGTAGCTAAATATGTCATTATAGAGCAGGTGCTCTATCGAAAAGCATTCGATGGAATGCTCTTAAGGTGTGTTGACACAGAAGAGTCCAAGAGGATTCTCCATGAATCCCACAGCGGTATATGTGGAGGCCACTTCGGTGGCCATGCCACCGCTCGAAAAATACATCGAATGGGCTATTTCTGGCCCACTCTAGAACGTGACGCGATAGAGTTTGCACGCAAGTGTCATAAATGTCAAGAATTCTCTCATGAGATCCACATGCCGGCACAAGCTCTACAACCAATCGCAACTCCATGGCCCTTTTCTACATGGGGTCTAGACTTAATAGGGAAATTCTCTCCCTCATCCACAGACGGCCATAATTTTATAATCACGGCCACTGAATATTTTACCAAATGGGTGGAGGCCATGCCTCTTACTACTGTACCTGGTTCTGTAATCACTAAGTTCATTTTAAACCAAATCATTTGCAGGTACGGTATCCCGCAAATCATTATCTCCGATAATGGAACTTCTTTTAAGAATGAAGAGGTTCGTGAGCTATGCAATAAATTTAAGATAAGCCATCATACGGCTTCCTTGTATTATCCCCAAGCCAACGGACAGGCTGAAGCAACAAATAAAACACTGAAAGCCATTCTCCTTAAAACGGTAAAAGAAAACAAGTGAGATTGGCATTTAAAGTTATACCCGGCCTTATGGGCCCACCGAACCTCAATAAGAACACCAACGGGAGCAACTCCTTTCTCGCTGGTATTTGGGGCAGAAGCAGTTCTCCCACTCGAGGTTGAAATACCTAGTCTTCGCATTTCATTACAAGGAGTTCTGGATGAAGACGCTTACAGAGAAGCGCGTCTTTCCCAACTAGAAAGCCTAGATGAAACCAGGTTAGATGCTGAACAGCGACATAGAGTCTACGCTGACCGGATGTGCCGGCAGTATAACAAGAAGGTCTATGAACGTGACATATACGAAGGTGATCTAGTTCTAAGACTAGACAGCCGGATCGATAAGAAGACCGGCGAAGGAAGGAAATTCCGGCCCAAATGGTTGGGCCCATACCGAGTCATGAAGGACTATGGAAATGGTGCATACCTCTTATGTACATTAGAAGGTGAGGAGTTTGGTGAAACAGTCAATTCCCTGCACCTCAAACGTTTCTACGCATAAGCAGCTAACGCTACCTATATAGCTATCTACATTGCATTTTCATATAAATTAGGATCATTTTGTCCATTCGTTTCTTACACAGATTGTGATCAAGGAGTCTATTCTCAAAGCAATTCATTACAAACTCATGATGTTGTTGGCACAAAACTTTCTAATCATATCTCTCCATTTTCACGATATCATCAATCATTTCAGAATCTTTTATCAAATAAAATAGACATGACAAAGTCTTAACGGTAACCATACCAAGATCTGCAAGTCTTTTCTCGCCTTGATTTCTTCTTAGAATAAGTGTCATTGCCTATGGTCTGTTCTAGAAGCTTCATGGTGTCACATCTATCCCATATGTATATCTCTTTGGAAATAAGGACATACTGACATTTTACTCAAATAAACAAGTCAAATGTTGATCAAACAGAAAATTTTAATTTTACACATTTCCCTGCCCCACCAACCTTCGGTGATGAGCTTGCGTCTCTTACTAGTGACGTAGGGTTGGGAAAGGATGGAAATGCCCTTACTCACCTACGCTTTGCCCACGGTGATAAACTCACGCTTCTTACTAGTAGCGTGGGGCCAAGTGTAGGGGGTCCTCTTAACAAATAAATGCAAATGGTCATACGCAAGCAATTCAAACTTTCAAACTTTGAGTCAAAAACAAATGAAACGGATGTTCAAAATTCCGAAAGAGTCAAAAATCCTAAAAACCCAGATTTTGTCTACTATGTGGCCATCTACGGGTCTAAGTCTAGATAAACCGCAAAGCAAGTTGCATCCAAAACTATGAAGTCACCCGGGTGGAGTCAGCTTGTAGCTTTCAATTTGGTTCCGCCAAAGCTTTGTCTATCTTTCATCACTATCATTTCATCACATTTCATAACTTGCGCCCTTCCTGGCTCTTGGTGATGAGCCCTCGCATCTTACTGGTTGCGTGGAGTTAGGAGTGGGGCAAGTTTATCTGTTCATCATATTTGTTATTTTCATCACTTTGCCAAAACAAACATGAGGTATCCAATTTACTCACAGAAGCTAAGATTCAAAATCACAATATATCTACATTATCATGTATCAGCATCATGAAACACAAAAAGAAAGCAAACATTTACATCATCTGTTTTCCATTGCATACATTCTAGAAAGCATATAAAACATACATCGTAGTATACACAAAGCAGTTGGAAACAGAAAAGGGAAAACATGAGTGACAAGTTTTGGTCCAAAAACGAATGCATATATATAAATAATCAATGTTTATATACAATGCCATCATGCACTAGGCATGGTCAAAACACTCAAAGAGCCCGTGATATACAAAAGAATCTATAGTACAAAATACATAGGAGCCAAGTGGTCTCTCAACCCCTACGCGACCCCTCCGAAGGTGCGCGCCCTCGCCTAGGGCTCCGGCTACGCTGGCGCTCTGAATGCACGGAGGGCTCAGGGTCCCGAGGGGCAGCCACGGTCTCGCCATGAGAATGGCTCCTCATAAGACGCTCGGTTGTCCTATAGCCTGCCAACTCTGTACGGAGAGTCGACACCATCCTGGCCACGTGCCAAATGGGAGCGAAGATGTCGGTATGCCTACCGGCTGCTGAGGGCTCCCCGGCATCTACGGACAGCTCCGCACGGGTCCTATCCATAGGGATCATCAGGGAATCAGTGCATACCCTGCGGATTAGATCCCGCCACTCGTCAACAGTCTCTGCAAACAAAGAAGAAAAAATGAATTAGAAACTAGGCAAGAGACTAAAAGATACAAGATCAAAACACAAGGAGAAATAGCAATTAAAACAAATCCTAAACTAAACAAGCATTGAAAGGAAGAAAGGATAACTTACTCGGATCACCGGGCCTCCAAGATGGGTCGCTAGGGCCAGCACCCACCGCAGATGCCGCTGCCGACTGAGGGGCTGCTCCTGTAGTGGGAGCAACATGACGCCCCGCAACGGACTCATCCTCTCCACCATGGCCCTGGGAGAGTGGCTCCTCTGAAACTAGAGTCTCTCTCTCTGCACTCTGCTCGGCCCTCTCTGCCTGCATGATGTCCTGAGTGTCATACCACTTAGGATCACTGTCATCCGTCTGCTCCTCCGATCCTCCCTCTGTAAACTCCTCAGAATCGGAGTCAATATCTATGGGGTCATCGCTGCTGTGAGCAGGACCCGCAGCAATCTGAAGCAAAGGTGCCCGAGGCGCACCAGCTCTCCCTCTAGCCCGAACTATCCTCCTGGCTGCAATGGGAGTGCCAGGAGTAATCACTGTCCAACCACGGCCTCTAGGCCCCCCTCTAGCCTCGCGGACTGATCTATAGACTGGCACCACTGGGGGAAGCATGCCCATATATGGTAGGCCAAACTGCTGAGGAACCCTGCCGAAAGGATGTACCTCCACCCGTCCCACACGGTCGATGAGCTACCCTGTGGTGGAGCAAGAAATCAATGTAAGAGTCTCCTCTCCCCATATACCGGCCATAAGCTGGTACGGTGTCACCTCCATGTCTGCTATAGTAAGAGAGGCAACTGGCTGGTGAGGTGCTCTAAGCACCGACATATCTGTCCATCTGGCTGCCCTCACAGCCCCGGGATCTGCCACCTCCATGCCTCTGCCATAGGGGATAAAACGCTCATACACCCAACTCATGACTAGAGTAGGGTGGCTCAAAGACTGTCCCTGTAGATGGACCACCCTGTATAAATCATGGTAGGTGGTCCCCAGAATATCTGCGCCCCAGGCGTATATCCGGCCATGCCCCTCTATCTGTGCAATGATGGGGGCCCAGCAGTATAGTAAAGTATCCCCTCCCTTGTCCCCGATCAGCCTCGAGGCAAGGATCCCCATGATAGCCTGTCGAAATACGGGGATGGGCAAAGAAGGAATGGATCGAACTCTCACTCCCTTCTTCGACCCCGTCGAGATAGCTGCATCTCCCATGTAGCCTGCCCACTGTGCAATCTGTGCTCGGGACCCTGCCATCTCCAGTGTGAGTCTCCTCCCGATGATCGGGACCCCTAGGATACGGTAGGCGTCCTCCAAAGTGATGGTCCACTCACCACGGACCCCTGGCAGTCGGAAAGTGTTCCGATCTGTGTCCCAATATGAAAATAAGTCACAAAGTATGTGACTGGATGGTGTGACATGGGGCACGCGTGATATACGCAATATGCCGGCCCTCTGTAATGTATCCTCCTCATCCTGAGAAAGGGCATCCAATACCCCCGAAAGCCAATCACACACTCTCTCTCTCGGCTCCATCTGATATACTCCTCCCTCGCCTGCATACACCCAAAAACACACAAAACAGGGCAAGTTAGTATCTGAATAATACCAAGAGAGTCATAAAAACGCATAGAAGTGTAAGAAAATACAAGTGCAGTCTCCAAAATAAGTTCTTTTGCATTCTGTGCAAAACCACCCGCCCTGAGCAGGGAGGCAGTTTTGTAGCCGGCCTTTTCGTGTAACCGCCACCTTGAAGGCGGCAGTCATGTAACCGCTGCCCTGGCCAGGGCGGCGGTCGCGGTCTGAAAACCCACGCGGGTTTTTAACCTTAAAAAGCCTAAAACATGTAAAAAATGACCATTTAACCTAAAAATGGAGCCTACCCAGTAGACGCCTCCCCTAGGTGGACCTTTTGAACCTAGCATTTTCAAAAATAACCCCCCCCCCATTGCAAAGAATTTTCCATTTCAAATTTAAAGAGGGAAAAACACAAAATTGAAGAAAACCAACCTGTGATCTGGCAGGGCGGTGTTCCGCACGTGGAGGCATGCTCACGATCTCACTATGGATGTTTTGACTCTATTCACGCGAGAAACCGTCACCGTGGGTCCCAGAGCTCAAAATCAATCAAATCGACTCGCGCAAATGAATAGGAAAATGGGCCCACTTTCATATATATAGCGCCCTGATTCATTTTAAATACCTTTTTCACAGGTTTGGAGCGCTGATAGAGGTAAGTTTCTATTCCCGCATGAATGGTACATCCTCATTCCCTATTGCTTTAGCGTTTATTTTCCAAGTTATTGTATCTATCTGCACTTGAGCTCTCTTTTCATTTTGCAGGTAGCGGGAATTTCGGATGGCATCATCTCAACACACGGACGAGTAAGGTATAGCTTCTAACTCCCCATTTCGGGACTGCCATACTCAGACCCACCGTTTTATGCCTCTTCATGGTTAAAACGCTTCTCCGAGGGGGCAATATGTACGTACCCAAAATTGTAAGGTACTGCACTGCGGAACGGTGTAATAAATGCCCCAATGATGATACAGGTCTCTCCGCAAGGTGTTCGGGATCCAGAAAGAGCTCCTCAAACATGCGTTAACATCCCGCATACCCCGCCTTGTCCCCGCGTGCTTTTTTTCCCCCTTTTTCTTCTTTCCTTGCCCCTTTTGATCTTCAGTGACAAAACCGCCGCCCTACAGGGCGGCGGTCTTGTGACCGCCGCCCTGATCAGGGCGGCAGTCCTGTAACCGCCGCCCTGCTCAGAGCGGCGGTCCTGTGCGCATTTTCCAGAACGTTCTTTGACGTAACTCGCGTGAAATATCACATTTCACCAGCTTTTCTTGCCGACTTGAGCATGCATTTATGTTTTTGGTCCCCTGGAATAGTGTTTTTCCTTTGTTTATTGTTTAGGAGTTCAGTTTGATTTTGATTTGGGGGGTGATTGAATTCTTATAAATGCATGGCTTGTGCTCAAGGAAAGGGCCACCATTTTTACTCCAATCTTCTCATTTTCAGTGCTTTGGTCTGTTAGTTTGCTTTAATTCCTTAGTTTAGTTCATTACATGCTTAGTTTGCATTGACTAGCTGTTGGTAAGCCACATATCCAACTTGTGCAAATAGTGTTGCTGTTTTATCTAATCCATTAGAGTAGAATAGCTTAGGAAGCCATTAAAGGGTGTCAGGTTTTTCTCTTCACACAGGATAGTTTCAGGTTCTGGGGGACGCATTTGTTGCACGATTCGCGGTAGATCCCGCTAGGAATTGCATAAGCCAAGCTCTGTACTCTTGCGCTATCCCTCTCCTATCCGCATTCTATTATATCTGCATTCTGAAGGTTGTCTCTTGTTCCAAACACCTATTCCTATTGATGCAAGCATTACACACTTTTCTAGATCTAATGTGAACACAACAATGAAGAGATCATACTGAATTTGACTAAGATCATCACATCATCTTCTTCACTGTTCTGCGGAATCCAATTTGGTTGTTATATTTCAAAGAAATGGGTTAGAATGCATATCAGTAACAGAGTAGTTAATCACTTTCTTTCAGTTACAATTCCATTCTCGATATTTCCAAGGAAGCATGTGGGGATTGACCTACATTCAATGAGATTCATCTAGTGTAGCCAACTCCAGACTTCCTGAGTATGATGAGAATACTCGTCCCATAGATTATTATTGTGGCTACAGAATCTTTAGAATAGGATATAGATATTACACATGAATAAACTATTATGACTCAAATCTTGTTTGTTTTAAATTCCCTCAGTTAATAGTTGATCAATCCAAATATTTTAACACAGCTGGATTCTTAAATTCATTTAAGGCATCAAGAGATTACAATAAGATTCATATTTCCTTAGTCATTACATTAGATTTCATCTATGTTAATCAAGGTTTTTTTTTATATACAACCTTTATTGTATGAAAAACTACGGGAGCTTCTAGGGAGCCCAGGGAATACATTTAGGAAGCTGATATCGTGCCTCCCCAATCTCATAGATGGCAATAACTGTTATTGACCAACTAACCTGAGGATACAAGTCTTCCAATGGATCAACAGATTTTCTTCTACTCAGGTCTCAGTTAAGAGGATTAGAACATAGAAGACAACTAAGCATATACATTTTGGTCATAGATAGGAAAATCTTTAGATTGCACTAAGAAATGTGTATGACTATAGAAAAATTTGAAATAGCTAACTCTATAACATTAAAATTTTGATTAGGCTTTGGATTTGGTACTTAATCTTATACGTTAATGAGACACCCTTACCTTCTATTTCTGAAACGGTTAAGATTCCAGGTTGCGAGATCGCCTGTAGGATATTCTGAGAAAATCAACTATTGATTCTATGTATAGAAGCTGAGAAAGTGTAGGTTTATTGGATACTAGGGATCATTTGTTCGCGTATGAGGCATAGTAGGGGTGGACAAGTGTTCTTCCAGAATCTATGGTTACACATTCCACAATTTCCACTGTGTAGCTTGGTTCCATTGAATTATTTAAATATTATATGTTAGTTGAGATAGAGTTGCTTCTATCCTTTCATTCCTTTTAGAAACAGATAAGGGTTAGGGTTAGGATGAATACCTGTTGAATGTCGAGATGGTGTGCGCGTACCGTAGAGAAAGATCAGGTTGATTGCGAAGAACTCCTTTTTGTCTTGGAAGGACTACCTGCAAATAAGAACACAAGACCACAAGATTTTGATTAGACAATAAATGAGGAAACTGCCTTGGGCCCAGGAAATATAAAACTTCCTTTCGAAGGTGGTCAGTTCCCCTGCTAATATGAATTAACACAAAAGACTGCAAAATATCAATTAAATTGTTTCGTTAAACTGGGTAGAGGAAAGGCTGGTTTTCTGGTTTTGATCAGAGGAACTGATGCCAGTTACTGATAACTGATGCCGGTTACTGATAACCAATACCGGTAGGTTCCGGGATCTTCTTGGTAGCTATGGTGTTTTGCAAGGCTGGTTTATGGATGATATTAGGAAATGGGATGATTAGAAGCAAAAGAATGACAGTTAGATGCAATGGCACGTTGGGTAGTGGATTCAGAAACGGATTTAGGAGGGCTGAGATTCAAGAAGTCATAAGAAATATTATAACAAAGGACATGCAAGATGTGACTTACTGGTTTTGACCAAGATGCAAGTTGATCTCCTTGGTTGTAAACACTTCTGGTTTCTTATACTCGTCTCTGCTCTGTCAAGTGAAGATCTGGGCTTGATCTCTTCGTTCAAACTCGCTCGCAATGCTCTCTGTTGATCCAGAAATCCTTTGACTGATCTCCAAAATGAAATTCCCATCCCTTGTTTTGGTTTGGGGATCCCATTTACAGGGAACCGATGGCGGTTGCGTAACCGACGGCGGTCGAGTAGGAACCGACATCGGTAAGGAAAAAGTAGGCTATTTTTAGTAAAATAGCCCACCTTCCCTGCTTTTCTCCCGAGAGATCAGTTGCGGGCTTGGTCAAGTGGCTAGAAGGTCGGCTTTGGGTGCGAGTAAGGAGGCATTAGTTATGGATGTGAGTCTAGACCAAGTCATGGGTCTTAATTAGGTTAGTTTAGGGTTAGGGCTAGGTCATGATGAGGTGGCAAAGAGGAGGTGGCGGGTAAAGGTGATGTGGATTTATCAATTACAAGGTAATTAATAAATAATTGTGTAAAGGTTTAGGTAATGAGGTTAGGTTGCGAAATGGGATGCGGGTCACAAGGGGTCGTAAGACACGAATTTGGTGTCTACACTGTTTATACAGTGAGTATGTGTCTTTTTGGGGCAGTCCTTGACTTACCTAATTTCTCCATGGAAGTTGACCTCTATGCTACACCTTTGGGATCGTATGACATTGTCATCGGTGTCAATTGGTTAGCTGACCATAAAGCAAAGGTAGACTACTATGAAAAGAACATAAAATGTTTAGATGATCAGCTGGAAACAGCAGAGATTCAAGGTGTGAAACGGGAAATTTCAGTTAGAAAACTGTCAGCTATGTAGCTTAAAAAGGCTAAAAACAAAGGATATACCCTTTATGAAGTAAAGATATCTGAATTTTCAGAAGAAGATGGTGATTACATGAAATGATTTCCTCTATTACAAAGTTTCAGGGATGTTTTTCGTGAGGAATTACGTCAGGGTTACCACCTAAGAGGGAATTTGACTTCACCATCGAAATCAAACCAGGAACAGAACCTATTTCCAAAGCACCTTATCGGATGACTACTACAGAGTTAGTCGAGCTTAAGGCATAGTTGCAAGAAATTTTGTCTAAAGGTTTGATTAGACCAAGTGTTTCACCTTGGGGAGCGCCCATAATATTTGTGAAAAAGAAGGATGGAACACTTAGGTTGTGTATCGATTATCGGATGTTGAACAAAGCAACAATCAAGAACAGATATCCACTTCCAAGGATCGACGATCTATTTGATTAGATGTGTGGGGCAGTGGTTTATTCTAAGATAGATCTTTGATCTGGTTATCATCAGTTAAGGATTAGAGAAGAAGATATTCATAAAACAGCTTTCCAAACAAGGTACAGACATTATGAATTCACCGTTCTACCCTTTGGATTAACTAATGCACCCGCAGCCTTTATGAACTTAATGAACAATATTTTTCAAGAATATCTGGACAAGTTTGTACTTGTATTCTTGGACGAAATTCTCATTTATTCTAAAAGTGTTGAGGAGCACAATGAGCATTTGAAGATAGTTTTGGGAATTTTGAGAAAAAGAAAGTTGTATGGTAAGTTATCCAAATGTTCTTTCTTTGATTCAGAATTTCACTATTTGGGTCATGTCATAAGTAAAGAAGGAATTGCTATAGATCCTTCAAAAATAGTGGCAATAACTGAGTGGCCTGCACCAAAGAATGTGCACGAAGTAAGAAGCTTCATGGGTCTTGCTGGTTACTATAGAAAATTTGTAAAGGATTTTTCTAAAGTAGCTGCACCAATAACTTCATTGCAGAAGAAGGATAAGAAATTCATATGGAATGATAAGTGCGAAGCGGATTTCAAAAGTCTGAAAGGCCAATTGACTTCTGCACCTATATTAGTTGTACCAGACCCTAATGGGAGTTTTACTGTTGTAATGGATGCTTCTGGGGAAGGCCTTGGAGGTGTTTTGCTACAAAATGATCAAGTCATAGCATATGAAAGTAGAAAACTTAAATTACATGAGCTGAATTATGCTCCTCATGATTTGGAGCTTGCTGCCATTGTTCATGCACTTTAAGTCTGGAGACACTATTTACTTGGGAAACCTTTTGAGTTGAAAAATGATCACTTAGGACTGAAATATATTTTCACTCAGCCTAATCTTAATGCTAGATAGAGAAGGTGGTTAGAATTTTTATCACAATATGATTTTGATATTAGCTACACCAAAGGGAAGGAGAATAGAGTAGTTGATGCTCTAAGTCGTAGGAGGCACATTTCTACTCTTATAACATTAAGAACTCAGTTTAAAGATGAGGTAAAAAGTGCCTTAGAATCTGATATTTACTTTCAGCAAGTAAAAGCAGCGCTTACTGCAGAACCTAATGATGAAAGGTATAAAGGTTTTCATTTTGATGATGAAGGAATCTTGCGTTATGAAAATAGAGTATATGTACCTATGCTGAATGATTTGAGAAAGAAGTTGTTAGTTGAATTTCATAATTCACCTTTCTCTAGACACCCGGGTATCACAAAAATGTTTGCTGATCTGAAACAGTAATACTTTTGGAAAGGTATGAAAAAGGATGTCATTAATTTTGTGACTCATTGTTTGGAGTGTCAGCGGGTTAAGGCAGAACATATGCACCCTGTTGGACTGTTATATCCTCATAGCATACCGCAGTACAAATGGAAAGTAATAACCATGGACTTTGTACAAGGGTTACCCATGTCCAGGAATAAACATGATGTTATCCTGGTAGTTGTAGATAAACTAACTAAGGTAGCTCATTTCATCGCTGGAAATCTAAAGGATGATTCACCAGTGCTGGCCAAAAGATTTGTACATGAAATTTTTAGATTACATGGTGTACCAGAATTGATTATATCTGACAGGGATCCTAGAATGACGTCAAGATTTTGGCAAACACTTAACATAGCTCTTGGAATGAAACTAAACTTCAGTTCTGCATATAATCCGAAAACAGATGGATAAACTGAGAGGGAAAATCAAGTGTTGGAGGACATGTTGTGAATGTATTGCATGGATCAATAGTATAAATGGAAAGATTATCTTCCATTAGTTGAGTTCACATACAACAACACTTATCACTCATCTCTTAAAATGGCACCATTTGAAGCACTTTATGGAAGAAAGTGCAGAACTCCTGTTAGCTAGGATAGTGTTGAGGATAGAGTGGTAATTGGACCAGAGATTCTCACAGAAATGGAACAGCAAGTTAAGCTGATTCGTGAACGATTAAAGGAAGCAGTGGATAGGCAGAAGAGCTATGCTGACCTTAAGCGGGTTGATTGAAGGTTTGAGCTTGGTGAGAAGGTTTTTCTTCATGTTAAACCCAGAAAGAGTTCTATAACTTTTGGCAAGGCTGCCAAGTTGTCACCTCAATTCGTGGGACCTTTCGAAATTGTCGAAATAATCAATCCTATAGCTTATCGTTTAGCATTACCACCTGCTTTATCTCGCATGCATGATATTTTCCATATTTCTTTGCTTAAGAAATATGTTTCAGATCTGTCACATGTTTTAAATTGGAATTCCTTGCAGGTCCAAGACCCAGGAATAATCGTGGTTAAACCCACACGAGTGCTGGAAACTCACCAATTGCATTTGAGAAATCATGAAATACAACAATGTAAGGTCCAGTGGGACCATTTTAACGAAGAAAGTGCAACTTGGGAAAATCTGGAAGAGATGAAAATTGCTTTTCCTTCTCTTTTTCAACAGAATGAAATCTGTTGACAAAACATTTCTTTTATGAAATTTTTTTTTAAGTTTATATGAAAGCCAGATGGAGGCTAACATTATTCAGGTTGAATAAAATGTGTTGTGACATTGATTTCTGGAACTCTTTAAGTTGGAAAATAGTCACATTGTTTTGTGAACTAATAAATTGGTTGACCTGAAGGTTAATCGAATATGTAATCATCGGGATGATGAATCTTTTAGGAGGGAAGCATGTAACACCCTGAACTGTTGTTACTTCCTCCTGAGCATTCAAGTGTTGATATGTGATTTCTTTTGTAAAAAGATGTGTTCCTTTGATTGTGAAGTCATGCTTGATATGGACTGTATCTTCTTTGAAATTGCAGATCTTTGACTGAGTCGGAATATAATTGGACTCTTTTAATTCTTTCATTTTACACCTGAGTTTAATCTGATCTCGGAATGAATTATGGAGTTATCCATCTATAAGACCCAGCCTTGGATCAGTGACATTGATCTAAGTAATGCTTTAAATTTATTTGGGATGAACTAAAATTATAGACCTTTCGCAGGTTGCAAGGTATGAATGCATTGAATAAACTGTTCCGGAGTCTAAATCAGGCTGATCGTGTTAAATGAATTGGTTCCCAATATCGTAATATCAGGAAGGTCTTGATCGTGGACCAGGTAATAATTCAGATACATTTATTTCACTAGCCTATTGGCAGTGCAGGAGTGAATCCTGTTCGTGAATGTATGTTGTAGGTTCTTTTTCTGAGCATTTGAAATGTTAGACCTAAACTAGATTTATTAAGGTTAGTAACCTAAAACTAAACTATGATCTATGGGTTAGATTAGTGTTAATCTAACCTAGGCCTAAGCTATAAGCTAAATGTTCTAAGTTAGTAACTTTGTGCTATGGAGGTTAGACTAAGTCGCATCTTAAATCCTAACCTATGTTACTAACCTAACTAATGAACAAGGAAGAAAGGGGACCTATGGAAGGGTGCGAGCCATGGGCGGCAGTTTCTATGGCATTAAATAGATAGATAAGCATGAAGGACAGATGATTTGGTAGAAGTTTTAACGGCTAGCAAGAGCTGACGTGGCAAGTCGCCAAAGTTAGAAATGGTATTTGAACTGTTTTTATCCATCGCCAACTATGGCGGTCGGTGGCAATGGAGATTGAGTGGGAAATTTGGAGTAAATGCAATTAATGAGCTCGGTCTTCGAGCTCGGGTTTCACGGGAAGGCATGCAAAATGGAAAACTAGTAGTTTGTTTGGTTTTTCATGTGCTCCGGTTTTCCCTCTGTCTGATCACTGGTTCTTCGCACCAGTCTACTTGGAGTTGCATGGCAAATATGAGTGTAACTCGCTCTTTTCTCTGGCAAGGAAAATTTATAAGTCATGGAAATAACAAATTTTTGTTGGTGAATCTAAATTGGAAAAAGAGGAGAAGGCTCGAGCTCTTTCAGTGGTCTTCTTCAGATTTTTAAGCAAATAACCAGGCATGTTAGGCCCTAACCTTTAAAAATCTTGCTTTCTTTCAAATGATTTCATTAGAACAACTCTGTTCAGATGATTTTTGGGTTCAGATGGTTTTTATGGTAGCTTTGTGTGATTTTATTACTGTATCTTCTTGCTAGTTCGATTTTTCAATTTAACCCTTGATGGGTGTGTATTGTGTTTCGAACTGTTGCACTATCTCGTTGTGTTTTGCATTCCGGATAAAGTTTGTGAAATGCATGCAAGAAATTATACTAAACCTGCTCTTTGGGAGCCCATGAATTGTTTCCTTGTTGGGTTCAGGCTACAGTTGATACTTGTTGTTGATACTTGTTGGAAAGGATACTATTGGAATTTTGAATGTTCAGTGTAATTTGACTTCTTTGTAAGTTCTATCGTGGTTATTATAGGTGGTGGTTACTGAATCTTGTTGGGTTTCGCTATGATACTTAAAGTTATTTGTGAACGGATAACTTGCTGTGTTTACAGTATTTCAATGCGACCTAGTAGAAGTTGTTTTTCCCCCCCCCCCTTGTGTTGCGAGTATGGGATTCAACCCATTGATAGTTTGCAATATATTTATTTATATACAAAATAACTCTGTGGAGTCCATGGAATGGTTCGTATATTATGGACTACTATAGAAGCCATGTATGTGAATACTGGTAGCTTGATTCTGTCGGAGTCCTAGAGGGGTAACTGGTATTACGACTTCTGTTATCTTGTAATGAATACCTTCGTTTAGCAATGAATTTTTGGTACAGACTCAGTTGGTGTACTTTTTATGTTTCCTATCTGTGTAAGCTTGAGCGAATATTGTTGTAGAGGCTCAGTTGGATTCCTTGTTACGAAATCAGTATTTAGCTTCTATATAAGCCTGATTGTGAATATTTACCATTGTTGGCACGGTTGGAATCCTTAACTTATATTTATCTTGTATATCGGCTTCTGTAGAAGCTTTATCGTGAATACTGTTGTTTGGATTCAGTTGAAATCCTTGATAGGTAACCAGTGTTTCTGCTTCTGTATAAGCCTGATTATGAACACTTATTATTTTTGGCTCTGTTGGATTCCTTAATGTATAGATATATATCATGTATCTTGGCCTCTGTAGAAGTGGGTCGTGAATACCATACTTATCAACCTCTGAATGAGTTCAGATGTGAATACGGTATGTTATGTTTCATTTCTGAATAATTCTAGTTAAATGAGGTTGTGCATGTTGCGTGGATTTCGTATGAATATCTCTACATAGTCATAGGGAAACATCATTTGCTTTAATGTTAATGAGTCTCTTGTTGACTGCGATAAAAGAGAAGTTCTTTTGATTTCGACCTTGGATCTAAAGCCTTACAGTGTTAGTAGGGATTAGAATGAGCTGTATGTTGCTGAGAGGGATTGTTGTCGTGTTTGTGCGTGATTACGTCTTTGTTGTTGAGGTTTTCTTGTCTTGTGCTTGACTGAGATAAAGAGTTAACAGTTGTGCCTTGACAAGTGATTGCGCTAGCTATTTTCTCATTCCTATAATAATATGGAAGGTTATGTGGAGTCTATTTAGGATAGAATACTCATCACTACCTTGGCGCGAGAGCTGTTGTACTGCTAGTAAGCTACAGGATGTTGTTTAATTTAAATTTTAACCAAACTGTGATGCTTCTGGTGGTCTCGTCTGATTTATTCGCATGTGTTTAAGGTGAATGCTTTGCTCTTGGAGAGACGGTATAGTCATGAGCTAGTTCTGAGGGAAATATGTATGATTCGTTTTATTTCTCTTCTGTTGTAAAGTATAGGTTGATATAATTTTTATCTAACTTTTGGAATTGTTCTAACATGCTGATGGAATCATGAAAGGTTATGATATTCATTTATTATGTTGAATATATTAGTCCGTCTGATGTTGCTGTCCTTGGGATTCAGATGGATAGTTGTTTAGATGCATTTGTCTTCTTGGTCACTAACGTTTTGATGAAATATTTGAAAGGTATCTAGGACTATTTAGTGACTATAATATGAGTTACGCATTTATAGTCATGTTTGTATTACAAGAGCATAGTCTGAAATATGTTTACTTGTTTGGTGAAATGATCTCATTTAAACAGGTTGTTTAATGAAAACAGTTGGTGGATTGCAATTGTTTTAAGAGTTAGTGCTTATCATGCTCAGTTCATCGAACTGACCCATGTTGACAATTTTTGCAGATGGTTTCCGTAAGTGGTAAAAGCACGCAGATCTGATAGGATGTTCAGATTGTTTAATTTGGTTTTATGATGAATTACAGCTTGATTCTCTAAATGTACTATATGAGGAAAGATGTTCTTTTTCCGTTGAGTATTGTATCAAGTATGCTGAATGCATAAAATGTATTTGATTAGTTCTGAAAGGAATGGAAATAGATATTTGATACTTATATGTTTGTATTCGTATCTTGATAGTTTGACCTTCTTCGGTTCAAATGATCTTAAGAGCATTGTTATTATTGTATAATTTGGAGACTTTTGTGATTATCAATGTAAGCTTGCAAGAATATGTGACTGAATACTTATGATTGTTTAGCAGTTCTAGTATGTTCTATCTAAAGCTAAATTGAAATTTAGATCACTGTCTTCTGGAAGCTAGGGTTAAAATAAACCTAAGCAGGACGCTAAACAAGATGAATTAAATTATTAATTCCTAGTCTTGATTAAGCCAGGACAACGTTTAATTGGATTCTTAATCACTATATCTCGATACTAATAAGTAAGATATAAATTCAGTTATGAGAACTGATATAAACCTAAAAAGGGTTTGGTTAGCAATCTCATGTGAAGATTATGGGTTATTGTCCAATTTCGTTGATTTAGAATTATGTATATTCTATGAACTCCTTGATGGGACCTCTATCTTAATAACTTCTCTTGTGTATTGGGTTTTATTAAGAAAGGTCATTCTAAGGTGAGGAACCCAGGGATTGGGAAAGACTACCCTTAAAGGGAGCGTCTTATGGTATAATTTAACTCAACGTATGTAACACTTTTTAATAAGTAGATCTTTTCGAGGCGGATTTAAAGGTTGACGGCACAAGTCAACTGCAGGGTTGTACCTTCGAGAAGATTAGGATCTTCTCAAAGATACAACAATGCAGGTGACTTATGATGACACCCTTTGCATTGATCATTAAGATTTACACCTTAAACTCGAACAAGTTACTCTGGGACCGATTAGGAATGTGGTCACGTTATAAGGCTGCCTAGGAGACTCGGGGTATCTTGACACACTGGTTTAACTAGGGTTGACCCAGTATGTCATCGTATCCCTAGTCCTCGGGAGCATCCATATAACGTTGTCACCTTACTAATCCATTTCTGAGTGAATAACTTGGGATAGGAGGGACTGACAGAAGTCAGTATAAGACATTCTACATAACATAGGAATGGGGTGAAGGACGTATTCCAGATTGACAAGTATGCCGTTAAGGAATACGAGACATAAGCAGTATGTTTCAAATCTTTGGCCAAAGTATCGCAAGCTGCTGATTGCGTTGTCCTAAGTCACCTAGTCTAAGGGATGAGATGCCGATGAATAATGGTAACAATTATTCAGATAGGTTCCTTGGACAGAGCATTCTAAATCCCAGATTAGGGAAGAGAACCGCAAGAGTATTGTGTTAAAGTGAAAACGCCAACTCTTAATACTCATGAATAGATCGGTAGATTACCGAGTCATGGAATGAATAGATCGGAGGTACTTCGAGTCATTACAGCTACATATGGTTATCTGTTATAAGAATGGTTGTTTTGATTTTTGAGTTCTAAATTATGTATTTAGAACCAGGAAGCATTTATCAAAAAAAAAAATTTACTTGTTCTAATATACAAAAATGAGGATGTTAAAAATTATCAAATAATACATACACTGATCCACATGAAGCACTTAAAGCAGCATTGTGGAGTGAGGCAGTTAGAAGCATAGATACTGGGGCGAGCCCATTTTTAGAAGAAAAAATAACATCTATGGCAAAACAATTGAAGAAACTATTAGCAAATTCAACACATGAGACACATACAGGGATTTGGTGCATAGATTGTGAAGTAGAAGGTCACACGAAGGATAGTTTTCCTCACCGAATAGTATGCCCATCGTAGATGGATTGTGAAATATGCCATTTAAACCATGATGTTAGTCATTGCCCATTATTACAACGTGTGATAAGGAAGAACATTTTAAGCTACTGTAAAATATGTAAGTCCACAACTCATGACATGAGAAGACTTCTAGCTGATTGGATAGATACATGATGCTATAGATATTGGTGTACAATAGACTATGGAGTTCTTGAGCAAGAACGAGCATCAGGAATGAAGTGCCTATCAAAATTGGCACACAATGATGGGAATTGAAGGGCATTTTGTGCGTCCATTAGGGAAAATCGTGGTAGAGTTGGATGAGGATATTGCGGATCAATTCAGAGCATCAGGCTATGAGGTGGAATGAAGTGCATTTCCCTTGCCAGTTGCAAAATTGGTCATGGGGATTAAAAGAGATACGGATATTGCATGTTGACTATAGGCATGAATGTCCCTAGCAATATAGTACATCACTTCTTTACTATGGAGAACTATAGTTAATACAGGACTGTAAACCAAGATGATGACTCATCTGATATAACATAAACAATGAATGTCAATGGCATAAAATGTTAGAATTCAATGCACTTTGAAAATCAAATGGGGATGCCTATAGTTTGAGGATGCCCATAATTGAGGCACTTGAGTTGAAATCATGACCACGTTGAATCAAAGGGTAATGGATCCTTAGAATTATAGCAGGATCTTATCATCACTAAAGAGGAGTTTCTTCATGTAAGTTTGATACCCAGATCTGCCTATCAGAAGGAGGTTTATCAGGAAACCATGGAATTTCTAAGTAATCCAGATATAGTACTTAAAATAGCAATCACCGAAGATGGGGAAAAAGAAATTTCATCATTGGCACACTGATATAGATTGACTTGAGGGATCCAGTGTATAAAATGTTTGCTAGGAAAATATTATTCCAATAAGTATTAGGGAGTTGGTTAAAATGAAACACTCCATGTGTAAGTACTGAGACTGGGGATGGAATTTTGTCCTACATGTGAATCTTCCCCCTCATAGCCAAGACCTTATGGAAGTGTTGAGGAAATCACTCTGTTGATGTAAAATATTGTGGGTCGCACGGGTGGCTATTGAGAAGGATAATGCACTTTCATTTTATCATTGACAACAGCTAGGATAGAAAATGAGGCCCCTTGAATCTTACCCATAGCCAAGATTACAGTGACAAATGAATCACTTTGAGTATGTAATCTTTACTAGGGAGCAATTTACACAGGCTTCTTTCATGTTTTCATTTTCTCCATTAAATCTCATTATTAAGGTATAGAACAATTTCTGATTATCATCCAATGACTGTCATTTAGGATTAAAATTTATGGATACGAGGATGTTCAGCTAATGATCCTTTGTTGTAGAAGATAGTTGTGCACATCAACTATTAGTGTGAAGCTTGAAGCTTTTACTTGGGAGGGATTTCAAATTCATACGCATGTGTAGATGAATTGGATCATCACATGGAGATTTAGTGTAAATACCATCCTCTCCCAGGTAGTGTTTTTATTTTTCATTTCAATGTTCTAATACCAAATAATGTACTCAAATTTTTGTAGATAACCTTGTAGGATCAACTACGATTACTTAATCACAAGATAGATAGATGCACGTCCTCCATGGTCTACGAAAAATTAGATGCTTAGAGTCTCTAATTTGAGATCTTAAACATCCTAGTTCCTATAAGATCCAAGAAGTGTATCATCAGACCATTATACCTTGTTGGAAAGTATAGTTAACACCAACATTTGCATTAAAGCATCTGAATTATAGTTATGAGGTGGAATCATGTTGGGTAAGAATGCACCAACCTCATAATCGAAAAATTGTTCCAAGGTGTTATATTTGAAAATTCGAAGCAAAAATTATGATACCATAAAATATTGAGTTGTGTCTTTCATAAAAATGAATAGTTATGAGGTGGAATCTGTTGGGTAGATGAAGCTAGGTATAAATCATGGTGAGAGTGCATAAAAAATCAATAGATACAGTTGACGGATCCAGGAATTTAAAATGTGGAGACAAATGATGGATTGGATTGACATGGCTGTGAAGAAGGCATTGTATTCAAATAAATTAACCATCAGTGGGTCAGTGTTAGAAACTACTCAGCCATGAAGCTTCCTACTCTCCTCTAAATCTCTTATCTCTACCCACATCTTTACAACAAATGAAAAAGTGACCTCATCTTGTCTTATTCTTATGTTTATCATACACCCGTGAAGCTACCTAGTCTCCTCTGAATCTCTTATCTCTACCCACATATTTACAACAAATGAAAATTAGTGAACTCAAATTCTTATGGAGTATCATGTGTGTATGGACATACTGGGTCTAATTTGAAGATTTTCCATTTTTTGAACACTTCCCTATGATATGGTCATAGTGGACTAGAAAATACAAGGACATAGATAATAAGAAAATAATTGAGGTTTCAAAATAGTTTCAAGATAGTTGTATGCTTCTTAAGGTTTAGGAATCAAGTGCATCGTTTAAACATAGATCCTTCTGTAAGATGAAATGATTGGTAAATTTGTTATTACAATTGAATGAATCAATCCATAGTAATAGGTAAGTATTATTTGTTTATAATAAAATTAAATTTAGATTTAGATTTAATAAAGTTTATATTAAGTACAATTATTAGCAATGTAATACTTGTAACAAATTATTCTTTCATGCCTATCGGCCTCTCACAAGCACATGTGGATGCTTTTACTAGTATACTAATTGATATAGGTGCGGAAGTCAAGAGTTCTTACCTTGGATGCATGGGTACAAATGGGAAGACCCCCATTGCAGCCATCCTCTAATGTATTATTCATGGCTAATTGGACTAAGGCCACTCCCATTGGAGTTTTGAAAAGATGCATCCATTACCATACAAGGAACCAAGTTCAGTGAATACTTTCAAGTTTTAGTGCTAGCTAAGTCAGATAGCTTCCCATATCTATTGGGGCGTCTTTGGTGCTATGCAAATAATGATGATATTTGGTTCAATAAGAGCTATATCTATTTTGAAAAGAAAGAGGAAAGATTTATTATCCCATTAACTGATGTAAAATTTGTGCCCTATGTTGAGCCCTTAAGTGAAGAAGATCTGAATAGGATTTATGTACGCACCATCTGAGATCTAGATATACTTGAGCCGACAAAAGAAGGACTAAGTTCAGTGGGATAATACACATTCTATAGAGTGATACTACAAGTGTTACTTGTGATAATTGAGCTCATAACAGTTATGAGTTGGTAGGGCACAAAGTAAAAAGCATATTTCCTAGAGGCATTTATGCAACCATTCAAAATTATGTCAGGAGGATAAGTAATAACTCAGTTCCTTATTACACTAGAGAATGAGATCCTATGGTATTCTTATGTGCCATGGAAGAAGAGTTGGATAGACCCACTGGAAAGAGGGAATATGCTAGCATATACACTATGTGGGATAGCAACATGCTGTGTTAACATGGCCCATATGTATAATCTTGTCAGATGGAATGAAATTAGGATTGCTATTATTACTAGGTTCTTCAGGAGCAATGCACCTACTTAAATAATTATCAAAGTTGGATCACCCTATTTTGCACCATGTTCATAACCTTGTGAGAGACTCTAGATAGATAGGTAGCAATTCTTTACCACCTTTACTCATGAGTGCACAGGTTTTATTCAACTTTACAAGGTTGCACGTGTGCTTGGTATGGTATGCAGAAATCCATAGAGACACTGGAAATTGGCAGGATTTAATTGTAGGAATGGCCTAGATGTTTGAATTCTTCTCTACAAAACCTCTAGTGGAAGAAGCATTGAAATTCACAAAGCGATTAACTATGGGAGATAGTGCCAAGGATGAAGAACTCCTTCAAGAGTTATTCGATGAAGGAAACTCAGGAGCACATCTTGTTGAAGAAACAAAGGCCGATGCCATACTACTTCAATGACCTTTCCTTGAGAAAGAAAAAGGAAAAATGTTCTACATAGTGGATGATGAAGAAGTATATAATCTAGATGTAAACCATTCAACAGGGAGGCATGAGGTATTGGAAAGTGTAGATAAGACCATGTGTGCTTATCATGAACCTATGAAGACAAAGAAAGTGAATATTGGAATAGATACTAAGCCTAAAGAAGCCATAATTGGAGAATATTTTTCATACTCTGAAGAGGAAAAAATCATATAGTTATTAAGGGATTACCATGACTTATTTCCTAGGGGGTACCATGAACTTAAAGGCATGCATGAATTGTTAGGGGAGATGAAGATAAAGCTTAAAGAGGGTGTGCACCCAATTAGAAAGAGTCCTTACAGAATGAACCCCAAATTGTGTGAAAAGGTCAAAGAACAGATTAATAATAAAATATTGACTAAGTATAAAAGGTGCATGGGTGCAAGGCCTAAGTTGAGTGGTGGGTGCGCAAGAAGAAGGTGCAAGGCAGGGTTCTAGGAGGGTTTTAGAAGGACCCATGTTACATGCTGGTAGAACAAGGTCTCGGGACTTAGCCATATTTGGCATGTATCAGGAAGGACACACGAGAAAAGTGTGACCCGACTACGCATGATGATTGGATAAGGTGCCAGCCTGGTGACAAGTTGGCCTAGGAAGGAATATGCCCTGCATGGAAGCTTCTAGAAGACCATCATGGTAAGGAGTGGAGAGCTCAGGCCTGGAGGAGCATGCTCCCATGGAGGACCACATCTGGACACTTGGTGATGGATCTGAAGCCTTAGAAAGAAGAGTTGGTAGTTCAAGGGGCCTATAAATACAAGTGCCCACATGGAGAGAAGAGGATAAGAAAGATGAATAGAGAGAGCAGAGCTCTGCAGAAATGTTGCGAGGAGTTATATTGGGTTGGGTAGATAAAATATAGGAGAAGGATGCATCAAGGGGCTTGGGATTGTAAATTTTCTTTTTGAGAGCTAAGGAATGTAGATCTAGTTATGATGTATGACTTCGGTCTGCCATACTGTGATGTTCTATAATGAATCTAATGGATGTAATGAGGTTACCAACTTATTTGAATATGATCATTAATGATTCTGGTCCATCCTCATATCTTCATAGTTCTGTTTCATGTATGTTTATGAAATAAGTATGAATCCTTATGCATTTTCCTTTCTATTTTGGTTCAGTCCTATATTCTGTTAAAGTATCTTTCTATTTGGAATGACTGCATTGGTCTAGAAGCCGTTCTGAGCTCTATGATGATTACATGTCTCGTTTCCACTCACTCTCTTTAAGTTCCTATCATAGATGATGTTTCCCACTAAACTCACATAAAGGAGAGACTCGGTGCCCACACGTGCCTCAGGTGAGCACCCAGCACCCGCTGGGTGATAGGCTGATGCGCATGGGGTTCCCTTGTTCTTTGGTGGGTGTAAAAATGACTACATCTTGGTTCCATTTTTGGGACCTCTTTTCAAAGTTGTAGTGGGAAATAACATACATCATGATCTATGCAATGAGTGATGACAGAGTGTTTAACTTTGGAAAGTGTTGAATCATGGTTTAAGAGCACAGGATGAATTTTCTCAGAGATTCAGCACTGGACCTGAGTTTGATGCACGTAGATGGGTAGAAGAGAACCTCTACCATGATTTGTATGAAACTTTTTTCTGTTGCTTCCTAGTAGAGTTGTATGAATGGCTCTCGGAATATGCATCTAGATCAAGCTGGTATTATAGATCACATGCATGGACCCAAGAAGAGTACCAAAGGCTGCAAGATGCAGATCTAACATGGACTCGTGCTGTGGATCATTGGTGGAAAGGAGTGCTAACTAGCTACACCCTAGAATACACTATTTCCACATATTCTTGTCTGGAATTTGTTGAGTTTGAGTTTCTGTGGGAGCCCAGAGGATCATTTCTACATGTTATCCCTCTAGAAATGAAGATCTTGATTGTTACCTTGAGTTTAGAGGCATTTCTGATGGCCGGCTAAACCATTCTGAGCACTGGGTGAGGAAGCTAGGGTGGAGGAAGATGGAAGATATTGTGACTGAGAAAGAAAGGGAGGAGAGACAGCTCAAGTATAGTGAAGCACGTGAAAGGGAGATTGCTAGACAACATGAGGTTACAAGTGTGATGGATATATGGAGGTAGACGTTGCAGGAAGGATTTGAGGTTCACGCAGAGGATGTGGAACCTGAGCAGTCTATGCTACCCCATCTTGGAAAGCGCATAAGAGAGACCCCTTCAGCTTCTGATGAGAGTCTGTCACATGGAGAGAGAAGAGTCATTGGCATGCATCTAAACCCACCTAGTGACCAAACCCTGGCACTTGGTTTTCTAGATCAAGGGAGGAGTATCATTGACCCAGTTGGTATTGGTGGAAGTGACAGATCTACACCCAGGAGATACAATTTTTCATTTCCTACTTCTATGGCTGCGTATACTATTCTAGTATTTGGAGGAATTTTTGGACAAGGAGAAAATACACAAGGCTTGGGTAACACATCGGGGAGTGGCAGGACACACATATGGTAGTGACACAATCTCACAGACGGTTGGCACATAGTTTAGTGGGACATTGGGGACACTAGGTGCAACCACTTCAGGCCCATTACTGCTACTGGTGGAGGATAGAGGTGGAACTGGTGGATCTAGGGCACAAGGACCTAGTGGATCTAGTGGATCTGGCGGAGGAGGGAACATAAGAGGAAGTCAAGTGAATGGATTTAGAGGACAAGGCCCTCAACCACCTCCTCAAGTCTTCTTTGAGATGTCTTTACATTTTCCAGATTACAGGGGTATTGAAGATGTTGCGGAGCATGTTCACAAGTGTGAGTTGCTATGGCATGCAAAGGGGATCACAACCCCAGAATGGAAGGCCAGTCAATTTGCAACAATGTTGCAAGGGCACGCACATAGCTGGTATAGGAAGTATGACCCCCATCAGATGGTGGTAGATTACACCACATTGAAAAATGCCTTCCTAGCAGAATTCCACATCCCTGAGTTTGAACAGAAGAGCATCAGTTCCCTTAAGGAGATTCAATAGGGAATGGCAGAGAGTGTGTGGGAGTATGACACATGGTTTAAGACTCTCCTGTCAAAGTTTTCATATGACATTCACCCTTCACAACATGCTCAATGGTTTTTTGGAGGGTTGATAACCCCATTTAGAAGAGATTTATCTCATAAAACTTTCACATACCTACGCGAGGCATTAGAAGCTACCCCGCGCACTGAAGTTGTTGGGAATGTTGACACTGGTGTTAGCCCGTTTATGGAAGCTCAAATCACTACTATGGCTAAGCAGCTGGAAATGTTATCTGCAAACTTAGTTCATGAGACTCGTAGTGGAATGTGGTGTACAGATTGTGAAGTAGAGGGGCATGCCAAGGATAGTTTCCCCCAGAAGATAGTACACGTCATTGCAGTAGACTGTGAGATTTCTCATGGGGACCATGATGCGAGTAGATGTCCCTTGCTACAGCACGTAATTAGGAAGAATGTATCTTGCTACTATAAGATTTACACCTCTATGACCCATGATACTAAGGATTGTCATCTTATTGACCAGATCCATGAGGCCATTGATCATGGTGTGTGCCAGACCAGCATTGACAGTAGTTCTAAGGGTGATGATCACCATTATGAGGAGTGCACAGATGGAGGCACGCACGGAAGGGGATTTCATAGAGGATTCCATGGTTATGGTCACCACAGAGGAAGACATGAGTTCCCATGTGGAACCTATTTTAATTGTGGATCTATAGACCACTACAAGCATGAGTGTCTAGACTTATTACAGTGCTCATGGTGTGGGAAGAAGCACAAGTATGAGGAGTTCCCTGAGTTGTTTGAGCACATGAGTCAGCAGCACTAGAAAGAAAAGGGCACTGCAATGGTAAGCATTAAGAAGGCTGACACACAATGGATGCCACAAGGTGACACGTGATGTAGGTTTGGAACCTATTATGGTAACAACAAGAGAAGAGGCCTGCACATAAAGGAAATGCCAAGGTAGAAGAACCTGGTTTCAAGGGAAGAAGTGGTACATGGGAAGTACCCAGACCTACACATCAGAAGGAGGTATATCAAGAAACCATGGACATCATTCAGAGTTTACAAGGAGAAATCCAGTGTCTAAAGGAGAAGTCTAGGAGGGAGGAGAAAAGAAGGAAGGTCGAGGCACCAAAGGATGACCTGGATGAGGTCAAGGAAGTATGTAAAATGCTAAGGCAAGAGAATATTATTCCCTTGCTAGGAGCATGGTTGAGAGAGAAGGTACCATGCACTAGAGAAGAGTGCACGAGAGGAAGGTCTTGCATGCAAACCTTCCCCCTCACAACCTTGACTATGATAAGGAGATCACGTTAAATGTAGTCATGGATGGATGGCTCCTTAGTAATATCCTCATTGACATAGGCACAGAGGTCAATGTTCTCACCTTAGATGCATGGCATCAGATGGGAAGACCTGCATTACAGCCATCTTCAAATGTGTTGTATATGGAAAACAAAATGAAGGAAATGCCCATCGGTGTCTTAAAGGATGCAACTATCACCATTCAGGGGGCTAAGTTTACTGGGGACTTCAAAGTCTTGGCGCTCATTGAGGTAGACAATTTCCCAGCATTACTTGGGTGCCCATGGTGCTATAAGAACAATGTGGATCTTCGGTTCAACAAGGGATACATAAGCTTTGAAAATGAGGAGGAATGGGTCATCATACCCCTAGCTGATGGAAAATCAACACCCTATACTAAACCTTTGGGAGAAGAGGTCCTGGATAGAATATATGTGTGCTCAATCAGGGATCCAGAGGTAATCCATCCCACAGAAGGAGTTATCCAGTTTGAAGATGCTCAGTCCTTAAGTGACACCACTAGTATAGCATGTGATAATTGGGTGCATGGGACCTATGAGTTAATCAGATGAAATTTGAGAGGATCGGTGACAAAGGTGACAAAGGCACGTATGGTCTGGTGCCTAGGAGGAAAGAAGCTACCTAAGTATTCAGGAGGAGCCTTCCCTGAGATCTTTTTATAGGAGATGGAAGCTCAGTGGAAGAAGGAGAATGAACAAAGAGGGATGTTAAGCTATGTCCTACTTAGAACTACTACGTGCTGGTGGGTGACACATCGGGATAACCTCTTGGAATGGCGTGAGGTGAGAATTTCCTTCTCCATAAGGTTTTGCAGGAGCAACGTGCCCACAACTATAAAAGACTACCATGGTAAAGAGACCACTTCCTTCCATATCCAAGCATGTGAGACAACCTAGATGGGAAGTGCAAAAGCATTGCCACCTTCATTATGGGTTCACAAGTTGTATTCCACCCTACAAGGTTGTGCACATGCATGGTACATTCACGTTGAGACATGCCATCAGATAGGAAATTGGCAAGAGTTAGTGGCTGATCTCATTCAAACATTCGAGTATCAGAGTACAAAACCCTTGGTGGATAAGGCATTGTAGGTTGTCAAACACCTTACCATTGGGGATAGTGCCATGGTAGAAGATAGGCTACTGGACTTGCTAGGTGAACCTGGCCTGGAGGTGCACTTTGAGGAAGAAGAAACAGAAGAGATACAGTTTGAGCATGTGTGTATAGAGAAAGAAAAAGGAAAGATGGTTTATATAATTGATGGGGAAGAGGTGGAAAACTTGGATGTTGACCATTCTATAGGGACACATGAGGTGTTAGATAGTTCTCATGAATGGGTGCACACCTATCATGAACCTTTAAAGACAAAGAAGGTTAACATTGGCTCAGGAGCAGAACCCAAGGAGGCAATCATTGGAGACTATTGGTTGGAGAAAGAAGTCTCTAAGATCATTGATCTTTTACATGAGTTTGAGGATTTATTCCCACGTAGGTATCATGAACTAAAAGGCATTCACCATTCCTTGGGGGAAATGAGAATTAAGTTGAAGGAGGGTGCACCCTGGTCTGGAAGAGACCATACCAAATGAATCTTAGCCTGTGCGTGAAGGTCAAGGAGGAAATAGATAAGATGATAGTGTCGGGCATCATTGAAGTTGTTGAAGAGTCAGAGTGGATAAGTCCAATGGTAATTAGCATCAAGAAGGATGGAAGGATAAGGATCTGTGTTGATTACAGGGACCTGAATGCAGTGTGTATCATTGATCCTTTCCCAACCCCATTTACTGAAGAGATCTTAGAAGGAGTGGCAGGACGCGAGGTCTACTCTTTCACAGATGGATTCTTGAGCTATCACCAGGTAAGGATCGCGAAGGAGGACCAGAGGAAGATGACTTTTTCCACTGAGTGGGGAAGTTTTTCCTATACAGTCATGCCTTTTGGGTTGAAGAATGCACCTGTTGTGTTCTCACGCATTGTGGTACAAGCTTTCTAGGACTTCATCCATAAATTTCTTCAAGTCTACCTGGATGATTGGACAGTATATGGGCTAGTGAGGGACCATTGTGACAACTTAAGGTTAATGTTTGAAAGGTGTCGGCAGTTGAGGATATCCCTCAATATTAAGAAATGTGTCTTTGCTACCCCATTTGGAACATTATTGGGACACATCATATGTAAGGAAGGCCTACTAGTAGATCCCACAAAAGTTGCAGTAATTGTGGGATTGAGGGAGCCTACTAGTCAAAGTGTAGTGCATGGATTTCTTGGGCATATGGGGTACTACAGGAAGTTCATCAAGGGATATGCCAAGATCACTGCACCTTTAGAAGATTTTCTTAGACATAAAAGTGCCTTTCATTGGGGAGAGGTGCAACAGAAGGCATTTGACACTTTAAAGGATAGGCTTGTCACCACGCCCATACTATGATTCCCCTCTTGGGATAAGCCCTTCCATGTTCATGTTGATGCCTCAGGGACCACCATTGGAGCAGTACTTGCACATCCTGGTGAAGGGATTATTGATCATCCTTTGTGCTTTGCAAGTAGGAAGTTAACATCAGTGGAGAAAAATTATACTACAACTAAGCACGAGGCATTGTAAATGATCTATGTGCTTCACAAGTTTAGACAGTATTTTCTAGCAAATCCATTTATATTTTACACTGACCATATGGCATTGAAATATTTAGTGAACAATCCCATTCTACAAGGGTGCATATGTCGGTGGGTACTATTGTTCCAAGAATTCGAGTTCACGGTGGTTGTCAAACCAGGAAAAAGTAATTCCAGACCTGATCATTTGTCTAGAATCGATTTAGGGGAGGACACACAAAGCATTGAGGATACCATGCCAGATGCACAACTATTTAGGTTGTGGCACACCCTCAAACTTAGAAGATATTGTAGTATTTCTCAAGACAGGTGTAGCACCGGAAGGGATGAAGGCATTGGATAAAAAGTGGTTAGCTATACGCTCCGCACCCTACATGTTGATTAGTGGGGATTTATACAAACTAGGACGTGATGAGATTCTTGGCCGGTGTGTGTAAAAACATGAGCACCTAGCCATAATAGAAGAAGTGCACGGAGGTAGTGCAATTAGACACTATGTAGGCGATGCCACTGCACATAAGATACTAATGGGTAGATTATGGTGGGAGACCCTATATCAAGACTGCAAGGAATATTGCAAGGTGTGTGACCATTGTTAGCACATTGGAAAACCAAGGTGAAGAGATGAAATGCCTTTGCACCCTATTCCCAGCACCAAGCCATTCAAAAAATGGGCTATAGACTTCATAGGCCCTATTGCACCAGCCACGCATAGGACTGGATCATGGTATATAATCACTTGCACAAATTACTTGACAAGGTGGGTAGAAGAAGCACCCACTAAGGATTGTACAACAGCTACTGCAGCAAGGTTCATATGGGAAAACATTATTACAAGGTATGGATGCCCTTTGAGTTTGACTAGTGACAGGGGTACACATTTCTTGAATGAGATAGTAAGGATTCTGTTAGCAGAATTCATGGTGGCTCATCACAAGACTACCCCTTACCATCCACAAGAAAATGGAACCATGGAGGCATTTAACAAAATACTTAGTCACACATTGACTAAGATCTGTGATGTTGGTAGACAGGATTGGGATGACAAAGTATCAGCCATTCTTTGGGCATATAGGACAACCTACAAGAGGTTGAATAAATCCACACCATTCCAATTGGTGTTTGGTGTGGAGGCTGTCCTACTAGTTGAATTCATGTTACCTTCTCTGCGTATAGTGCGCGTACGAGGATTAGATGATGAACAAGCACTGGAGGAAAGAATAGACAAATTAATGCAGTTGGATGAAAGATGATCATTAGCTAGGTGGAGCTAGAAGACTGAAAAATAAAAACAAAAGGCATGGCATGATCATCACATTAAGAACAAGAAGTTTGAGGTTGGGAAGATGGTCTTACTTTATGATTCCAAGTTTCTACACCATCCTGGGAAGTTAAAATTCCATTGGTTGGGCCCCTACATCATCTCATACATCATTGATTCAGGCATGCCAGTTATAAGCGTTGGATGAGACGAGATTTCCAAGAAAGTTCAATGGGAGTAGGCTGAAGTGCTACTATAAATAAGTCTTCTTGGTGTTTGTAAATAAGGTAGTGTTGCAGTTAGTTTAGGATTTCCTTTAGTGCATTTTCTTTTCTTGTGTTTCCCTTTCTCGTTGTTGTTTTTTTGTTGCACCTTGGGTGCCGGTAACCTCTTTAATTTTTGAAGGTTGTGAATGCACAGAGGACCACACATCATTTTAGTGTGGGGTAGAATAATGTAGAGGAAAGTGCAAAGTGGGAAGAACTAGGAAGGATTGCATTGGAAATCCAGTTGGATAGCCCTAGGAAAGGAAGTGCATGGAAGGAAAGGTGAAAAAGGATGGTTGGTGTCAGGGTAAGGCTACATTGTGGATCCATGTACAAGAGAGGAAGAAGCACAAAATAAAACATGAGGTAGGTGAGAGAAAAAATCATGATAGAAGTACCTTCGGCACTGGTGATGTGCGCGTAAGAGTATCCTATCAAGATGGGTTGGTTGCATGCCAGAAGATTGGGGGATTATCTATACAAGGATTGGGTGCATGAGTTAAAGCGCTACAGTTGGGTTTTGTTGAAAAATATGCATTAAGTGTTGAAGTATGGTGGTAGGTAAGGTAGCATTTAATGTTGAAAAGTGGGAAAAACTATAAATAGAAGGTTGGACACTTCATTATTTACATTGCGAATACAAAGAAGGAAGAGATTTTGCAAACTAGGGTTTCCAGAGTTGATCCGTGTGAAGAAAAATTGGAGAAATTTAACCATGAGTGACCAGTTTAGATCTTAAACCAAGAGGGAAATAGTTCACGTCTGTAGAGATATTTATGGAGAAGCGTCATCTTGTGAAGGGGATATTCCAGCGAGGGTTTGGTAGCTAGGGCATGGGTTGAAAAGGAGTTTCTTCACAAGTTTGAGATCTAAGCTTGGAAAGGGTAGAGAAGCAGAGAAAGAGAAGTTGAAGTGTAAAGATAACCTACAAAATGGCAACCAAAAAACCAACTATAACACCTAAGAAGGGAAAAGGAAAGGGAAAGGGAAAACAATTAGAAACCACCACAAGTACCAATGAAGAATGGTATGTAGAAATGCAATACCTAGATGGTGGTTTGATTGGAAAGGAGTGGGATTCCCATTTAAGAAACATGAAAGTAAGTGATTATAACCATCACAAAAACATGACTGAAAAAGAAATGGTGACTAGAGTTAGTTCACCCGACAAATAAGAGGACACCAGAAGGGTTACCCATTTATAGCGAAGAAGTAAAATTAAAGTTGGAGAAGGAAATATTGTTGCAACTCTATGAGTTTCCCTACTTTGGGAAGCCTGAGTGACTCTATCAGTGGCTGATGTCACATGTACAAAAAGATCAATTTCACTTCACGGGGGGGAAGATGTGCATAACTCCTCAGCTGATTTCAAAATTCACAGGTCTCATCTGTGAAGGAGAAGATATAAAGGATGACCTATGCAACAAAGAAGCCATCAAAGAAACCATCACCACATATGCATACAAGAAGGGGTCAAGGTACTTTGATATTGTAGATATCCAAGACCCGGTGATGAGAATGTCCGTGCACCTGGTAACCAAAATTAATGACCAAGAGAGGTGGACGTAAGTGAACAAATCATGGCTCAATGTTTACAGAAGGATATCAAAGGGCACCATTTATAACTTGTCCACATACATCACGGATGAGATCATTAGCAGTGTGCAAGAGGGTGACAAGATACTTTTTGGCAATTTCCTCTTAACTATTACGTTTTCAGAGATCAGAGTGCCAGATGTAGTAGATAATTTTGTATGGGAATACCCAGAGGAAGACCCCTTGCCCACAAATAGATTTGAAAAATATACTTGCAATAGCATGACGACCGTTCACAAGGCACATCTTGAGAAATGGTATATGTGCTTGAGGAATGCATTCGGGGTAGAGTGGAGGATCCCAAAACAACTTCCAAAGCTCACAAAGGGAGAAGTTGAATTCATAGTATACCAACACTTCTGCATTAGAAGATTTAGGTTGGTTGATAAAAGCATGAGCCCATGGTGTAAACTTCCATTTTCCTTCACCACTCAGTACTTCTAGGTGGGGGTAAACAAATTCAAGGAATCCAATAAGATGAAATTTTACCTTGGAAGTATGGATCGGGACCATAGGGAGATGCACAGGACATTAGTATACCCCAACAAGCGTGCGTACGTGGAAAATTAAAGTTCACATGATCTTTAGATGATGAAACCCTTGACTCTACCTATTATAGGGAGGTACGCTATACGTGAATACCTTTGCATAAGGTCAAAGTTTGAAAAGAGTGCTTATCTTGTGAATGAGGTAACTATACCTAAAAACTTAATAGGTAGAAGAAGGATCATGCCAAAGAAAATGGAGATGGAAGAGATAAAGAAAAAGGCACCAAGTGTCCAAGATACTCAAGTGTTGGGTGCCCCAGGAACAAGCACTAGAACAAGTACTTACACACGCAGGAAGAGGTCCCCAGTCAGAGAGGAGGTGCCAGAACAAGAAAACCTTATTACATAGGAGATATCACCAGAGGAGGAAGAAGAGAAAGCATAATCTCCTATATTGGAGTCCCCAATTAGTAAGAAATAAAAGGTGATGGACGAAGCTGATTTAGAGGAAACATAGAGATTGGAGAAATACAGGGGTGAGAGGGATGATGATGAAGAAGATGAACCTGAGGGAGACCAAGAACCACTTGTTTTGAGTGTGTAAAATTTGGGAGAAGAAGGTGAAGAGGAGAAGAATGACTACTGCTTTGTGCGTAGGAAGGGTAGCCAGGAGGAGGAGGGCACCCAAGACATGGGAGGAGGTGAAGAGGTTATCAAAAAGGGTCAGAGGACTCCAAGCCTCACTAAGGATGAAGTAAACAAGGTGGTAGAAAGAGAAGAAATGAAAATCACTGAAGCCTTGGTAGAACAAGAATTAGAGCACAACACTGATATAGTGATGAATGAAAATACGGAATAAATCATAGGGAAAGATCATGGGAGCACGAGAGGCCCCAGTCTATTATTAACTGTTCCTAAAAGAACGCACACAGTAGGAAAGCACATAAAAATTGTGAAGACAAAGATAAAGTGGCGAGTATTTTATTTTCTAAATATGATTTCCATAGTCTTGCTAAACTGATCACTATTGAAGAATTATAGAATGTTGTATTTTCCCTTAAAGGTGAAAAATCCCTAGGGCTTGATGGTTTCTCAACCAAATTTTATCAACATTATTGGGATATATGCTCTACGTATCTTCTCAATGTTATGATTGAATTTTTTAGGACTGGTAATATTCCTGAAGGAGATGAATAATAACTTCATCATTTTGGTCCTTAAGAAACATGGTACTTAGGATTTTAAGAATTTTAGGCCCATAATTATTGCAAATTTATTATACAAAATATTTACAAATATTGGCCATCAAAATTCAACCTCTTTTACCAACTTTAATTTCTAAACAACATGGTAGTTTTTTTTCAAATGGAGGCTCATTCAATATGGGGTAGTAATGGTTCATGAAACCATTCATTCTATGGAAGAGAGTAAAAAATAAATTATGGTTAATAAGTTAGACATGAACAAATCCTTTGATCGGGTTTCTTGGCTATTCCTTGATAAATTGCTAGAGAAATTTTGATTCACTTCACACTTCAAGAAGATCATAAAATATTATGTTTCCACTCCTAGATTCTTTATCATTGTAAATGGATCTCCAGTGGGATTTTTCACTAGCAGTAGGGGCATCAAAAGGAATACCATGTCTCTCCTCTTATTTTCATCATTATGGCTGATAGCCTCAACCACACCATCACTAGAGCCATTTCTAAGCTTGGTTACCTTAAGGGATACAAACCCACTTCCTTGGAGATTACAGTTTCCCATCAGCAATTTGTTGATGATAACATTCTGCTTATTGTTTCTTCCCTATTGGAGGTAAAAAATATTTAAACCCATCATTAAGTTTTATGAATATTCTTCGGCATAGCAGGTTAACTTTAAGAAGATATCTTTATATATCTATAACCTACGCCCCTCAACCTATCAAAGAAATTATTACACACATTATGGGTTGTGAGATCTAATTCTCTTCTTACAGACTTATCTTGGAATTTATTTGGGGACTAAAAAAGTCTCTATGGTTGTTTGGAATACTCTTATTAATAGATTCCATAGTAAAATTTCCTAATGGAAGGGAGCCATTAAGGGGTCTAATGCACATAGAAAATTCCTTACTCATTAAATGTACTTTGGAGAATATCCCAATTTATATTATGTCCATGTTCTCCATTCCTTTGGCAGTTAGTGATTGATATAGGCTTGTGTTGGGAAGACATCACTATTGTGCTAAGGATAAGACCCACATTTGATTCGTGCATGGGAATAAGGCATACTTGAAGGCGGTGGCAAGGAAGGATAGGGAAGGAAACGCGTGCCATAAATGAAGTTTGATTTGAGACTTAGCCATTTTCATGGATGCGGGATATTTTTGGAAGATAATTTGTGGGGCACACATTGGGATGGAGAATTTTGCAACACGTAAAATTGCTATGTTTGGGAACAAGCGTATGATAAGCGCCATGCATGAGTTTAAGATAACTAATAGTATTACTTCTTCTAGTTAATTGTAGGATGTCTATTATTAGTCCACTTTCATTCGTGTGTATGTATAATGTAAATGTGCAAAAAGCTATTATCATCATGTTTGATCTATTCGTGGGAAGTGCATAGGTAGTGAAGTGAAATTCCCCACCCCTATAGAATATGTAGTGATACTGCTGTAGTCTTAAAATATGTGTGAATTATTGTAAAGTTATGTTGTTGGATATGATGTGTGAATGACATATGTTGATACTATTTATTGTAATTTATCTTGTATGTTTATTGTGTTTAATATATCTGGAGTATATTGGCTGGATAATGGAGTTAAACATGATTGTAAATAGTTTTTTTATGGTATATTTCATTATGGCCATTGTTTAGTCCATGATTCTCTAATTTGATCTAGTATTTAAAATATGCTTTGTGGAATGTTTATGGTTAGTTATGGTTCTAAATGTATGTTTTACCTTCATCACACTAATTATCCTGTACAAGAAACTTAAAAGAGGGGCCTAGTAAATTTTCATGCTTTGTGGTGAGCACTCAACTCAGTTTGGGTGATGTGTTAGTGCACCTAGGTTTTGTTGGGTTTCATATAGTAGATTATAGGCTGCATCATTGGTTCCGTTGTTGGGACCTCTTTTTTAGCTATTTTCAGGATTTTTGGAACATGATGAAGACGTACTGGTTGACCTTAGCAAGTGTTGATTTTTGTGAATAAAGGATCTAGAAGAAGAGTACACTCAAATGGTTCAACAGCTTGTGATCTAATTTTCAGTTGACACACACATGGGTGGAGTAAAAATTTTATGAATGTCTATATGAGAGCTTATTTTTATCTTTCTGATAGAGTTGTATGAGTGGATGGTTTCTTATGCGTCTAAAAGGAATTTGAGGTATCGCACACTTGTCTGGACATAGGAGGAATTTCAATCCCTTTATGATGCTAATCTGATTTGGACGCTCATTATGGATACTTGGTTTGATGGCATTTTGAATATTTATATTGTTAAAAGAGTACTCCATTTCCACTTATTCTATCCTGGAGGTAGCTGAATTCCAATTTTTACTTTATCCAAGGGGAACTTATTTACAAGGCACCTCTGGTTAGTGATCAAAATATTGATGGCAACCCTAAACTTGGAAGTAGAACTGATGGCTAGCTAAACCCCAACATGAGCAGGGGCAGAAAAAGGTTGGGTGAAAGATGGCATACCTAGCAGTAGTGAGGAAGAGAGTAGTAAGGTAGCTTAAGATATTATTTTTTGGAAAATATTGGAGGATAAGATTGTTAACATTCTTCTTACGAATCCCAAGAACACAAGGGAGATTAAGCAACATGATATTGTAGAGCAGATGGAATTGAGGAGAGAGATAGATCATGAAGGATTTGGAGCTCATGCAAAAGGCGTGGAGCTAGAGCATCTAGAACTCCCCCATTTGGGTAAGCATGATAGGTAACCCTCCTCGGCTTTACATGGGAGTGCACCAAAAAGCACAACCTGGGCTTCCAGCATGCATCTGATTCTTACCTGGTAACCTAGAACTTGCACTTTGATTTCCAATATCTAGTACAACTAGTAATCAGCAAGCTAGTTTGGGCAGTAGAATGGAAGGAGTAAGTCAAATAGTAAGTACATCTTATGACATAGAAAATGTATTCTTTATTGTTTGGAGGTACCTTTTTAGGCACATCGTCAACACAGAACTCAAGCACACAGAACTGTAGTCAAGTATAATTTAGATTTAAGGTATTAATATCCTATAAGATTCCTTTTCTAAGGTTAAGTTCATTGATAACACAATTATTAATATAGGAAAAGGTAATATTATTACATTGTTGATCCACTTCCAGTCAGGTGGAGGATCAGGGGGCATAGGTGGCTCTAACACTGGTAGATCTGGTTGTTTTGGAGGCATAGGTAACACATGAGATTCTAGATCAGGTGTGCAGGGCCCACACTGAAATTTACATGGAGATGTCTCTTCGTATTCTAGAGTATAGGGGCATAAAAGATAATGTTGAGCACATGCACATGTGTGATCCTTTACTTTGGCATGCAAAATTTGGATTACCGATTTTGATGTACAAGGCAAGTGAGTTTGCAACTACATTGCAGGGATGCGAACACAGTTGGTACAGGAAGTTTGACCTTGATCAAACTTGCATGGATTATACAACATTAAAGGATGCATTCCTTAAGGAGTTTTATATTCCTAAGTTTGAGCAGAAGAGTATAAGTGCGCTCAAGGATATTAAGCAAGACACTACTGAGAGCGTTTAGGAAAATAATTCCCATTTCAAAAGGAATTGGTGTGAGATAAAATTTCTGTTGGTTTGAGTAAAGGTAATTGTTAGTTCAATTGATACTTTAAATTGTAGGTAAATGTTATATATTTCTTATAGGAGGACTGTCTCTCTCTCTTAGGTTTCGGGGGGGTTGATTTTTTAAAAGGGCACAGTCACATAAGACTTATACACACCCATGTAAAGCACTTGAAGCAGCTTTGACATTGAGGTAGTTAGAATTATAGACACTATAAGCTTCCTAGAGGCAAAGATCATAGCTATGGTTTCAAAGCAGTTGGAGAAACTATCAACAAATTTAGCACATGAGATGCACACTGGAATTTGGTATATGAATTAGTGAAGTGGAAGGGCACACTAAAGATCAGTTGTCATCACTAATCAATATGTTCAATTATTGTTGAACTATGAGATATGTCATTTAGACCATGATGTAATGTCATTTCCCATTATTATAACACGTGATAAGGAAGATCATATCTTATTATTATAAATTTTTCTGGACCACAACTCATTATATAGAAGACTGTCAATTGATTGGTTAGATCCTATGATACCATAGATATTGGTGTATGACAGACAGGGGTAAAGATGAATTGTTAAAGTAGAATTTACTCATATCATGTAAATTAAGCTTGGTATAACAGAGATGGAATCCTATCTTGTCAATATTCTCTACATTAAGGATATATGGTTAATTTGAGTGTTCTTGGATAAGCATGATCAACTCAAGCGTGGTATGATTAGAATATTGCTTTGTAAGTAGGTTGTGGCTAGAGGTACAAGGATATTAATGGTGGATATCTGAGGGTTCAAGGCCATAGTAATGGTGGATGAGGAATGATTTTCCTCGCAGAATGTGCTTTACATTCAAATCTCCTAACCACTATAGGTGCGAATGTCCTCAGAATATTACTTGTTCTTTTTTTGGGAAGAATCACAGCTATGATGAATTCTCAGACCATTATATGTGCATCTTAGCAAGAAACATAAATAGGAGAACAAAGGCGCAGGGGTGGCTCAAAAACAGCGCGATGTGGAAAATCAGTGGATGACAAAGCTGTCACTAGACCTAAGGTTGTTACCTGTGAATATTACTATGTGTGCTAAAGATACGCATGCCAGGGAAGTGTTATAGCAAAATCCTAAGATCACCAAGGAGGAAGTTTTACATGTAAGGTACCCAGATCCTGCACATCAAAAAGAGGTTTATCAAGAAACCATGGAGGTACTTAGAAATATTAAGGGGGAAATACATTGTTTAAAGAAACAATCACAGAAGTTGGAACAAAAGAAGGAAGAAGATACAGTTTAACTAGATATTGATGACTTAATAGAGGTATGCAGAATATTGCATCCAAGAGAACATCATTCCATTACTATCAAATTGGCTAAAGGTAAATACTCCACGCGCATCTTGGCAGTATCCTGTAACATCCTCATTTTTATAACTTAGAACAAGTAATTTTTTTATTTTTTAAATGCTTCATCCTGGTTCTAAATACATAATTTAGAACTCACAAATCAAATAACCATTCTTATAACAGATAACCATATGCAGCTGTAATGACTCGGAGTACCTCCGATCTATTCATTCCATGACTCGGTAATCTACCGATCTATTCATGAGTATTAAGAGTTGGCATTTTTTTTATTTAACACATCACTCTTGTGGTTCTCTTCCCTATTCTGGGATTCAGAATGCTCTGTCCAAGTAACCTATCTGAATAATTGTTACCATTATTCATCGGCATCTCATCCCTTAGACTAGGTGACTTAGGACAACGCAATCAGCAACTTGCGATACTTTGGCCAAAGATTTGAAACATACTGTTTATGTCTCGTATTCCTTGACGGCATACTCGTCAATCTGGAATACGTCCTTCACCCCATTCCTATGTTATGTAGAATGTCTTACACTGACTTCTGTCAGACCTCCTTTCCCAACTTATTCACTCAGGAACAGATTAGTGAGATGACAATGTTATAGGGATGCCCCCGAGGACTAGGGATACGATGACATACTGGGTCAACCCTAGTTAATCCAGTGTGTCAAGATACCCCGAACCTCCTAGGGCAGCCTTATAACCTGACCACATTCCTAATCGGTCCCAGAGTAACTTGTTCGAGTTTACAAGTGTAAATCTTAACGATCAATGCAAAGGGTGTCGTCAAAGGTCACCTGCATTGTTGTATCTTCGAGAAGATCCTAATCTTCTCGAAGGTACAACCCTGCAGTTGACTTGTGCCGTCAACCTTTAAATCCGCCTCGAAAAGATCTACTTATTAATAAGTGTTACGCACGTTGAGTTAAAATTATACTAAAAGACGCTCCCCTAAGGTTAGCCTTTCCCAATCCCTGGGTTCCTCACCTTAGAATGACCTTTCTTATTAAAACCCATTACATGGAGAAGTTATTAAGACTCATGAGGTCCCTTCAAGGAGTTCATAGAATATACATAATTCTAAATCAACAAATTGGACAATAACCCATAATCTTCACATGAGATTGCCAACCAAACCCTTTTTAGGTTTATATCAGTTCTCATAACTGAATTTATATCTTACTTATAAGTATCGAGATATAGTGATTAAGAATCCAATTAAACGTTGTCTTGTCTTAGATCAAGACTAGGAAGTAATAATTTATTCTGCTTGTTTAGCTTCCTGCTCAGGTTTATTTTAACCCTAGCCTTCCAGAAAGACAGTGATCTAAATTCCAATTTAGCTTTAGATAGAACATATCAGAACTACTAAACAATCATAAGAATTCAGTTACATAATCTTGCAAGCTTACTTAGTCAATCACAAAAGTCTCCAAATTATACAATAATAATAATGCTCTCAAGATCATTCGAACCGAAGAAGGTCAACTATCAAGATATAGAATATAACACATAAGTAACAAATACTTCTTTCCATTCCTTTCAGAACTAATCAAATACATTTTATGCATTCAGCATACTTGATACAATACTTAACAGAAAAAGAACATCTTTCTTCAAGTAGTACATTTAGAAAATCAAGCTGTAATTCATCATAAATCCAAATTAAACAATCTGATCATCCTGTCAGATCTGCGTGCTTTTACCACTTACGGAAACCATCTGCAAAAATTGTCAACACGGGTCAGTTCGATGAACTGAGCATGATAAGCACTAACTCTTAAAACAATTGCAATCCACCAATTGTTTTCATTAAACAACCTGTTTAAATGAAATCAATTCACCAAACATGTAAACATATTTCAGATTATGCTCTTGTAATACAATAAAACTATACAAACGCGTAACTCATATTATAGTTACTAAATAGTCCTAGATACCTTCCAGATATTTCATCATAAACGTTAGTGACCAAGAAGAACCAATGCATCTATCCATCTGAATCCCAAGGACAGAAAACATCAGACAGACCATTACATTTAACATAGTAAAATGAATATCATAACAATACATGATTCCATCAGTATGTTAAAACAATTCCAAAAGTTAGATAAAAATATATCAACAAATACTTTACAACAGAAGAGAAAGAAAACGAGTCATTCATATTTCCCTTCAAATCAAGCTCATGACTGTACCGTCTCCTCAAGAGTAAAGCATTCACCTTATATGCATGCGAATAAGTCAGACGAGACCACAAGAAGAACCACAGTTTTGTTAAAATTTAAATAAAACAACTTCCTGTAGTTTACTAGCAATACAGTAGCTCTCGCGCCAAGGTAGTGATGATTAATCTATCAAATAGACTCCACATAACCTTCCATACTAATCAACAAATGAGAAAATAACCAATGCCATCGCTTGTCGAGGTACAGTCGACAGTTCAGTCCATCTCAGGCTAGGATAGTTCATGCTAACAGAAGAATGCACAAACACGCCTACAATCCCACTCATCAACCTATAGATAATGCTAGTGCCTACTACACACTCTGCAAGGACTTAGATCAAAAGCCGAAATTCCATAACAGTATTTTCCTCAGAGTTTCCTCCTATGCCAAGCTACTACAGATTACAACAAGGTCTCAAACCAAGTATAGTTTGAAAAGAAAGCCCCTTCCTTTACTTTCCACAGAAGTGGACAACAAAGGGACACAAGAATATTAAAAAGGAGTCTGAACATCATGCACGCACAACCGAGGGTTTAAATCAAAAATCAAGCCAACTCGCAATATTTCAAATCTCCAACAGTATCCATACCGCTAATGCTCAAAAAAAGGTTTAGATTGAAGTTGCTTTCATACGACCACAACACAAGAATCAAAACAGTATTCACAACTGAGATTATTCAGAAAGGAAAACATAATATACGCCTCCAGGATAAAAAAGGAGTCTTACCCATGTGGTATTCTTCAAATAAACTTCTACAGAAGTAGAAAGATACAAGATACATATCAAATTCAAGAATTCTAACTATACCAATAACATACAGTATTCACGACTGAACTTCTACAAAGGTAGAAACGTATGTTACCTTTCCAGGACTCAAAGAGGAATCAAACCCATATAGTATTCTTGATTAAAATTCTGTAATAGTTAAAAATCTATCTATTCAAGGATTCCCACAATATCCAAAATCATACAGTATTCACGACAAAGCTTCTACAGAAGCCATCGAATACAAGATTCATATATATTAAGGATTTGAACCGTGCCAATAATAATAATTATTCACAATCAGGCTTATACAGAAGCAAAATACTGGTTTCATAACAAGGACTCCAACTGAGTCCATACAACAATATTCATACTCTAAGCTTATACAGAAGAGGAAAACATAATATACGCATCAATAGTTCAAAAAGAGGGGTCAAACCCAAGTAATATTCTCAATCAAAAACTCCTTCAGAAGTCAAAATACTATCAACTCAAGGATTCCAACTAGGGATTCAATAACATAATGTATCCCCGACTGTAACATGTTCAGAAACCAAGACATAATTTCATTTCAAGAAGTTCAACAGCCTCCGATAACATATATTAGTTATGACATAAATTAAACAGAAGTCGAAATATTATGTACATTCAAGAATTCCAACAGTATCCTTTTCAACAAGTGAAAATGACAAGGTATCGACTAAAGTCTGAACCCAACAAGAGAACAATTCATGGACTCCCACGGAACCGAATTCATGTATTTTCCTTGCAATAATTTCTTCAAAATCTAACTGAAATGTAAAACACAGCAAGATAGTGCAACAGTTCGAAACACAATACACACCATCAAGGGTTTACTTGAAAAATCGAGCCAGCATAAGAAGATACAACTAAATCACACAAGCTACCATAAAAACCAACTGAACCCAAAAATCATCTGAACAGAGTTGTTCTAATGAAATCATTTGAAAGAAATCAATATTTTTAAAGGTTAGGGCCTAACATGTCTGGTAATGCCGCTTAAAAATCATAAGAAGACCACTGAAAGAGCTCGAGCCTTCTTCTCTTTTTCCACGTTAGATTCAACAATAATAATTTGTTATTTCCATGCCTTATATACTTTCCTTGACAGAGAAAAGAGCGAGTTACACTCATATTTGCCATGCAACACCAAGTAGACTGGTGCGAAGAACCAGTGATCAAACAGAGAGGAAAACCGAGAGCGCATGAAAACCCAAACAAACTACCAGTTTTCCATTTTGCATGTCTTCCGAGAAATCCGAGCTCGAAGACCGAGTTCATTAATTGTATTAACTCCAAAATTCCCGCTCAATCTCCATTGCCACCGACCACCATAGTTGGCGACGGATAAAAACAATTCAAAGACCATTTCTAACTTTGGCGACTCTGCCACGTCAGCCTCACTAGCCATTTGAAACTTCCACTAAATCCTGTCCTTCATACTTATCCATCCCATTTAATGCCATAGAAAACTGCCGCCCATGGCTCGCACCCCTTCATAGGTCCCCTTTCTTCCTTGTTCATTAGTTAGGTTAGAAGCATAGGTTAGGATTTAAGATGCTACTTAGTCTAACCTCCTTAGCATAGGTTACTAACTTAGAACATTTAGTACTTATAGCTTAGGCCTAGGTTAGATTAACATTAATCTAACCCATAGGTTATAGTTTAGTTTTAGGTTACTAACCTTAATAAATCCAGTTTAGGTCTAACATTTAAAATGTTCAGAATAAGAACCTACAGACATACATTCATCGAAAAGGATTCACTCCTGCACTGCCAATAGGCTAGTTGAATAATGTATCTGAATTTATTACCTGGCCCACGATCAAGACCTTCCTGATATTACGATATCGGGAACCAATTCATTTAACACGATCAGCCTGAGTTAGACTCCTGGAATAGCTTATTCAACGCATTCAAGACCTTGCAACCTGTAAGGTCTATAATTTTAGTTCATCCCGAATAAACTTAAAGCATCACTTGGATCAAGTTGACATGTGGCAACACCCTTCTGCATTAATCATCTAGATCTACACACATTGGACTTGAACTTAGTTTCTCTCTAGGTTTGGTTAGTAGCATGTTTAAGATAAGGAGTAGCCCTCTAAAACTCAGGGTACCTTGGCACATGGGGTTGACTTAGGTTGACCTAGTATGCCAACTTACCCTAAGTTTTCGTGAGCCTCTTCCTATCATAACATATGTTGTTAACTCGAACTAGGGTTAAACCTTGGGCAAGTGGACTGACGGAAGTCAGTAAAGGACATTCTAGATAACAATAGAGTGGGGTGAAGGACATATTCCAGATTGACGAGTATGTTGTCAAGGAATAGTAATACGAATAGTATGTTAGAAATCTTTGGCCAAAGTATCGCAAGCTGCTGGTTGCATTGTCCTATGTCACCTAGTCTAAGGTTCATGATGCAGATGAATATTGGTAACAAATATTCAGATAGGTTCCTTAGAAAGATCACTCAATACCCAGAACAGGGAAAGAGAACCAAGTATATGTAGTATATGGAAAAGTATTCAATACTTAATGTTAAACATGAATAGATCGGTAGTTCACCGAGTCATGAAATGAATAGATCGGTAGCTCACTGAGTCATTACAGTACATATGGTTATCTGTTATAAGAATGGTTGTTAAAGAATGTGTGTTCTAAATTATGTATTTAGAACAGAGAACATTATTCATGCCAAAAAAAAATTCCCCTTGTTTCTAAAGTCTTAAAATGGGAATGTTACATCTTAAGGTTGCAGCTCTTAGACCTATTGTGTCCATAATCTGATAAAAACTTGAATTTTCTTGTAACAGAAAATGGTTAGGACAAGAGGAAACGTTGCAAATAACCCTCCACCTGATGAAGGAGTGGAAACTACCCAAAAACTTGATGAGATCCTTGCTGCCCTGTTGGACACAAGAGATCATTTGGCTGTACTTGAACAACAAGTAATGGGTAATGAGGAGGAAGAAGAAGCTGATAATAATAATCAGCCACCTCCTGAGGACAATGCCAATTTGGGTGTTGATAATAACAATGTCAATGTGCCTTCCAGCTTGAAAACAAAAAGGGAAGGCTAGCAGCTGAACTCACTAATGATATAAAAAGGATAAGTCCACCTAAGTTTGATGGCACCAAATTAGGAGATGGATCTGAGAATTGGCTCAGTGAAATGGAGAAGTACTTTGCAATAAGGAACTTCTCAGAGGAAACCAAGGCTATATGGGGAGCATATCAACTTTCCCATGAAGCATCTTCATGGTGGGACAACCATAAGGCTGAGTTAAATATTGATGAAACTAACATCACTTGGGATCAATTTAAAAGTTATTTTAGGCAACGTTGGCTACCACAACTTTATTATGATTAGAAAATGACTGAATTTCAAAACTTAGCTCAAGGAAAGTTAACTGTAACTGAGTATTGGGAGGTTTACAAAACTCCTCAAGTATGTACCTCAGTATCAAACTGATGAGAAGTTCAGGATACAAAAATTCATTATGGGATTGAATCCCATTATTGGGGGAGAGGTTGACGTTCACAGCCCAACCACTATGGAAGGGGTTGTTGAAAAATCCATAAGGCAGGAACAAAAATTAAAGGCTATTTCTGCTCATAAGGAGGAAGTAAGGAAGAAAATTCCAAACTCCTCTTTATCCTCTCTTGCACCTAAGAAGGGACCATGGAAGAAATTTGGTAATAAAAGTAAGTTTTCAGCTGATAATAATAAGAAAACAACAATGAATAAGACTGTTGGAAATGCATGGAAACAATTTTTCCAAGAATAATAACAATGGACAAAAGTCCTATGGAGGTCAGAATGATAACTTTAAGGCTGGAATTAATTCTGAGCCTAGAAAGGGACCTGTAGGAGGCTGTTATAATTGTGGCAAAGATCATTATGCAAATCAATGTCCTTTGAAGAAGGATGATCATAATCAGCAGCACAAGATACATGTTGCAGTAGCTGACAAACAAGCTGAAAAGCAAGCTACACCCATAGAAGTTCCTGGTAAGTTATTTGGCATACCAATAACTATTATTTTTGATACGGGAGCTACTGAATGTTTTATTTCTAGTAAATTAGCTTCAAACTTAAAAGAAAAGATGGAAAAATGGATAAATCATGGATTGTACATTATGGTAATAATTCTATTCATACAGTTAGTATGTGTCTTTTTGGGGCAGTCCTTGACTTACCTAATTTTTCCACTGAAGTTGATTTTTATGTTGCACCTTTGGGATCTTATGACATAATCATAGGTGTAAATTGGTTAGCTGAGCATAAAGCAAAAGTAGACTATTTTGAAAAACATATATGTTGTTTAGATGATCTGTAGAAAACAACAGAGATTCAGGGTGTAAAATGAGAAATTTCAGTTAGGAAATTGTCAGCTATGCAACTTAAAAAGGCCAAAAATAAGGGTTGTACCTTATATGTAGTAAAAATTTTGAATCTGCAGAGGAAAACAGTGATTTCATGGAACGTTATCCGTTGTTACAGAACTATGGTAATGTGTTTCTGGAAGAATTACCAGGTCTACCACCCAAAAGGGAGTTTGACTTCATGATTGAAATCAAACCAGGTACTGAACCTATTTCTAAGGCACCTTATCAAATGACTACTATAGAATTAGTAGAGCTTAAGGCTCAGTTGCAAGAAATTTTGTCTAAGGGTTTGATTAGACCAAGTGTTTCACCTTGGGGAGCACCAGTGATCTTTGTGAAAAAGAAAGATGGAACACTTAGATTGTGCATTGATTACAGGATGTTAAACAAAGTAACAATCAAGAATAGATACCCACTTCCTAGAATTGATGATCTATTTGATCAGATGCATGGAGCATCGGTATATTCTAAGATAGATCTTCAATCTGGATATCATCAATTACGAATTAATAATGAGGACATTCATAAAACAACTTTCAGGACAAGGTATGGACATTATGAACTCACCGTTTTACCCTTTGGATTAACTAATGCACCTGCAACTTTTATGAACTTAATGAATAATATCTTTCAAGAATACTTGGACAAGTTTGTGCTTGTATTCTTGGATGACATTCTCATATATTCTAAAAGTATTGAGGAGCATCATGAGCACTTGAAAATAGTTTTGGAAATTCTGAGAAAGAGACGGTTGTTTGGTAAGTTGTCCAAGTGTTCTTTCTTTGACACTGAAGTTCACTATTTGGGTCATGTTATAAGTAAAGATGGGATTGTTGTAGATCCTTCTAAAATTGTAGCTATAACTGAGTGGCCTGCACCAAAGAATGTACATGAAGTTAGAAGCTTCATGGGCCTTGCTGGTTATTATAGAAAATTTGTAAAGGATTTTTCTAAGGTAGCTGCACCAATAAATTCATTACAGAAAAAGGATAAGAAATTTGTTTGGAATGATAAATGCGAATCTGCTTTAATTTTTTTGAAAAGTCAGTTGACTTTTGCACCTATTTTAGCTAGTACCTGATCCCAATGGAGACTTTATGGTTGTAACAGATGCATCCAGGGAAGGTCTTGGAGGTATTTTGTTACAAAATGATCATGTCATAGCTTATGAAAGTAGAAAACTTAAGTTACATGAGTTGAATTATGCTCCACATGATTTAGAGCTTGTTGCCATAGTTCATGCACTTCAAGTTTGGAGGCATTATCTGCTTGGTAAACCATTTGAGTTGAAAACTGATCATCTTGGGCTGAAGTACATTTTCACTCAGCCAAATCTGAATGCAAGACAATGAAGGTGGTTGGAGTTTTTGTCACAGTATGATTTTGAAATAAGTTACATTAAAGGAAAATAAAATAGAGTTGTTGATGCTCTAAGTCATAGGAAGCACATTTCTGCTCTTATAACACTAAGAACTCAGTTTAAGGATGAAGTAAAAAGTGTTATGGAATCTGATTCTTACTTTCAGCAAGTAAAAACAACGCTTGCTGCTGATCCAAAAGATGAAAGTATATAAGGGTTTTCACTTTGATAATGAAGGAATCTTACGATATGAAAAACAGTATACATACCTTTGCTTAATGATATAAGAAATAAATTGTTAGCTAAACTTCATAATTCACCTTTTTCTGGACACCCTGGCATTACAAAGATGCTTGCTGATATAAAACAACAATATTTCTGGAAAGGAATGAAAAAAGATGTTATTGATTTTGTGACACATTGTCTTGAATGTCAACGTGTAAAAGTGGAACATATGCACCTAGCCAGTTTATTGTATCCTCATAGCATACCGTAGTATAAATGGCAGGTAATAAGCATGGATTTTGTACAAGGGTTGCCTATGTCAAGAAATAAACATGATGTTATTTTGGTAGTTGTTGATAAACTAACAAAAGTAGCTCATTTTATTGCTGGAAATCTGAAGGATGATTCTCCTGTTTTGGCTAAAAGATTTGTACATGAAATTTTTAGATTACATGGAGTACCTGAATTAATCATATCTGATAGAGATCCTAGAATGACATCAATATTTTTACAAATGCTTAATGTGGCTCTAGGAACTAAGCTAAATTTTAGTTCTGCATATCACCCAGAAATAGATGGACAGACTGAAAGAGTAAATCAAGTTTTAGAAGATATGTTACAGATGTATTGTATGGATCAGCAGTATAAGTGGGAAGAGTATCTTCCATTAGTTGAATTTGCATACAATAATACATATCATGCTTCTCTTAAGATGGCACCTTTCGAGGCACTTTACAGAAGGAAATGTAGAACCCCTGTTAGTTGGGATAGCATTGAGGATAGAGAGGTAGTTGGACCTGAAATCCTTACGGAAATGGAACAACAAGTTAAAATGATTCGTGAATGCTTGAAAGAAGCAACAGATAGGAAAAAGAGTTATGCTGACTTAAAGTGGGTTGATAGGAAATTTGAACTTGGTGAGAAGGTTTTTCTTCGGGTTAAACTGAAAAAGAGTTCTATAACTTTTGGCAAGGCTGCCAAGTTATCACCTCATTATGTGGGACCTTTTGAAATAGTTGAAGTAATCAACCCTGTAGCTTATCGTTTAGCATTACCACCTGCTTTGTCATGAATGCATGATGTTTTCCATATTTCTTTGCTTAAGAAATATGTTTCAGATTTATCACATGTGTTAAATTGGAATTCCTTGCAGGTCCAAGACCCAGGAATAATCATGGTTAAACCCATTCGAGTGCTGGAAACTCCCAGTTGCATTTAAGAAATCGAGAAATAAGTCAATGTAAGGTCCAGTGGGACCAGTTTAACGAAGAGAGTGCAACTTGGGAAAATCTAGAGGATATGAAAACTACTTTTCCATATCTATTTGAATAGAATTGATTCTGTTGATTGATAAAAATTTATGATTTTATCTTTATATGACAATAAGTATGCCAGTTTTGGGCAGATATTTATTTGATTTGAATAAACAGCTATTTAATGCTGATTTCTAGAACTATAAGGTTTTGATATATTTGACTTAGGATAAGAGAAGTGAATGAATTGACTGTCCTTGGTGTAAATTATTAAAAGAGGTAATCATCAGGATGATGATTCTTTTAGGAGGGAAGCATGTAACACCTTTGACAGTTGTTATTTTCTTCCTTTGCATTTCAAGTGTTGACATGTGATTTTCCTTATAAAGATATGTTCTTTTGATTGTTGGAGATCATGCTTGATATGGAAAAATCATTTCTGTTCTTAAGATCCTTTGACTGAATTGGAATGGCTTCCTTGAATCCATTTTTCACTTCTGTAGGTGAGTTTCAATCTGGTTTAAGAGTTGTAAACTTATCTATTAATCTGACTCATCCTTGGATCAATTTCAGTGATCCAAGGAATGTTTTAAATCTGCTCTGTTGAACGAATGGTAAATTGACATTCCATGAATTAAGAGACATATTGACTGAACTTTGTTATTACAAGTTATTTGATTTTTGTGTGAACGTATTTCCATTCAGTTGTATGTTATGCTTGGGTCCTTGGAGATCGATCATGGCAGGACATTGCTGACGAACACAAAAATATAGCCTGTTCATGGCATAGGAAGGATTCAGGATCCTAAAAAGGACTATCCTATGGAATCCTAAGCTAGGTAAGAATATTTTCTACCTAAGCTATGTCACTTAATAGAATTATTATTCTAACCTAAAGCTTCCTATTCTACTTTGTTGGTTGATTGGCATCCTAACCTAAGCTCTGTGCTAAAGGATATGGAAAGGTTACTAGGCTATTAAAATTAACCTAGAACCTAATACTATAAGGTTTTATGATGATCTAACCTAATGCCTAAAACTATTATGTTGTGAATTAATCTAACCTATGTGGAAACTACCTAAGGCTATGTGTTAAGACCTATGGTGGAAATTTGTTGTTAGGGTTATATCCTAAGGTATATATTATAAACTACCTAAGGTCTAACCTAAGCAATTTGATCTATCCTAAACTAATGGGTATGAAAGGGGAATTAGGTGGTCACATGCATTAAGGGTGACGGTTCCTATGGCATTTATGTTATTGATAAGGTTTTGAATGCATAGGGTACTGCCAGTTTTGGCAGGGGCTAGTTGACTTGGCAGAGGCTTATGTGGAAGTGTCACTAAAATGGAATTTCATGTTAATTTTGATTTGGCATTCGCCAGACTTGGAAGGCAGTGGCAAGGAAGGATAGGTGGGAAAATTGGAATTAATGAAACTTATTATTTTCAGTTTTCATGCACGAACCATCTTGGAAGGCATGCAAGCGGGTTTGTCTGGGGTTGTTTCACTTTGCATGTTTCACAATTTTTTCTCTGCATGCTCTCTGGTTTTTCAAACCAGCAGATTGAACTACACTTAATGGCTATTTTTGAAGTCTTAGACCTATTTTCGGTTCGTGGGATGTATAAGAGGCATTGTGGAAAAAGAATATGGTTGTTTGATCTTTCGTGGGGAAGAGGAGAAGTTGTGAGCTCGGCTGGAGGTCTCCTTCGATTTGGCAGAAGCACTATCAGGCATGATAGGCTCTAACCATTAAAATCTCTTGCTTTCTTCTAAATGTTTTCATTAAAACAACTCTGCTCTATTAAGATTTGTGGATTGCATATTTTATCTGGTTATTTGCTTGCTGGGTTTAATAAATCTTGTGTTCTTGATCATGAATCCATGGTAAATACGGTTTTGTTTGGAAACTTACGTTGTGTTTGTTTAAAAACATGATACATGCATGCAAAAACATATTTTGTAACTCTGCTTGACATTTTTGTATCTGGTAATTGAAGGGTTCTGTTTTGATGACCTTCATTACTAATGATTATTGTGCTAAGTTATTTACGAACTTGAATTCCATCTGTTACTGTGGGAATTCATGTTTGTTGATCTTGAGCTTGTATTGAGCTCATATTTTGCTGTAACTTGTATTCAAGCTCGTATTTCTGTTTGGATCTTGTTTTGGTTTCGTGTTCGATTTGAACTGTTGATAGAGGTTCTTGTACTAAGGAATCATGTTTTGATTCTTGTGATGACCTGGACTGTTGTTGAAGTCCGTATATGGCTTAGAGCTTGTGTTTATTTTCTAGTGACCATTTGAACTGTTATTGAAAGTTCATTAAGTACACGACACTCGTATTTTGCTGTTGGTATAGGTCTGAATCCGAGTAAGAAACTTATATTTCGTTTGAATTGGAAAATAGGGTTTGATGAGATGTTAACAGGAAATGGAAGCTCTCTGCTTTTCTGAATTGTTAATAGGTATTTGTATACTACCTTGTTTTAAGATGCTGGTGTATATTCAAACTCATGTATGAGATTCCGTGATGTGACACTGTACAATTTAATTGTTACTAATGTGTTTGGAAATTGTAACCTGAGCAAGGTGTCGGTTCTGTTATGGTATTATTTTGGGTTTTCTTTGTTTAAGATGTAAACTAAAAAGAGAATATGTTGTTGTCCTGAACTTGTGTATATTCACTTGAGTGGTACCAAACCTTTGTGGGAGCTTATGTTCAACATTGTGCTCAGAATTGTTTTACGAGTCCTGAACTGGTTGTATTACAAATATGATCGATTGGGTCTTGGCTTTGAAATTGGGTTTATTACTTGATTAAATGGTTTAATAACTCAGAACTCTTTTTGAGACCAACTACATGCGCAAGGAGAAAAACTGGAAGCATGGTTTAAATGGGTTGTTGGGTAACCTCTTCGAGATCTTGTTTGGAATATATTGTTGGTTAACCATTCTTCTTGGAACCCCAATCTGTTTTCTCTTGTATTAAGAAGTTGAAATTTATTGCAAGTTAGTTTCTATCTTGACTGAGCATATGGGTAATTTCAGAGTTGTTAGTTTCCTATTCAGGTTTTACACTTCTTGTTGGGTCCAATAAATGAATGCTTGAGTCTTTAAGGATAAAGGAAATTGTGATTTCTTAGGGATGTAGTGTTGTTTTAAACTTCACTGTTATACTGATTCGAGCTAAAAAGGGAACTCATGCCTTTTTATGGTAAAGATTTTAGGGAAGGTTTCAATACGTTTTCTTCTTATTCTAAAGTTGATCTTGATCTCTCCTTTGGGAATAAATTTATGAACTTATTTGTCTGTATTAGAAAAAGGGAATTGTTGTTAAGTATAATGAGATGAATTAAGGATTGAATCATATCCTGTTAAGATTCCTTTTCTAAGGTTGTTGGGTTAAGTTCATTTGATTGGAACCACCTGTTAATTATTCTTATAGGAAAAGAAGATTATTACGTTGTTTAGTCTTCTTGTACATAACATTTGACTGAAATAAAGTAGAAAGAGATTGATGATTGGTTTGTTGAACAGAAAATGTAAACTTGTTGATTGACTTGTTGATCCTTTATTTTCCTCTTGGATTAATATGTGATTTTGTTCTGATGAATATCTAAAATGTTGAATTTTAAGGTAGTTGACCTTTAAATGAAACAGTTTAAGTCATGACATGAACCTATTTCTGCTTTGCGGATGTTATGTGTTTTGGGCATAGTTGAAATGGTTTCTCTTCTTCCTTTGCTTAAAAGTTAGGTTAATCACCCTACTGAGAACCATGCTGTAAACACTTCTTTTGTCTTATAGTAAAGATAAGTGTTGTATTCTATTATTGTAGAATTGGGAACAATGAGATGATAAGATCTGTTGTTTGATAAAGGTAATTGTTAGGATCAATTGAACTTTAATTTGTAAGGAAAATGTTATATATTCTGCTCTCTCTCTTAGAAGTGAATTCAGATTTATTAATGTATTCCTTCTCTGATTGTTATTACTTATGCTTATATTATGATATACTAATTGTTTCATTAAAGCAGGGTTGTTTTTAATGGAACAATTAGTGGAATGCACTTCATTTTAAGGCTTAGTGCTTATCATGCTCAGTTCATTGAACTGACCCATGCTAGCAATTTTTGCAGATGGACTTCGTAAGTGATAAAAGAAGGCAAAAACTTATATGATGCATTGGCTGATTTAAGTCTGATTCTTTGTAGAGAATTCTGATTCGTTCTTGAGTTGTATTGAAAAAGAAAAGTTATATTCTTTTTAGAATGAAGGTTGTTGTTAGGCAGTATGCCTAAAATGCATAAGATTTGTAAATGTATAAGTTTTAAAGATGAATTGAAAGTTGAGAATTTACTTGCATTGGATGTGTAAATTATCTTGTACTTTTATAACAGAGATGGAATCCTATCTTGTTGATATTCTCCATATTATTTATATGCTTAATTGGGTATTCTTGGATAAGTTTGATAATGGGATTTAGAATAATCTCCCTAAATAAGATATAGCTTGCTAAGTTGCAAAATTTGATGGTCATATCTAAACAATTCAACATAGTAATATGATGTGGAATGAACATTCAGTAAAAACAATAGAATTTGTAAATGATAAAAAGGGGTGCTAAACCCTAGCACTTAACCATGTAAAGGAAGACTCTTCCTCTCTCATAAGAATGCAAATGAAAAGGAAGATATGATTCCTAATCATTATACTTCATTTTAATAAATTATACTTAGTTACAACCTAGGTGGTTGCTACACTTCTTTGAACGGTTAAGTCACATTAAATGGAACTTATAATGTTGTTGTCCTGTTTTGGTTAATGGCTTATTAGGCCCATTAAATGAACATTAAAGGCAATCTTAAGTCAAGGAAGTTCTTTAACGATCAATTGAATCTGGTATAGAAAAGAACTTAAGGAGTGTTGGATTAGGGCTTGGCAAGGTTGCTGAAATCTATTTTTAATAATCCAAATTAATTAAATTATAATAAGCTCCTAGGGGTATGTACATCTCGATGAGGTTGTTCTATAGGATGCTGGCACATGCCAACTACAGGGTTGTACCTTTGAGAATATTAGGATCTTCTCAAGGATACAATGATGCAGTTGACATGTGGCAACACCCTTCTGCATTGATCATCTAGATCTACACACATTGGACTTGAACTTAGTTTCTCTCTAGGTCTGGTTAGTAGCATGTTTAAGATAAGGAGTAGCCCTCTAAAACTCAGGGTACCTTGGCACATGGGGTTGACTTAGGTTGACCCAGTATGCCAACTTACCCTAAGTTTCGTGAGCCTCTTCCTATCATAACATATATTGTTAACTCGAACTAGGGTTAAACCTTGGGCAAGTGGACTGACGAAAGTCAGTAAAGGACATTCTAGATAACAATAGAGTGGGGTGAAGGATGTATTCTAGATTGACGAGTATGTCATCAAGGAATAGTAATACGAACAGTATGTTAGAAATATTTGGCCAAAGTATCGCAAGCTGCTGGTTGCGTTGTCCTATGTCACCTAGTCTAAGGTTCATGATGCAGATGAATATTGGTAACAAATATTCAGATAGGTTCCTTAGATAGATCACTCAATACCCAGAACAGGGAAAGAGAACCAAGTATACGTAGTATACGGAAAAGTATTCAATACTTAATGTTAAACATGAATAGATCGGTAGTTCACCGAGTCATGAAATGAATAGATCGGTAGCTCACCAAGTCATTACAGCTGCATATGGTTATCTGTTATAAGAATGGTTGTTAAAGAATGTGTGTTCTAAATTATGTATTTAGAACAGAGAACATTATTCATGCAAAAAAAATTTCCCCTTGTTTCTAAAGTCTTAAAATGGGAATGTTATTGCAAAGAGATTTTCCTATCTTGTTGTAGTAATGACAAAACTTCCCCATTATTTCATTTTTCCCAATTCTTCATTCTCTTATTCTTTTTCCAAGACATTAAGTCTATTGTAATAATTTCTTTGAAGAAGTGTTCCCAAGGGCAGAGAATAGGTAAAGTGTGGGGTGATGTTGGGCTCCTAAAATATTGACTAAGTACAAAAAGGTGCATGGGTGTGCAAGGCCTAAGTTGAGGGGTGGGTGCACAAGAAGAACACGGGAAAGGTAGGGTTCTAAGAGGGATTAGAAGGACTGTGTTACACGCTGGAAAAATAAGGTCTTTAGACTTAGCCATATTTTGTGTATCGAGAAAGACACAAGAAAAGTGTGACCTGCCTGAGCATGAAGATTGGATAAGGTGCCAGCTTGATGATAGGTTGGCCTAGGAAGGAACATGCCATGTAATTGAAGCTTCTAGAAAACCATCATATCAAGGAGTGGAGAACTTAGACCTAGAGGAGCATGCTCGCATGGAGGACCAAATCTAGACACTTGGCGATAAATTTGAAGCCTTAGAAGGAAGAGTTGGCAGATCAAGAGGCCTATAAATACAAGCATCCACAAGGAGAGAAGAGGAGAGGAAAGATGAATAGAGAGAGTAGAGATCTTTGTAAACATCATGAGGAGTTATATTGGGTTGGGTAGATAAAATATTGGAGAAGGATGCATAAAGGAGATTGGGACTGTAAATTTTTTTTTTTTGAGAGCTAAGGAATATAGATCTAGTTATGATGTATGATTTTGGTCTACCATATTGTGGTGTTCTATAATGGATCTAATGGATGTAATGAGGTTACCAACTTATTTGAATATGATCATTAAATATTCTAGTCCATCTTCATATCTACATAGTTATATTTCATGTATGTTTATGAAATAAGTATGAATCCTTATGTATTTTCCTTTCTTTTTTGGTTCATTCCTATATTCTGTTACAATATATTTCTATCGAAAATGATTGCATTGGTCTAGAAGCCATTCTGATATCTATGATGATTGCATGTATTTTTTTTGCTCACTATCCTTAAGTTTCTAACATAGATGATGTTTCCCACTAAACTCACATAAAAAAGAGATTCAACACCTACGCATGCCTTGGGTGAGCAACCAACACCCGCTAGATGATAGGTCGATGCGTATGGGGTTCCCTTGTTCTTTGGTGGGTGTAAAAATGAGTACATGGAGATACAAGCATGGGATTTATAGAAAGAACTCTTCTTAGGGATAGTTGAATGTACTTGAAGGAATCCTTAGCTACAACACTTCTTCGTGTATGCACTATTCTCAGGAAAGGCATTCAAGGCTACAAAAATAGATATTTGCAAATGTTGGGAGTCACTAGATGTGTTGGAATGAGCCTCCAAAGGATAAAATACTAAGTCCACACACCATAACTTAGCAATATGAAATTTAAGCTTTCAATGCCTATCTGACCGGGTGTGCCAGAAACTGTTGGTTGTCAAACTTACACCCATGTCTCAGATATGGAAGAACCGAGTCATTTGTAACAATAATGGAACTTTCCCTAAGTTATGGGACCATGCTTTCTTGGGAAAAATCTCTGGAGAAGACTAGTTCCTCTATATAATTCTATTGCTAGTGCTACTCCTAGTGCTGAATGGGAAAGCTAGGCTAACAATGCTAAGTGACCAGGCATAGAAGGATAACATGAAAATAAACCCACACTAAAAGGTGATAACACTAGAAAAGAGGGATGAACACTATTTTTTCTAAGTGAAAATGTGTGAAAGAAGAATATGAAAGTGTAGCACAACTTAAAACATATTTTTCAGATCACTTTCATGGAACACAGCTAAATAAGGAGCTACAATGGACGTAGAATGGCACAACGAGATCACAATGTAGAAGAAAAGGCAAGAAGAAGGAATACAAACATGTTATAATAGAAAATAGTCACAAAAAAATGGTTATTTTACTTCTAGAAATGTATAGAGGTGTTACAATGGGGAAAGAGGTCAATATCCACATACAAGAGCTAGATCTAGAGGCATGTCACTCAAAGTACAAAAAATATGAAGTCCATACCAAAATGCGTAAGGATATAAAAATGTCCAATGTTAATAATGAGCCCAACTCTTACATTTATAGATGAATTCATGGAATAAGAAGAGAAAGAGGGAAAAACCAAATTTGAAATACAACCACCAAGAAGAATCATTTAATGCCTGTAAATCTACCTGTAAATATGTCAAATACATTTATGTAAGTCTTCTTAGCATGTTAGAGAAGGAAGGAGGGTTGATCATATAAAATAAGGTGGTTAAAGAAATCAGATATGCTCATTAATGCACAGAAAGATGTTTTCCCATTTCTCACCTACCATATCCACAAAGAATTTGAATTTGATGGTTTTGCACTATACCCAATGTCAGCAACTATTGTTTGAAACTAGGAACATGTTGATTAGAGCTCTGTAGAAAAAGATATGGATTTTAGAAGATATCATAGCTATCTAGGCATGAAAGACACGTGGCATATGCAGATTAATTTAAAAAATCAGCCAACTGTTTATTTCATTTTTCATTTTTTCCACATGTCATTCATTGGATGGTTGTCAAGACTTGGTGCCTTGTTGGCATGCTTTGAATGGTCACGTATGGCACACTCAAGTTTATCAAATGATTATGTGGCATGGAAGGTGTGAAATAGGGTCCACATATAATTCATGTGGAAGGATGAGGCATGGGACAAGGTTAGAAGTAAGGTGCACTCACATAATGAATAGCTACTAGGAGGAAGGTGGATGCGCAAAAGATGCAAGCAAGACAAGAGTGGAACAAAGAGTAAAAGAAGAGTGGAAAGGAAGAAGGGGAAGCAAACAAGGGCACATGAGGAAACAATGACCAAGTGAGTGTGCCAAGAAGGTGATTGAGGTGTGCACCGTTGCAATGAAGAGCTCAGAACCAGATAGTGTATACAAGTTACCCAAATAACTGGGAGAGCTATTTGGATAACAAAAACATTGAAAGATCTATCTAAGGCATGGATTATTCATTTCAAAATACTTAAACAAATTAAAAATATGAACCTCAATGTCACTATGTGGGAGGTTATTTCTATTCCTTCACAAAGGAATCTCCTACAAAAATATTTGAAAATTTTTGGTACACCAAGAAAATAAGCAAAGCATAGGCATCTACTTCTACCAGTTTGTGTAAACCTAAGGGGAAAAGCACTTATAAATTTAGAAATCCACCACCTTAATAAATCTCTCTACTTATTAGTAAGCATATGGTGCACAACTATATGATTGAATCCATTGCTATTAGCTCCTTAATGCCTAAACAAATTACTGATGCACTGGGTATTCAATATACACCTGTAAATAGGGGAGTTGTTTAATTAGATGGAACTACTGTTCAAACCAATGGGATGATTAAGAATTTTAATATTACCATTCATGCATGCCCAAATTTATCAATTACTCAAGACATATTTATTTTTGATATTTGTCCCTTCTTCACCATATGCCTCTATAGAGATTTCATAGCCAAGATGGGCGGGTCTCTATTTGTTAACTAGTCACACAAGATTCTCAGGAACATGTATGGAACTAAGGTGATTATAAGAGCTAAGAAAATATATAAATATCATGTTGTACATTATACCCCTAGTTTCATCAACATGAATGTAACCTTACACAATCAAGAAGAAGACATTGAGGATAATGAAGCCACCACTCCTATTGAAGAGATAATAGATATCTTGCTTGATGACTGTGGAGCTGAAATTTAGTTTGATCTGTATTCCCAAGAATTAGACTAGACATGATTGGGAACTTATTGTATCCACGGGGAAGGAACTCCTATACCCAACCTTGTCAAATCCCAAGATGATCTTGAGGAATTAGGGAAACTCTTCTTCAATGGATCAAGGATCAGAAATCGACTTGGTGCCGACATCATGTTGATTTCCCCTCATGGTAATAAATACTTGTCATATTTTTTACTTTAATTATTGTGCACTAATAATGTAGCCAAATATGAAGCAATGGTGTAGGGAATTCAATTGGCTCAAAAAAGAGGATTTAAGGTATTGCCTATTGTTCAGGATAGTGAGCTTGTTGTACATCAAGTTAAAGCTCAGAGTGCATAAAAGAACTATCTATTGAGATCCTACAAGAATAGGATATGGGACTTGATTGAAGATCGGTAAATCCCAAGTTCAAACCATTGATGAGAAAGGAGTTCTCCAAAATCATCTAATCCAATATTATTTTCCTAATTAAGCATTCCTCTTGTGTGGCCAACTTGGTTCTAGTTAGGAAGAAAAATGGGGAAATTATACTACATAGATTTTAGGGATTTCAATAGATATTATATTAAGGATCACTACCCCCTCCCATCTATGTAATATATTCTACAAATGGTGGTGGGAGTAGAATTATTTTCATTTCTCGATAGGTATTTGATTTATAACCAGATGCTTTTCAAAGAGTCTGATCAATTCAAAATGACTTTCACCACCAAATGGGGCACATTTGTATATAAAAAGATGCCATTCAAATTGTCCAATGTTGATGCCACTTTCTAAAGAGATACAAACATGGCCTTCAAGAGGATTATAAATGATATGATCCTTGTTTATATAGATGATATAACTATGTATTCTAAGCATGCACATGACCATATGGATCATCTGAAGAAATTTTTTGATAGGTGTAGGGAATTTAGGGTTTCCTTGAACTCGAAGAAATGCACCTTTTTTGTTCATAAAGGAAAAATTCTAGGACATATTGTTTCAACAGAAGGGATTTCAATTGATCCAAAAATGATATGTGTTATCTTGCAAATTTCTCTCCCAATCCATAAAAAAGGGTCTCCAAAGTTTCTTGGGGATTATCAACTTTGTAAGGAGTTGTATACCTCATTTTTCCACTTTTCCCAAGCCACTCACGTCTATCCTAAGAAAGAACATACCATTTAGATTGAATAAAGAAGGTGTGCCATGTAGTTTTCATCAGAACACATAAATTCCCTTGTTTTTTAGGCATTATTGGTCAAAATAGAGAAGATCTAAGTGCTGAAAAAATTATGTCCACCACTTTTGTATGCACTTAGAACTATTTTTCCTTAAAACTAGGATTTAAGTGTTGAAAGTGTGTTGGTATGTATTCAGATTTTTTGTAGTAGTCTTACAAAAAACATTAGAACATTTCACTTCTAGGATAGTTTTCCTTAGTATTCATTACACTGATCACAATTGTAACTATACCTTTTAGTACTTACATCTTATTTTTCTCAAAAATCAATTTAAGTGTTGAAATTTTATTGTTAACTGCTCACATTATATTGAGCTTGTTTAGTATGTAAGCCTTATTTTCCAAAAAAAAAAATTAATTCTTCAAGATACATTGTTGCATTGCTCTCATTATACCAATAACTTTTCGATACTTAAATATTATTTCCTTAAAACTTGGTCTAAGTATTGACATTGTATTGTTACATTGATTTCCTTGTAATGATCCCATTTTAGTACTTAATATTTTTTCGTATATTTGATTTGAGTGTCGAAAATGTGTTTTAACGCTATCCACATTTGTGTAGACCACTCTAGGAATTCCTTGTTATATATCCTAGACAATCAGGGATTTTTCACTTGGTAGTAGTTATAATACCCACATTTTTCACAAATATCTTTAGATATTCCTTGTTGTATATCCCATATACTTAGAGATTTGACGTTTTATAGTCATTACACTACCCATTTTATCCTAGACCCCTTGTGACATTTACACTCATCCATATAAATTTTGCATGACACATTTTTAGTCATGGAACCTATCACTTGTACACTTCATAGGAAGTGTGCTTCTAATGATTTTAGGAATCCTCTAGTTCCTTCATTTGATGAGTAACAAGATTGGGTTGACCATAGTGCTAATGAGTAGGAAATACCTCAAAATCCCTTTACAGACAACTTTGATCATATAGACAACTTCTTGTTTCAACACAAAAAAGTATTGTTACATATTGTTAAGTTAGGGGCTAAATTATCCTCCAAATTTGTTCCTCTTGTCACTTATATCACACACCCACTAAATCATTATATTATCAAGTGCAATTTGGGAACATCAACAAGTTGTGGGACCTTTGATACTTGGGATGAACCTCTGGAGAAGGCCAGATTCCTTCTAAACTATGTGCATCTGATTAAAAACCAAGATTCAAAAACTACGATACTTAAAATAACCTACAATTATTCAAATTTTCTTGAGAAAAAGGAGAGAGTTAACTGAAAATAATTGAAAATTGAAATGCATCAATAGCTTAAGGAATAAACAATCAACTTTTACAAGCACAAAATATTTAATAGAAAGATAATGAATGTGCATGACTCTCTAATTTTTCTCTTAACAAGAGTTATTCATATGAAGGTAAAAATTAAAAATTATTGAAGAGATTTAATTTGATTCCATAACTTGTTACTAGTAAGTTTTATTAATCACAACATATAAGTTGCTGAAAGAGGAAATACTTAATGTGAAGGTATTGTGATATTTTAATGGTGAAAGTTATAACTATTGCACGTTGTTTAAGGTATTGAAGATTCTTTATTTTGACCCTCCTTCACCCACATATGATTTTTAAATAAGAATATGCCTCTCTCATCCCTATCAAATGAAGAATGGATGATCAGAGCATTAAGAACTATAAAATTGGAAATTTCATGTCCATTCATCTTCTTGATTACATGGTTTTCCATTGATTTTATCTCTAAGAACATGAATAAGTAATCAACATACTATAAGTCCTTGGATTGGAATCTATGGGATATTCATTTGGTATTGAAACATTGTTGTATAAAAGGTGAAGGATTCTATTCACAAATTTTTCAAAATATTTTGGTTGGTTCTTATTGGAGCTCATGAGGCTTCCATTTTAGGAGTTCAGATTTTTTCTTGTGAAGAAACTTTGCAAATAATTGGTGACTTGTTCTTGTCATTTATAGGTTCATGCTAAGTTGGTTTCCCTTGTACAACCATTAACAAGATTTAAGACTCATTCTTATTTGTTTCCCTTGTATCGTTTGCAAATGGACACACAAAGCATTTATTCCATGTATAATCTTGATGTTTTTTAATTGTAAATAAGATTAAAATTAATAAATTTCAATTCTCCTTTGTATTTATTCATGCAAAATAAATATAGAGAAGAATTTTACAATTCATTTTTTTACTAGGCTTTGAGGGTGTGTTGCATTATAGTGTTACCTTGTATCATTGGCATCAATTTTAAATTTCCCATCTATGATTTTTGAAAATGCATACAGTTTTTCCTTATAATTTCCTATGGTGTTATAAATTTGGTGTAATGGGTGCACGAGACTTCATTATTAGGTGTATGTGTTGGGGTTTCAAGAATTATCCTATATTATTTACCTTACTTGGGTGTCCATGATGGTAAGTAACCATTGGGGGATGATTTTCTTTTGATTTCATGTTTGAATGTATGGAGAATTTTCAAGACAATATGGTTAATACAACTACATTCTTTGACTATCCCCCCTTTCCATCATCTCCATCCTTTTTCATCTCATCTTATACTATCCTTTTGTCCTAACCCTCTAAAAATTTCATCACCATTACATACTTGACATGTTATTTGTTGGAAAATCACACAACCTCTATAAGAAATGAAGTGTTTTATCCTTGATTCATAAATCTTATTATCTCAAGTATAATTTAACTCCAAGTTGTAAACAAATATCTTCAAAATGATGTTTGTGATCACATTAAATCTATCTTTATTATATTTTTTCTAATGTATCAAGTGTCTGCAATGCTTGTGTGACCATTATTTTGAATGATCATTACACTCTTTGTTTGTATTTGATGTCAGATTGAGGTTCAAACAAGTTTTAGGGATTAAAATATAATATTTCCTTCTCTCTTTCAAGACACTCCTCAAGTCCTCTCACCTTCATTCATAAATATCCATAATGTAGTAGGTGAATGACCACACCCTTAGTAAATTTCCTCTATGTTATCCCTACAAGGATTGATCATGAGTAGAGATAGATCCATCACCATCTACAAGTCAACAGGTCTATCATCCTCCCTTACTTCCTCTTCATGAAAATTTTCATTTTAGTGTTATTGTTTGGGGTGTTATATTGGGAAAAAAGACATTCTTAGGACCAATCCATATTGATTTAATCACCTACATCTTTTCAAAAATCTCTTCCCAACAACACTCCATAAGAAACTTTAATATCTACCACCAAGATCGCCATCTTGACCCTCTTCTTAGGAAATGTGATGAAAGAAAATTGGGCATCATTTTTCCTATAAGTGGAACTTTCTTGGTTTCTATAGAATAACAACATACATGTGTTTTAGTAGGAGTAACATCTAAGTCATGAGCTACCTTAGTACACATGGAATTTTTTCAATCTCTCAAATCAATAAAGCAATTATTTACCTTGAAACCTTTAATGAGAAAGGAAAAATAAAGTGGTTCAATATTTCTAGATGAAGAAGTGGAGGACAAATTATTTTGAGGAGGAAGAGGTGTAGGATTATAGAAGACTCCCCTATAAGAATTATAATGTGGGATGGAATAATTTCTCTTTACAAACTTGAAAAATCTATTGATATGATCCATATTACAATGAAGATATCCACCCTTTGACATTTGAGTTTTGGTCTTCTTAGCATGATAAATGATATCAAATGCAGAGTATAAAGAAAATAATGAGGTATCAGTATTTTCATTTTTTATTTTTATTAGTATGGTACTAGAATTGGAAATAGTAAAGGGAGATGAGGAATAAAAAGAGTTTAACTTTTCCACAAGAGTCTTCTCTTTCAGCTGAACTAGTAAATGAGTCCCTCATCGTATGATATTTTAAGTGGTATTTGGATATAATTTTATTTATACTTATCATTTATATTTTCTTCTTCCTTATTCTCATTTTTAAATGAGTGAAAACAATAATGTTAAAGGGAATATACCCTGTTTACAAAAAAGGCTCAAAAGCCAGAGATAGTAGTAAAAATAATCCAAAGATAAAAGGGACTAAATCCCTTTACAATAAGGCTCAAAAGCTAGATATAGTAGTGTAAACAACAAAAAAGGATCAGAATCCATGAAGAACATGAGGACCAACTATAGTTTAACCAAGAACTATAAAAAGGAGAAAAACAGAGACAAAGCAACATCAAAACAACAAGAAAATATCTTCCTGATAGCAACACAACAAAAAATCAGAGGAGAATCTACTTAATTGCTTTATCAATCTTCATCTTGACTTTCTACAAAGAGCTGAATAATGCAAGGGCAGTGACATGGGAGGGATCATTCTTGTCTAATTGAGAAAATACCAGGTCCCTTGTAGTTTCTGACTCCCAAATGGTAGTTGGAATGTCACTAAGAATACAAACACTTTTGACATGTTGTTCCAGAAAGTTGTAGATAGCTTTAAGCACATAAATGGTACAATCATGTCACCCTTTAGCATTGCCCAGTCTATTATCCAGAGAATGGAGTTTCTTGAAAAAAATTTCAACTTGCTCATTATCCATAGTAGGTTCAACATGCATCTTCCTTTTACCTACACTTTTACCAATTTTCTTGAGTTCATCTTTGAGGTCCAAAACCTCCCTTTCCAACTTGTCAATCCTGCATAGTAACCCTTCTTCTTTTTCTATAGCAGTGTCTTCAACTAGATTGTTGATATGGAGTAGGTTTTTGGCTGACTCAATCTCTTTATTACTCCGAAGAACCCTCTGAGAGGGGTACAGGGGATTCTTGTTTCTTTTACGGCTAGTGGAATTAGATATGGGGTTAATGGAATCTAGAAAAGGGGGGTAACAGGGACAAAAGGAACAGAGTGGGAGTGTGAAAGACAGTGGTGATGGATCAACAAAATAAGACCTTGATGGAGGGGGACAACACGGGTATGATTTTGGAACTCAAGAACAGAGCGTTCCAGTGAGTTCAAAAGGTAATGTGGGAAATTAACAGTTAAATTCCTCCTGAAATGATTAAGGAAGACCAAATTATTAAAAGGAATCATCACATATCTTCCCTCAAGAGTGACATACTTGACCATCATTCGTGAAATTTCAGCAAATGGCTCTGGAATAGAAGACACTTTTATACCAGCCATAACATATTCAAGATTTTCTCCTTCATCAAGGAATTTCTTAGCTTCCACATTCCTGTTGACACGTTTGCTGAAGAATTTTTCCCCATCTAAGCTCAATCCCGTGACTTGAGCAATGAGCTCTTCAGTGATTTTGATGCTGATATCTCCATATTCAACTGCTCTTTTCTTCCAACCATTCACAAATTGAACTGAGATATCTTGGTCATGGCCCTACATTTTTTCTATGAGATTTGAAACCCCACCCATTTGTAAATACTTCCACAGGAGCTCATCATTCTTCTAGTCAGGGTCATGAATAGGCTCTATTTTGCAAGGAGGCCCACCCATTCTGCTGTCATTTCTTCCTTGGTTCCCAATGGTAAATTTTTTATCCCAATACCGCCTTTCCTCACCGCCTCTGTAACTGTATACCCAGAAAGTGTGTGAAATCTTAATGTAATTATTAACCCTACATGTGAAGTTAATAATCACTTTCCCATCGGTGGAGGGGGATTTTTTAATGATTATTTTGAATACCATACTTATCTTTGATGATGTCATTATGTACCTTGGCCAGGAGAGGGTCACCACTAAACCAATTTTGCATGTTGTTACTAACTCCATAGTTTGATAGACTGTATGCCACTTTATTACCTTCACGATAGGAATGTATGATCTTGCAATTATCAAAATATTTACAAATCTCTATAGCTTCATATATAAAATCTCTAATGGTCCAACTAGGAGGTTGATTTTGATTTAAGAGATTTATAATGTTTAAAGAGTCTCCTTCAATTATAATATTTGAAATATTACAGTCTCTTACAAGCCTTATCCCCCATAATGCTGCCAGAGCTTCAACATAATGATTTGTTTGATGACCCATATTTCCTGCAAAAGTAGCAACAAAACATCCTCTGTGATCTCTGATCACCCCACCTCCTCCTGAAGCTCCAGGATTACCTTTGGAAGCTCCATCAAAATTCAATTTATACCATGAGGTGGGTGGCTGAATCCAATGCACTGAAGATCTGTCAATGTTGTTGTTATCCTTATTCTGAATGTTGTCAGTATCAATCCTCCAAGAAACAAGAATGTGTTCCTCTTCCTTGGGATATAATCTATTTTTTGGAGGCCTAAACCTTTCAATGTTATCCTTGACATCAATGACAATTTCTTTAAAAATTTTGGTACAAACCTGTCTTCTATTCCTGAAGATAACATCATTTCTTGCTTTCCACAATCTCCATATGGTATGAGGAAGAACCAGATTCCATAATCTCCTTATCATGCAATGTTTATATGGTGGATCCCATTTCTCCCATGTCTGTAAACAAGTATGAGGAAGAGTCCAATACAAATTGAAGTTTGCAAAGATAAGACTCCAAACCTTGGAAGCATACTCACAAGTGCAAGAAAATATGCTTGATGTCTTCAACCTTATTTTTACACATGCAACATCTGTTAGGCATAATAAAACCCTTTCTAATAATATTATCACAAGTGAGAATCTTACCTTTTAGAACAAGCCACATAAAAAAATTGACTTTTGGGGTTAATTCAGGCATCCAGAGTTTGTTCCACTTTATATCACTTTGGTGAGCATAAAAAAAGTATTGTATCCCGACTTGACAAAATAATCCCCATCAAAAGAGTCCACCCATATGAGCTCATCTTTGTTGTCCTTTTGATTAATAGGAATGAGAGAAAGTTGATTTTGCAGAGAAGATACCACAGGTTGCAGATTTTCCATTTCCACTTTGAGTTTCTTCCAATTCCTCTTATTTCCAGTCAACTCAATGTAGTCTTTGACATTATTACCATAATTTTTAATTAGACTATATTTTATGGAGCCAAAAGTATCACTCAATCTGAAATCAGTCTAGGCATCATGCCAAAAATTAATATCCTGCCCATTACCAAGTTTCCATCTACAACCCTTAACAAGAATATGCCTGATTTGAAGCAAGTTGTTCCAGAATATGGAGCCATTGGGAAGTTGTTGATAAAAAAGGAATGAACTCTCATTTTTTTGAGATAAGTATTTTATCCTAATAAGCTCAGTCCAAGGTTTCTTTTCCTTCACTAATCTCCAGCCAAGTTTGGCAATTAGAGCAACATTCATTTTTCTGATATCCTTTATCCCCAAACCTCCAATCTTTTTTGGAATACAAACCTGATCCCAGGCTACTAAATGGTATCTAAATATTTCTTTTGTCCCATGCCATAGAAAATGTTTTTGAATTCTCTCAATACTATCCACAACTATTGTTGGAATGTTGTACATTGACATGATATATATGGGAAAATTTTGAAGAGTGCTTTTGATTAACAAGCATTTTCCAGCACTGGAGAGAATAGCTCCTTTCCATCCAGCCAATTTTTTTATGAAATCTATCTAACAAGGCATTCCAAACAACATTAGAAACTTTAGTAGTGCTCAAGGGTAGCCCTAAATAAGTTGTTGGTAATGAGCTGATTTTACACCCCAAAATGAGTGCAATTATTTTTTGCCTATCAAAAGGAGTATTGAAGAAATACATCAAGATTTTTTCAAAGTTGACCTTCTGACCACAATTTGCTTCATTGAATCTAAGGATAGTTTTTATTTCTTTTACTTCAATAATGGAGGCCATCAGAAGTAGAATAGTATCGTCAGCAAATTGTTGATGGGAAGTAGTTTGATTGGTGGAAGTAGGTTTAAATCCTTTTAGCATGCCACTATTCATAGCCTTAGTTATAGATCTACTAAGACTGTCTGCCATAATGATAAAAAGCAAGGGGGATATAGGATCCCCTTGTCTTATACCTCTACTACTTGCAAAAAAACCCACTGGCTCACCATTAACCACCACTGAAAATCTAGAAGAAGAAATGCATGCCTGTATGATTTTTCTAAATTTATTCTGGAAACCAAATTTGGTCAGAACCTTATCTAAAAATTTCCAAGACACTCTATCAAAAGCCTTATGCATGTCCAATTTTATTGCCATCCCAAGCTTTTCTACTTTTATCCATTGAATGGATAGTTTCATGAACCATGATTACCCCATCTTGAATAATCCTACCTTTTATGAATCCACTTTTATGTTGAGAAATAAGTTCAGAAAGTAAAGGTTGCAATCTAGTAGCTAAAATTTTGGTAAAGATTCTGTAAACCACATTTACTAGGATGATGGGTCTAAAGTCCTTGAAATATTTTGCATCCATCTTCTTTGGTGCTAGCACAATGTGAGTCATATTCAACTCTTTGATTAAGTTTCCAGTCCTATAGAACTCATTTACAACCTTCAACAAATCTTCTGAGAAAATGTCCCAACATTTTTGAAAGAAGTTAGCCAAAAATCCATCAGGTCCAGGTGCCTTGTCTCCTTCTAATGCAAAAACTACCTTTTTCAACTCTTCAATGGTGACAGGTTTAGTAAGAATTATGAATCTCTCCTCAGGAATAATGTTTCTTGGAATGGAATCAAGAAGAAAAGAAGTTGCTTCCTCATTATAGGAATTACTCTCAGTCAACAAATTCTCATAAAATTTTAAGGCTTCAACTTTTATATCATTTTGATCCTTTGTAATACTACCATTCCCTTTAGTAACCTCAAATATTCTGTTACAAGCTCTGTGTTTAAGGGTGGTCATATGAAAAAACTTAGTGTTCCTATCCCCAACTTTCAGCCAAAGAGCCCTAGATTTCATTCTCCAAAAGGTTTCCTCTCTACTGTTTAAATTATGTAAATCATAAAGTAATTTATTTTCCAGCTGATGATCTTCATAATTCATACCTTGTAGTGAGAATTTCAGCTCAAGCTCTTCAAGATGTTGTTTTAGATCTCTTTTCTGCTAAAAAATATTACCAAATGGTTCTTTATTCCAGGTTCTAATATGTTGTTTTACATTTTTCAACTTCTGAAGAAGCCTGAATTGAGCTGTCCCTTCACCATCCCAAAGCCACCATTCCTTTATCCTATCCAAAATATCCTCATGCTCCAGCCACATTTTTTCAAATTTGAATGAGCAATGCGAAGGTTTGGACCAATTGAAAAGACTAAGAGCAATAGGATTATGATCTGAGCCAGTTCTAGGCAATGAAGAGAGATGAAAATTATGACTTAAAATCCAATTAGCAGAGATAAGAGCTCTGTCTAATCTAACCTGTATCAAACTCTCTCCAATCCTTCTGTTAGACCAAGTGAATTGATTACCATGAAGCTCAATGTCCATGAGGTTAAGGGAAGACACAAACTCAACAAAATCACCCATACTGACAGAGAAATAGAGCTACCTCCATATTTTTCCATGGGGTTCAAGGGGGTATTAAAATACCCCATGACCAACCAATTATAATTCTGAAAGTTGTTTCTAAAACATATTAACTCTTCCCATAATTTTCTACGACCAACAACAGTATTGGGAGCATAAATATTGGAAAGGATCCAAAATAAATTATTCTTCAGATTTTGAAATTTTATAGCTAAATGATTATGAGAAGCTAAGATCACATTACCATGAAAAAATTTGTTGTCCTAAAGAATTGCTAAACCTCCTGACGCCCCTTGTGAATCCACAACAGTGAAATCATAATTCTCCCAAAAGTTTTTTTACATTTTTCCACAGTTTCAGTCTTCATTTTAGTTTTTTGAATCAAGAGAATGTTAGGTATACTGGATCTTCTATGCTCCTTAAGAATCCTTTTCTTAGCACCTCCATTTAGTCCTATGACATTCCAAGAAATAATTTTCATCTAAACAGTTTGGGGGAAATAGTTTTCGGATGACTCAATAGACTTTGAGTTCCATCTGCAATTTCTTTCTCAGTCTCTTTCTTCCTTAATTCATTTTTTGAAGGCCTTCCTTTTTTACTGTTAACCCCAATATCTACCACCCTTTTAGCAGATGATCTAGTGATCCTTGAAGTGGAGGCTTCCCAATTATCCTTTTTTTCTTTTTATCACTATACAGAGATTCAGGTATCTTTTCAAAGCCTTTCATTCTTCTCTTTTTTTAACTTCAATGAATCCATTATTCAAATCATTCTCACAATCAGTGAGTACCTTTGAGAAAGATAGGGTAATCTCCCCTTCCTCTTTCCCATATTCATAATCCTCCTGCTATGTTATTACAAGCTTTTCAGCCATAGGAGATCTTGCAGGATATTCCTCATTCATGAACTCATCCAATCCCAAATACCCTTTGTCTTCATTTAGATATTTTAGAATGAAGTCCAATAGATCCTCTGTTTCAGCATGAAGCTTTGTCTCTTGCCCTATGTTTTCTGTTAGATTGTTGTTTTTCATCGGTTCCTTATGTTGTTCATGAGGAGAAGAAATTGATTGATCAACAAACAATTCCTCCACCTTCTCCTGATTTGAGACTGTTAGATGAATGTAAAATTTTTCATTTACTTCATCCACTTCCATGTTTAGTTTTACAGGTTTTTGGATCTCCATATCACTGATCTTATATTTTCCTTATAGATCATCCTCTCCCTTCCTTATTGAAGGAATTTTTAGCCTCCAAAACTTCCTACAAACTGGTGGTCACCTTATTATGGCGTTGAATCCTTTTTTGTTCCTTTTATTTTTCAGATCTGCTGGAATAAAGCTGCCTTCATTCTCTTTATCCTTAGCATCCTAGATTTACACCTTCTCTACCTGGGATTTCTCTTGATTTGCAAAATTCTCTGAATTTTTAGGTAAATTTATTTTTTTCAATATCCTCAGGCTTATTTTCATTTTCCCTCAAAGAACCATGGGATTTTTCACCCCTTTGTTTCTTATCCTCTGGGCATTTCCTAGAAAAATGTCCAAGTTTATGACATTTATTGCATCTTAGCTGAAATGCTTCATATTCTATTGGCTGTTGCCATGAACCAAATTTTGATTGAAGGATGATGTATTCGGGAAATTCTTTCTCCATTTCATAAGAGATGAAAAATATAGCAACGGCTAGTTTGGATCTATTCTTAGTAGGCCCATCTAGTCCTACTGGAGAACCAATTGATCTTGTAATATGAAGTAAGATCTCATCATCCCAATAATGCAAGGGCAGTCCTGGAAGCCTGCACCAAATAGGAATAGTATGTATATTTTCAGTATTAGGGTTAAATCCTGGGTACCATATTTTCAAGAAGAGCCCCATGTTACCAATACACTAGGGTCCACCTAGTAATACTGATTCTAGATCAGCCTGCTGATTGAAATAGGCTAGAAAGAAACCTCTTTCCATGGTTGTGATAACCAAATCACCTTTTGGTTTCCAATGACACATGGCCCACTTTCTGATGATATCAATATTGGGTCTAGCACCCAAGAACTTTCCAATGAGGGAAAGATTTGTTTTCTCTATTGCTTGATGTAGACATCCATCAGGCACATGGATGTGGGTCACACCCTCCTTATATTTTGTGCTTTTAAATAATGAGTTGTTTTGTAAAGATGTAGAGGATTGTGGACCCACATGTTTTTCAAGAGGTACCTTAAAAATATCTTCACAAGCACCATATTTGATGCCAAAACCTTTTTTAATCCTAAAATTAAAGAGCTTACAAGGAATCATTCTACTGTGTTGGTGAATTTCATTTGAGGTATTTCCCTATATGAAGTGGTTAAAGCATTTTGAGATATCTGTTTCCTCAATGCCAATATATCATTGAGAAAATTTTGTATCATAGGCTCATTTTATTTTAATAATAATTTTGAGCCTTGAGATTAAAAAATTATCTTCTTATCTTACCATCCATAGTCAAATCATCTTCAATTTATGTAGAAGTTAATTGATTAGTTTACAAATCTACAAAATGTGATATCCTAAAAATAAGACTAACTTTAGAAATATGAGAATTAACAAAGAAACTCTTATAATTTTCCAAATTTGACATAACTTGCTTAAAAATTTATAAATAATATTGTTGAACTTAGAAACAAAATCATTCATCAGATCATGGATTATTTATTCATCTATGTTAGTTATGCTAACATAGCATGCATGTTTGAATCTAGATTCAAAATTTGACCACATACTGGCCCATTTGTCAATAGAACATAATGGTAATTGGTAAAACCATTCCAAAATAACATCTTTAAGTGTTTCCATGAATAATAATACTAATAAATATTCATGTGCAATACCCAATACATTAATGTAATGAAAATACAAATATGTGTTCATTGGGTTTTTGATTTCGATTGCCATTGAACTATGGATTTTTTTTCATCAACCATGAGATAAATCATGATGTAGTTCTGGTGAAACTAGAGGCCCATTAGTTGGTCCCAAAGGAACTAGAGGTGGAGGGGGTACCACCATAATAAGGAAGATTGTATGTAATAGTACTTGAGTTTCACTTAGAAATAAAACTTTGCAAGTTTTAGATTCCCCTTCTTCTTGAGTGCTTTTATTTTGAACAACTGGCAGTGAACTAGTTGAACATCTAGAAGATAACATATAGGGGAATATTGAGGTTATGAAAATACCACAATTAAAAAAATTATTAATTGTACTTCATACCCTACTACTATGTGTGAAAATCTTATCATCCATCTCTAACTATTGGGGTTGTAATATTAAGAAGGAAATTGTCTTAATAAAAACCCACCAAAGACTAAAAATCATGGATTATGAATTTAAAATATAAGAATGAACTGATTTGGAATTATGAGTGCCACAAATTGGTCACCCGCCTTGTATAAAAAACAAGGTGATCAAAATAGAGATGGATGATGAATATGTGAGAAATAAATGCCAGTTAAGTGAAGATACATGACGTGAATGGTATGAAGAATGATATCAACTCATGAAGAAATTTATTAGGTAGTTTATAATTCCTCCTTGAATGTGTAATTTCTATAAATAGTGGGAGTGTTGGGTGAAACATATATTCTCAATAAAGATAAGTGATTTTTAGTTGGTTTTTATTTCTCATGGTTTTATTTTTTTAATCTCGTGTTTGTGTGTTGTGTTCATTTACTTTCATGTTCATGCATCTAATCTAATATCTAATTATTATTATGATGTAATTCATATTAGCTTGTTGTTCAATCATAAAATATGATCATTGGCTATTTCTTTTGGTGGATATATAAATATGTCATATTATCTATCCCTACATTTCTTGACATGGTATCAAATCTAGATGTTTGTGGTTGTATAGGATAAAATGGTTTTGCAGGGGCGAAATCCTCTCTAGATTGGCATGAAGAATATAAATTGAAGTTTTATAAACCCGCGGAGGTATATTTTTTTACTTTCCATATTTTTCATGATCTAGAGGTGCAAAATTCTAATTCCCCATTATTTTGGAAGTTTTGAAAGCTTGAATTAAGTTTAGAATATTAAAACCTTGTGTTTCTTCCTTTTATAGCCTTTAGGGTGATTAGATTTCTATTTTTTGGTCATCTACAACCTTCCTTAATATTTTCTATATTTTACAACATTTTTTGTGTTTTGCGGAATATTTGAGTGTTTCATGACTTATCTATTTATTTAGCAACCTTTTAAAGTGTTCTGCATCTTTTTACAGTCACATGTTTCATAGCCTTCCTTTTTATTTTTATGTCTTATACAACTTTTCATAGTCTTGTACGAAATATTTTAGTGTTTCATAGGTTTTTGAGTCTTGCATGGTTCTATGTTTTTTTGTGTGCAATTTTTCTTGTTTCGCATCCCTCTTCTTTATTGCATGGATTTTTTTGTGTGAAAATTTTGTTATTCCACAACTCCTTTCTTTGTTGTGTGAACTTTCCCTTGTTCTGTGTCTCTCATCTTTGTTGTGTAGAATTTTCCTTATTCTGTAGCTCTCTAATTTGTTACATAAATTTTTCCTTGTTGCGTGTCTCTTTCATTTGTTGTGTAGACTTTTCCTTATTCTAAAACTCTATTATTAGTTGAGCACACTTTTCCTTTTTCCACGCCTCTCCACTTTATTCCTTAGAATTTTTTGTCACATGGATTTTTTACTTTGTTCTATGGAATTATTTGTCTCACAATTGGTATTATTTATTTTGTGAACTTCTTTTGTCTCATGGTTGGTGTGATTTATTTTGTAGACTTTCAATTTCTTGTGGTATTATTTTCTTACTTTGTGGCATTCCTTTTTTCCATGGATTTTTCCTTATTTTTGCATGGAAGAATAAAATATTCAAAAACTTACGAAACACTATTTCTTTGTTCCACGAATTTTGAAATTAAAGTTGCTTTAGATTCTTATGTGTTGGCTTATAGTTCTTTGTGGATAATTTTTTCTATGATTTGCTACTTATCCTTTCTCATTAAATATCATTTAAAGGACTTATAGTTCCTTCAAATCCATAGATAAGTTCTTTCCTTTTTCTACAGTATCATCTCTTTGTTTTGCGGACTTTCTGTCTCTCACAAACTTATTTATTTATTGCATGGAATTCCGTTATTCTAATGCTTACATTTTCTTGTTTCACGGATTACTTCATTCTATGGCTTGAATTTTATTTTTGTACAAATTCCTTTTTTCTACAACTTACATTTTCTCATAATGCAGATTCCTTTATTCTGTGGCTTCTATCTTCATATTATGCGGATTCCGTTGTTTCGTCGCTTGTATTTTATTATTGCATGGATTAATTTGTTCATTGGCCTACATTTTATTATTGTATAGATTCCTTTTTTTCGTGGATTGAATTTTATTGTTATGTGGATTCCTTTGTTCTGAAGCTTACATTTTAGTATTGTATAGAATTATTTTTTCTATGGATTGAATTTTATTGTTATGTGGATTCCTTTGTTCTAAAGCTTAAATTTTATTGTTCCATGGATTTATTTATTTCGTGGCTTAAATTTTCTTATTTTGTGGATTAATTTACTCCAATTATTGTATTTTCTTGCTGCATGGATTAATTTGTTATATGGATTACATTTTCTTGTTACATAGATTCCTTTGTTCTAGGAATTTTTCTTTAGCAATTCTTATAACACTAAAAGTTCAAAAACCCACGAAACACTATTCCTGATTAAGTAAAATTTACTAATATGTGGGATGTATGTGTAGAAACTAAAATTATGTCACACTCCCCTTGGTCCCTAGTCAAATAACTAGCTCAAACATACTCACCTAACCAGGGCCCCTTCCACCCCACACCCCTATTAATTTAATTTAATTAATATATATATATATATATATCCTCACAATATTTATTATCTAATCATCTTAATTTCTACCCCACCACCTCACTTAGAAACCTCATCTAGACACTTCATCCAACCACATCACCCTAGACCTATTCTTGGCATGTTTCCATAACTAACACTAACTAAGTCTTAGTTTCCTTAATGACCTAATATTTGGTCCAACCCTACAATTAATGCCTAAGATTTCTCTAACCTGATTCTCGCTCATTAGAAGGGAAACTTTCCATTCTAATCCACGATAACAAACTAACTTGGTCGAAGAAATTAGAAAGATCTTCCCATTTTAGTAAACCTAGGGAATCCCACCTTAACCAACGCTCAGTCAGACCTAAACTGATGCAAGATTAACCCAGGGACAATCATCGGTTGCCATTTATTCGCCTAAGACAACCTTGTTTTTGAGTTGGAACATTCTGAGAGCAAGAAGATGAAGAAGAGGGCTACATGCAAGTAGTACCAGAGTTCTTTTCACACACCCAAACATCCATAGCCATCACCAGAATAGATCCAGAAGCATTTGGCACTCACAGATAACATGCTAGGAAGTGTCACTATTGCACCAAGATCCATTCCATTAACTGCAATCATCACCACCACCCAACTATTGGACCTACAACATTGGTAAGTGTTTTATCATTAATCATTTCCATTCCTATTCTATGTCATAGAGTTGTTATCATTTATGTCATCATTCTTCTATTAATATTCCCATTCCTCTTATAGCCTTATTTTTGACAAACCCAAAAATATCACCCACCCATCTATAAGATCACCTATCCTGGCCCTTCCACATCTTTGAGTGTTCTCAGGATTCCCACAGACCTCACCATCCCTTTCTTTAGCCTCATCTAACCTCACCTAGACTCTAGAATAAATTTTTCAATGAACTACTATCACCCCACTCTACCGACACCAGTTGGCTATCCATAACCGATTGCCAATCTCCCTTAAACCATTGTCGATTATACCCAACCAACCTCGGTCAATGTGATTCACACCCTATGCCAGTAATAATAGAACCAAAAACAACATTTTACCAAATAACCTAAACAACCCATTACCTGACCCTGACCTATTTCTAGTACCCTGACACCTACCAACCCTTTAGATCTAACTATAGCCTAGCTTGTTAGATTAGATTTCCTTACTATACTTGAATGCGATACCTAAATCATACCAACTACAGTAGGACTCTACTTATTTCTCACATTAATTTGTTTTAAACAGTGGATTGAAAACCATCTAGGAAGCATCACACTTCCCAGAACTAGCATACGCTACATAGTCCATTGTCATATATCATTTAACTTCTCTTTTGTGGTCTTGTTTTCTATTACAGGTAGTTCCTCCTAGCCAAAAGGAAGATCTCACAATCGACATTGGGTCAAGAAGTCAAAACATGCGCAACAACCATCAATTGACCAACCCATTGAACAAGTATTCCTCCTATCCCATAACCTTATCTATTTTGTCATTCAAAAAAGTAAAGAAAATGGTGAAACATTTTGGCACGCTCGATGGGACCCATCAGGGGTTCTATTGCATTTTCTTCAATTCTTAAGTGAAATTTGCATGTGTCTGTTTCCCTTTAAAAGGCTTACATAGTAATCTTTCTTCCCTACTAATCCTCTCTTCTTTCTAATTTATCTAAAAGAAACATTTCTCTTAGTGACATTTAAAAAGGAATCATTATTCTTTCTCTCATTTCTGCATTTAGTGAAAGAGGATACCCTCTCCTATTCATAATTTGTCTTCATCGATTGTAATCTATTCAATTTGGGATTTAAATTTGTTGCATTACATTCTGATTTACTACATTTAGCTCACATTAAAATGAGGGAAACCTATATTTTGAAATTCATGCCCAGCTGATGGTTGACACAAAGAATCGTAAAAAGCACATTCTATCTCTCTCTGTCTCTCTCTGTGTCTTACTAAACTTGCACAAAATTGAAATATACACATCTTTCTTAAACAACATCTTACCTAGGAACACCTGTCCAGTGATCACATGATCCAGATTGGTAGGTGTACTCCCTAGCTCGTTACCTCTGTCGAGTCATCATCTTAGAGGATGGCCCAGCCCCTCCATAACATTCTTGAAACCTCTCCTTATAGATTTCCTTCTTTGTAAGATGACTTCTTAACGAAAAAATTATGTTCTAAATACACAGTCAATTCTAAATTCCGTAAGCTGAACACACATAAATAAAAATCACTAGTTAGGGATCGTGTTTTTCTTAGAATGTCTTGATTGACATTGTGTTTTGAGGTGTGAGGATATGACTTCTCACATTTTTCCGTCATGTTGCCTTACACACTCCAAAATCACAGTTGGAGTATTCTGACTTCTATCTGAGTGTGGCAGGTCCAACTTCATTGCATCATTCTCTAGACTTCTTGAGGTTGATTATTTATCTTAATAAAATTCAAAACAATCCAGTTTTCTTCATTTCTATCTTAATTTCATAGTAACTAGCATCGGTCCAATGACTATCATCATTTTTCATTTGACCGTCGTCGGTTAAACCTACCCGGTGTCAGCTCCTGGCTTTTTGGGTACTTTCACTTGCCAAAATAACCCTTACTTCATTTTCTTCTGCATGTTTTCAAATTTAGGCACTAACATGGGTTATCTGATACTCTCTTATTCTTCTGTTGATATTACCAGTCATACATAAAACATATCCTTGTTCATTCTAGCCATCTTATATCAGTATCTAAAACTGGGGATTATTTGCAGTAAACGACATTGTTCATGTCTCATAGTAATCGACCTCGATTACCCCTACAACCGGCATTGGTCATCCTCAACTAGCATCGGTGTACCCTGTACTTGGTTTTATCAGATCTAATATATTGACCCAAATATCACCTATAAACAGCCTCATTCTTCTTCTATTCATGTCTGCATTTCTATGTCACCTGTGGAATACAATCATCACCTGATATACATCCTAGTTCACATGGTGTTGACTCATGCAGCCAAGCTAACGCTCTTATATTTCATGTGAGTTTTCAACCACTCCCACCTAGTCCTTCACTGCCCTCTATCCTATCACCCATGGATCCAACCCTACCTACCACTATTGTTGCAGGTGATGAGGAATTTTCATGACTCCTTGATCATAATCCCACGGCCTTACAGTTCTTTCTTTCCCATTCTTCCACCCGGGACTTCTCAGGTCAGTTGATATATGACATGCTTGTATCCATCTATCCTACCCTTATTCCCACTTTTGCATCATCCCCTAATAATGTGGCATTTCCTTCACCCACTTCACCCCTAGTGGTTTCACAGCTAGGACCCATACCCGTCATAACCATTGTGTTTGTAGTATCACTTGCACCTGTAGTATCTGTTGTCCCCTTGTCGACCACCCAGACCATAACCTCATCCACAACTATTCTCTCACAAATACCCATTACAACACAACCACCCATAGTGTCAGTAACCCCTACCCCATTCCAAAACATTATCCTCTCCATCCCAAAAACACTGCCCCCGATTACTACTAGATTCACTATGACCATCCTACCTACATAAAAATACTATCAACAACCCCTATCTTGTTTGCTACCCATTCTGGATACATACCCTCTATGTCAGTTCCCTACTCTCAACCTCCATATTTGGCATCACCATATAATGGAATGTTGCCCACATCACAGGTTCAATACCATACCCCTTATGCCATAGGAGGAACCCTTCCACCACAACCTACCAATGACCTTATCAAATTGATGATGGAAATGATGTAAACACTAGAAGCATTGGTTTCTGGATCATGTAATTCCCTCACCTATGATGAAATCTATAATGAGCCCATTAATATGTCCATCCCTCTTTTCCCATACCTTATACATTGGGAAATTTCAAAATTCAACCGTTTCAATAGTAAATAAGACCCACAGTAACATTTGCACTCTTTCAAACATGGGTGTTACCTTATCGCCCATGATGAGGATTTACTCCTACAGACCTTCTTGATGTCCCTGATAAGACCTGCATTGGAATGGTAGAGTGGGCTAAACCCAAGCCTTCTTAGATTAATTTTCCATCAATATTGTTAAGAAGGTTACCATGACTGATCTTTATTCCACACGATGGTACGACGATGAGTCTATCGCTGAATTTTTCACTCACTGGCACAACCTAATTAAATAGCTCACATTTCAATTACCTTAAATTTAACTCATAGAGTTGTTTACTAGGGCTTGTGTAAGACATATCTCACCAACTATGCAGGTGTAGACCTTTCTCACTTTTCACGAGGCATTCACCATGGCATGGAAATTGGAAATTTGTGCTATCGACGAAAATAAAATTCAACTTCATAACAATAACATCAGGTTTAAATCAAATGATGATTCTTCATCTTCAAAACCTGAAAATAACTATTCAAAACCCAAAGGATCTACCAACACTGTAATTCTCAAGGTTGGACCCCATCATCAATCAAACCCAGCCAAACCTCCTACTAATCTCTCTCCCATTCAAGCTTTCCAGTTCAGATGAGAACAATGAAAGTACACTTCCATAGGAGAATCTTATTCACCTATTTTGGAAAATCTTGTTAAGGATGGTGTCATTACCCTTCCACCTATAAAACCACATATTGTTTTTGATCCTAAGCACCCCTGGCTGCATGGTATAAGTAACATGAATTTTGTAACTATCATCATGTTAAAGGTCATAACGACAATAACTGCATCACCTTCAAGAATATTGTCCAAGAAATGATAGAAAACTAAGATCTAGTCTTGGATATCCCAAATGCACCTGCTAACTAAAATATACACATCTTAAAAAATCCATTACCGAATCATGTCCCATCTTCCAACCAGACTGGTGACACTTCAAACAATGATAACAATGTCTGTGAGGTCCATGCTATTTTTGATGACATATAAGTTGCTTCCCAATTTCCTCATGTTCCTTCCATAGATGAAATATTATCCCAAGCTCCACTACATGCACAACAACCAATTTCATCTACTCCTCCACCCACAGGGGAGCTCCCTTTATTTTCTCCATCATCCATGGAAGATCCTATAATTAGCATGCCACCTTTGACCCCTCAAATTCATGAGCAATTGTCAGTGGCACCTCTCCTACTCATAGGAGATGAATGTCCAACGCCTACACCATCACAAGGAGATTCCACCTTGTCTAGCCCATCCTCTCCTCTACCCATAGAGGATCCTGTAGAAATACCATTTCCTTTGGATGAACCTTCATCATTGGACCTTCAAGATCCCACTAATCTAATTTCAGATCTCTTACCCACAGAGTCCAAGGCTATCCATTAACCTGTAGCTCAAACACATTTATGGGGATTGTCACTTGATCCACATCGGCCCCAAATATAACAACACCATTTTCATGCTTGGTCGATTTCCTAGACTATGTCGATAGAGCTTTACTATGGGGATGCCTTCTACTTCTTGTTTCGACAAAAATGTAGCTGTCACTCGTTGACACCTCCACTATCTATCCAAAAGTGTTTCGAGTGACTGAACCAAACACAACTACGACTATTGCAACACTTTCCATGTCATTTCCCATGGCCTAACTCACACCTCTACCCATAAACCAACATACATCTACACCCAAACACCTACCCTAGCCTATATCATCTCCCTTACCTAAACCTATCCCTACCTTGGGGGTCATACCCACTGCCAGCCTTACTCACCCACCCATGAAAGTAGATTTAGCTACATATTCCAAACCTAATGCTAAGCTTACCTTGACCCCTAAAAGAGGATCTAATCTCCTAGGCCTCAAACATGAACCTCTCCTACCACGCCACTATCACCTTCACCCATTCCATCCATCCTAGGACCTCACCCCTCAACGCTGCCAAGCAACCCCCGCCCACCATTAAACCAAGAACCCAATAACCCATTTCCTCATCATAAGTCTCTAATATACCCAAGTGACCCACGCAACCTCCACACTAACCGTAGCCTTCTTACCACCCATACAACTACTACTATCCATAACTGCTTCACTACCCATGACATTTTCTTCTCTTTCACTCACACCTCCTACCTAACCTACACCACTTACCTTCACAGCACCTCAATTACCCCCATGGGTAACCCGTCCTCTTCCACCATCAGATTTTCCCTCCACATCTTGTACACTTGTGTCATCGTTACCCAAAAAGACACAACCAAAAGCTAAAAATCCGCTACCCTCTAATAAGGTAGTTAAACCAACCAAACCTTCCATCACCAGCTTTTCTACCATGCCCATACCCAAGGAGATGTGACCAAAACCTAACACCACACCACAAAAAAAACTAGTAGACCAACCTACTCCCCCTCCTATAAAGCCTCTTCCCCCACAATTAGTCAGACCTGTACCCAAACCCACATTCACCTCCCATTGTGATCCACTTTCAGGATCCTATGCCAAAATCTTAACCTATCTCCTCGAAACCTCCGTCATCACATTACCACCTCTTAGGCCTTATGATCCACTCAAACCCAAACCAAAAGGGTTTGACAAAACAAAAATTTTCACCTACCATTGAGTTCCTGGACACAATGTAGAGAACTATAAGGCTTTAAAAACCACTCTTATGAAATTGTATCCTCCCAAATAAAATTTTGATGATGATGATCTTCTTGATGAGGACCTCATTCCACCTTCACCAATTTCCAAATATCTTATCTCATTACCTACTCAGTGACCAAAATATCCACCCCTATAACTCTTTGATCCACCCTCGAGATTCAAGCTCAACATGGTTTGTATAAGAGAGTTGGCCAAACTACCACCAAAATGCTAATGCACCCTACTCATTTCACAAGGATTGTATCCCTCACTTAGGTTTTTTCCCTCATGCTGCTATACCTTCCATGCCACATCCTCTTCATCCACCTCCCCTCAGATTAACATGATAAACATTGCCACCTGTGCTCAGAAAGACAAGGGAAAGGAAAAAGCAACTAGCCCATCAACCAACCCTGTACCCAACATACCAGCTGCACCCATACCCAAATTCACCATTTGAGGTCCTATATATCCTATTTTTGATGGGGCCACACATCACACAATGCTAAAACAACCACACCAATCCCGCTAAAAAATGTCTTTATATGAACTCGTCCAAACCCCAGAGTCACATTGTCAAGCCCTCATGGAGGTCCTTCAATCTATTAAAGTCTTACAAAATGACCCCACACATGTAGCCTCCATAATTACCCCTCACCACATAGCCTCTCTCACTAGGTCTTCACCTTCCTCTACACCTCCACCTACTCACCAAGTGGCCACTCTCAGCTTTTCAAATGAAGATATTTCTCCCTTCCAGTTTGATGACCCCAACCCTGCTCTTTTCATCTCTATCTTTATCGATAATATACACATATGACGTGTTATGATCAATGGTGGTGCTAGCATTAATATCATCTCCTCCCATGGATACGACCAAATGTAGATACTTGCTAATTGCATGCATGCTAACCTAGTTATGATACTCTCCTTCAATGACACCATGATCTCTACCTTGGGTACCATTGTTCTCCATATCCGCGTGTATCCCCACACTATGCTAGAACTTTTCTATGTCATAGAAGGGGAGTTCCAATATAACTTGCTGCTCGAATGACCTTAGATCCATGCCGTGGGTTGTGTCCCTTTGACTTTACATCGATGTCTCAAATTTGAACACGAAGGACATAATTACACCATCCCTGCCAACCCATCACCTTTCAAGACCTGTAACATGCTATATCACCCCAATGATGTACTTATACTGGTCAAGGCATCTACCACTATCACTACATCACCTTCACCTATAAGCTCTTCCACCAAAACAACCACTACCTCTGTCGCATCTAACCTTGCTATCCCCACTGCAGTTGTAGCCTCTACCACTGACGCACTTGTTTTCCCATCATCTAGTGAGCCATCTATCCCTACCACCCACATACTGACTACTGATCCTTTAGAAGGTGTTTTTTAACACCTCACTCTAGGAGAATACTGCCTATACAATATCGACACCTTACTCACCCCACAAGAGTATGGTAATCTATGTCAACATCCCAACTATGACATCTGCATTGGTGACAGTTTTCCTTATGGCCCTCCCCACCTTTAAACCAGTCTAATGTATGAGGGAATTGATATTTCCACCTATAAACCTGAACCTCCATCCCAAGCCTAACCATTTTTGTCCAACCTACACTCCCTCACTAACTGCCATGTTACTCACACTTTCCTCCACCAGTGCGCGTGGAAAGGGTTTAGCTTCGGATTTTACAAACAAGGCTGCCATACTATCATTTCCTGTACCTCTTGTAAACACAATGACTGTAGCAACATTGGTTTTGATGCTCCACCCTCCAAGAAGGTTCACATCAACCTTATCCAGGATGAGAAATCTTCCCTATCTCATTCACCCACATTACCATATTCACCCACGGAGTCCATAGATCCTGAATCTATTCCTCCTAAATTTTTTTGTAAACACCATTTCCTTGGGACCACTGACCTATCAATGTGATGGCAAGGCTCCCTCTTCTCTCCTATTCCTACATCCTGACATGATTGATGATGATACACCTTTTATTAATGTCATTGAATGTCAGGATGATGAATCCATCCTTACTTACATTCGTGCGGAAGATTCTTATATTCATTGGTTATTACCTTCTGAAACACAAAGCATGTTGAATGAATTGACCATCAACATAAAAATTAACACTCAGGATGACTCGTACATTCTTAAGATTAGCCAATCCTTAGATGCTACTAAACAAGAATCCTTCATCTCTTTCCTTTGAGACCAGGACAACTCATTTTCCAAGTCCTATGCCGATATGCCCGATATTGACCCAAATATCATGGTTCACAATATCATAACCATTCCTGATGCCAAACCCATCAAACAAAAGTTGTGGAAAATACATCCTTGCATTGCTCTTTTGGTCAAAAAAGAGCTTCAAATCCTTCTCTCGGTTTCCTTCATTCTACACATGGAGCATCTCTCAAAGTGTGGGACTTTGCAAATTGAGAGAGCTCTTTGGATGAAGGTCGACACCAATTCCTCTATTCAGGTGCACCCATTCATATTGCAGAGGATTTATCCTAAATCCTATTCTAATTTTCCAAGGAGACAGGGTTAAGGAGATGCAAGAAAATAAAACCTAAACTAACAAGGGTGATGCACCAAAGGAATGCTGAAACACCTACTTTGCTATAAACACAAACCATAAAAATGCAATACTATCACCATGCACAAATAACCAGGACTGTAATGAGAGATCAAAAAGGAGACAATGAATGCAAGAGAGGGTTGAAAATCATCCACATACATGCATTATTGCTCCAAAAGTTGATACAGTGCATTACAATGGCCAAGAGGCACAAACTTGCATTACAGTTTGAATGGAAGGCTTGAAACTCCACAAAATCACTTGCAGATAAGAGAAGAAGGGAGGGTGCAAAGCAGAAATGTCCAACCTTTTGAAAAATGCACCTCCTTACAATATATAGGAAGAATGAGAGAAAGAGGTAGAATAAATCTAGACTCCTGTTCAACCACCCCAGAGATGCATTGAATCCTCTTGCAAAATTAACAGGTCTCATGACACAACCCACGCCTCCATTGCCATTTCTTGTTGGGAAAGAAATACCTCATTACGGTGGTGGGTGAGAAACGTGACAACCTCAAGAATGGTGGCCTGTATTTACTCTAGTCATAGTCAAGGTCATCTGAAGGTCAGGGTTGGGCGCTCAACACGGGCTCTCACAATCTTTTCAAGATCCAAGCATTTAAAAATCTTGGCGGGCTACATGATTCGCCAAATCTTTTCCAAACTTCTTTGGATTTGGAGTTTACCCAAGTGAGAGATCTTCGTGGAGCCCCGCACGTTCTTAAGATTTCGCTACCCCTTTTTCACTCCTGAAGTTATGATGGTTGGACACTTGGTCTCGCCCGCAGGGCTGCTCTATTTCTTTGTGTTTTGGCTAAGTCCCCCCCCTTGACTGGTGGAGCAACTATGTCTAACCCTAGACACATGGAGGGCTTGCATTTTTTGGGACCTACCTTCAGAGTTGATCTTTGAAGTTGCACTGAGCTGACACATGGTGCCTTCTATTGGACTCTTTTAGACCTTTTCAACAGCCGGTTCAACCTTTTGGGGCTCAGACACGTGGAGGAGCACACTCATTTGGGACCTGTCCTTTTGATTCTACCTTTGAAGTTGTGTGGTTAGGCATGTGGAGGCCTCCACAGGATTTTGGACTTTTCAACAGCTGGTGTCCCCTTTTTGGACCTGGGACACATGGAGGGCTAGGTGCTTAGTTTGGGGTCTCCACTTTGGATTCTACCTTTGAAATTGCACCGATGAGACATGTGGAGGCTTCCGCTCACCTTTTGGACTTAGCAATTCGGGCCTGTCTCCCTTTCTCGGTCCCTGACTATGTGGTGGGCTGGCACTCATTTGGGGTCTACTTTTGATTTTGGGTCCAAGATTGACATGCCCTTTTGAAATTTTTTGCAAATTACGTCTGACACATGTGGAGGCTTCCAATGGTTGGCTCTACACTGGAGAGTCTGTGCTTGTTTGGGGTCTCCATTTTGTAGCTTTTTTGGAATTGCCCTATTTGACACGTACACTTGGGAAAAATTGGCAAAAAAACCTCTTGTGGCCCACTGAAAACTGTGGATTTTGTAGCGCTTTTGTGAAAAAGTTCCAAAATGAAAAAATCCTCCATGGGGACCCACTTTTTACATTTTCCACTTAGAAAAAGAAATCCATTTCACGGGCTCCTTGGGCCTCTGATCAATTATAACTTGTGTTTTTGTGAAAAGTGCAAAAATGGTGAAATATCTCTCCGACCCTGCCACCGGAGGCAGTCCATAATTTTCCCATTTGGCCGAAAAGTCTTCCCCAGGCCATCCCTCATTGTGGACATTTGGCAAAATATGTTCCCAGGGGTCGGTAGCCACCTTTTGGAAATATGAGAGTTAGAAGGAACTTCTTTATCCATTTTTGGAAAGGGTTGAATCATTTGGATTTCCATTAATGGCCTGTTTCAAGTAACCTTAAGTTTTAAAATGTGGGCTCAAATGACTCAACTGATTGATTTTCTTCTGTGCAGGGTCGAAAATGTTTGATTAATTTTTCCTAAGGGGAAAAATTTTGGACAATAATTTGGTGACTCATGGGGATCACTTACTTGCCAGGTGAAAATATCAGTTTCCTTGAAGTATCTATTGGGCATGGAGTCATTAATTGATAGCCTGGTACTGATCCTATTCCTAAAACCTCGAGCCCAGGCTACTTGCGACCTGTTGGCCCTTAACCTATTCCGCGACTCAATTTTTATAAGAAAATATTGAAGGTGATTAGCCCTTAACCTGACTTCTACAAATTGACTGTAGGACTGTACACATTCACCTTTAGAGGCACACTGAACTACACAATGATTCAACCTAGGAGCAATGAGACCTGTGCCGAAGCACTTAGGGAAATTGAAACCTACACTACAACAAGACAATGTGCATACACACTTAGAGGAATTAAAATCCTAGGCTAATATTTACAATGGTGAAACCTTTTCCTTTCAGTAACAATGTTTAAGATAGATCCCATTAACCAGAATCAGAAGCTCCTCTCCATCCAACGTAGAAAATTGGAAGGCATTGCTACTCTTACATCCTGTGACCATGTAGGGGCCACTCCAAATAGCATCAAATTTAGAATGCCTCCCTGGATTTTCCTAATCTGCATCCCACTTCAGGACTAGGTCCCCTTCCTGAAAGGTCCTTGCTCTTGCTTTCTTATCAAACCACCTTTTGACTAAGGCTTGATCCTTTTCTATCATTTGAACTGAATGTTCTCTGATTTCTTCCAATTCTATCAGCTCTGCATACCTAGCCTCCATTGGTTCAAACTCAGATAATTCCAACTGTTTCATGAGTTCCAATGTGGGAAGCTCTAATGATATAGGCAACATTGCCTCCTTCCCATAGACCAACTTGTAAGGGGAATTACCTGTAGATCTCTTTGGTGTGATCCTGTCAGACCATAATGCTGATTTTAGCTTTGTATGCCATATCCTTTGATTTTCATCTAGAGTCCTTCTGATGATTCTTAGAAAATTCTTGTTCATGGACTCTGCCTGCCCATTACCCTGTGGGTAATAATTCGAAGAGGTGCTCAAGTAGATCCCATTCTTAACATCCCATTCTATGATCTTGGAGCCTAGGAATGCCAAGGCATTGTCTGATATGATAGTGGCTGGTACTCCAAACCTAGTCACTATCCCTTCATAAAAGTCTAGTATGCTAGACTCATTTGCTTCTTTGAGTGCTACCGCCTCGGTCCACTTGGTGAAATAGTCTGTTGCTGTGAGGATCCATTTGTGGCCTTGGCTTGAGTTTGGATTGATGACCCCAATGAAGTCCAATCCCCATTGCATGAATGGCTGGTCAACTGAAATTGGGTGCAATGGAAGTGCTGCTAATCTTTCCTTGCCTGTGAAGAATGCACATTTTTTACACTTCTTGATCCAAGTGTAACAGTCACTGAACACCATGGGCCAATAATATCCCACCTTCATTATCTTGAGAGTTGTTACTCATGGAGAAAAATGACCTCCATATTCTCCATCATGAAACTCCTGTAACACCTTCTCGATTTGACCTGTTCCGATGCATCTCAGTAAAACACTATTCATGTCCCTTTTGAACAAAACACCATCAACAAGCACATATGGAATGGCTTGTAATCTGAAGTATCTCCTTTTTTTTTTCTCATTTCTAGAGGGCATAGGCATGTTTGTAGGAAGTGCATCATATTCTGAGTCCAACAAGGAATAGACACATTATCATTTGCTTGTTCTTGACCATCTTGTAGTACCAAGACAACCTCCATTTCCATTGCTTGCATCAACTTGTTGACTCGAGGCTAGTTGTTCACATAGCCCCTTTCCATGAACCAGCTTAGTGACCTTAATTTCAATGTCATATTCCATGACATGAGTGATCCATCCTGCACATTTCTCATTCACATCCTTGTTCAAAAGGAAGTCCCTGACTCCCGCATGAGAAACTAACAGCTGGATCCTATTGTTTGAGACTAGGTGTTTGAACTTCTTTAAGCTCCTGATCACTACAAGGACATGCTTCTCGATGAAGGAGTACCTCACTTCATAGTCCTCCAAGCCTTGACTGAAAAAGGAAACTGGTTGTTCAGATCCCCCTTTGTTTTGTTGCACTAGGATTGCAGAAATTTTGTCCCCACCACCAAAGGCATAAAGCATGAAGTCCTTGGAGAAGTCTGGATTGACGAGAGTTGGAGCTTGGGATATGGCTTCTTTGATGGATTCAAAACTTTCCTTTCCCTCAGCTATCCACCTAAATTCCATGCTCTTCTTCAACATCAGTGTTATTGGCTTCACAAGAGCAACAAAATTTGGCACAAACCTGCGGACAAAATTGATTCTTCCAAGAAAACTCTAAAGAGCCTTCTTATGACTTGGCAAGGGAAATGCTCAAATTTCTTCAACTCTTTCTGGGTCAATCATCAATCCTTCCTTTGACACAATATGGCCTAGGAGCTTTCCTTCGTGAGCCAGGAATGTGCATTTTTTGGGATTCAATGATACCCCAAATCTCCTACATCTTTGAAATACCTGTCTTAGATGGAAAAGGTGATCCGCTACATTTTTGGAGAACACAGTGATATCATCAAGATATATCAGTACTATTTTTTTTGATCAACCCCTTGAATTCCATGTCCATCACCCTCTAGAAGGTGGCCCCAACATTAGACAATCCAAATGACATCTTCTTGTAGGCATAGGTGCCCCACTTAGTGGTGAAATCCATCTTGAACTGGTCATCTTCTTTCACCATTATCTGATTATACCCTGAGTATCCATCCAGGAGAGAAAATATTTCTGAGCCAGATACTACCTATAATATTTGTTCCATTGAAGGGAGTGGGTAGTGGTCTTTGAGAGATGCTCTGTTCAAGTCTCGAAACTCCACGCACAACCTAATTTCTCCATTCTTCTTCCTGAGTGGTACCAAGTTTGCAACCCATCTTGAATGCTTGATTGGGAATATAATGCTTTCCTCTATCAGTTTGTTCAGCTCTTTCTTCATTAGAGGCTCAATGTGTGGGTTGACTGGTCTTTGTTTCTACCTGATGGGCTTAGCCTCTAGATCTAGTTCTATTGTATGTTGTGCCAACTTTGGATTGAATCCTCACAGGTCTTCATAACTCCAGGAAAAAATGTCTGGAAATTCTTGGCAAAGTTGTATGAATTCATATCTCTCTTGCTCAGTGGTCACCTTGCCAATTTGGAATGTCTTTCCTTCCCCAACAAAAATAGGTTCTGAATCATCTCCCTTGACCTTAATGTTTGCTTTCTCTTTATGAAACTGGTCATTAGGATTGAATATTGACTCCAGTGTCACCAAACCTCTGGGAAGCTTGTTGGTCTGCAGCTGCACTACTTGATCCCCGTACTGCTGCTCTAATTTATCTTGATTCCTAGCTGAGAATTCAGCCTCTTCTTGCAGGAAATTTATGATCTATTGATCATTTTCAAACACCTGCTAGCTTGTGTTATTGTCTGGAACTGCTGGCCTTACAATCACATGGATATGTGGTTGTGTTTTTCCTCTTTTGATATTGTCAACCACATCAAATGTTTCTCCAACTGCTGCAAGCCTATCTGCAGCTTCATTCTTTTTCCTGGGTATGGACACAATGTTGAAAGCTTCAAAGTCTTCAATTAGGTCCCATACCCTATTCTTGTAGCTCTTGAGTAGGTCATTCTTTGCAGCATTTTGTCCTCTGACTTGATTCACAATTAGCTCACTATCACCAAATACTTGTAAATTTTTAATGCCTCTCTTTCTTCCCCAATGTAATCTATGAATTAAGGCTTCATACTCAGCCATGTTATTTGAGCAAGAAAACTGGAAATGGAAAGATGAGTAGTATTTCATACCTTGTGGCGAAATGAGCATAGCCCCTCCTCCTTGTCTACTCCTTGATCCATCAAAGAATAATTCCATACTTCATTATCATCTTTGTGATATGGCTTGGTGATGCTAGGGAGAGGATGATTCTCTTCATGCAAACAATAGACTCCTAGCTCAGATTCTTCCATTTCTTTGTAAGGGTCAAATTCATGTCTCTTGTTTTCCCATTCATCAAGAGTCAAGTCTGGAATACTTCTGACCTTGGTATCTGCCTCATAGGTGCTTGGGTAATCCTCTTGATCAAATGCTGAACAATTTGCATTAATTGGACTCGGTACATGAGGCTCTATCTAGAAGTTTACAATGGGCCCAGATCTGATTGTGTCCCTAGCCCCATACCTCATTTTGAATAACACGTGTGATCAATCAACAGACAAATAGCCCCCAATTTTGGCAGTGAAGTCTCTTGACAAACACAATGCAAAGAGTGGTGGCAAGTCTATGAATGATACATCTTGCAGAACTGTTACATTGGGACATGCATGTAATGTGAGGCTCAAATATTTGATTACTCCAACCATTGTTACTACTGTTCCATCCAATTACACCACACCTTTGGAGATGACTTCATATTGAAGACCTAACTGGTCAGCTATTTGTTTCGGCATGACTGAGCTACTTGCTCCCGAATCAATCATGCAATTATGTATCAACTTATCTCCTATGATCAATGAGATATAGAATGGAGGGGGCTTCAAATTTTTACCTTGATGGCCTCCTTTCATGCTCCTTGTTGAGCTGCATTAGTAAGTACCTTGTCTTGTTGATTGGGTGGCTGATTTGATGCTGACCATTTTTCCATAGCAGCTTGCAATAGATCTCTTTAGTTTGGGATAGCTAATGACACCCACATTGAGATGTTTACATTTGTTTTCTTCATCTGCTCAATGATGTTGAATGGAGATGAGTTATCTCTCTACTGCCCCTTTCCTTACACATTCTTCTCTTGCACATGGGCTGTTACAACCGGCACTTGAGTCGGTCTAGAAAGTGGCTTGGGCTGACCCTGCACATTAAGAGCTGCACTTTGATTGCTAACACCTTGTTGAGTGATAGAGGGTTGTGGATCATTTGAATTTGATGACTGTCCCTCTCCAATATTCCTTTTCTTGGACCGTGTGTTGGCCGCTATACTTTGAGAAGGGGCTTGGTTCACACCACAAAAATCTTCAGCCTGCCAATTGACAAGTGTGGTCTCATTCAGAGGTACTTCTTGTTGAGTTGATTCCTGCTACTTATTTCATTCTTTGCTTGTCTCTTCTTCTACACCGATGGTTTGTAACATCAAGAGCTTGATTCAAGGCACCATTAAAACACATTGACTGATTATGAGGTTGATTGCATGGGAAACACCAGTCATATTCTTGAGCCATGTTGTTTTGTGTTGGAACCAAGGCCCTCGATGTTGAAGCCAAGTTTGGATCATATGGTCAGAATGGCCTAGTAGCTTGAGGTTGTCCTTGGCTTTGATTTTGATTTCCAGCCTGAGCTGGTGGTCTATTTTGCTGGTATGGGGGTCTAGCTTGATACTAATTTGGAGGTTGATACGGCCTAGAACTTTGAGCTTGTTGTCTCTTGATAGTCACTAGCTCATTTCCTAGGTTCTGTAGTTGCTTCATAACCTCTTGTAGCTCTTTTGAGGTGCTTGAAGAAGTAGAAGCCTCACTATTGCTTTGATTCCTAGGGGTTGGAATGGGATTCAAATTTGGTATTTGGCTAGTTGTAGGAGCTCCTAGTTCTAGATATAGAGGCATAGGTGGCCTAGGTGCTAGCTTACTAGCTTGAATCAAGAATTTTCAGCTCTAATAGTAATATTATAGGCTGTGGGTATAGTTATACCTCCCATTGATTGAATCATCATGGCAATATCAGAATTTAAAGCTTTGAGGAAGTATAGAAAAGCACCTTCAGCTGTTGGTCTCATGGCCACCAGAATCCTATCCCACGTCCTCTGAAATCTGAAGTTGAAGTCCGTCAGCTGTTCATTAGGAGCTCTCTTGATGGTTGTCAGTTGTTCTAACAAGGATAGATTGTCCCCCTTTTCTCCAAATTGGTTATGAAGAGTTGTGCACAGATGATCCCAATTCTAGATAGACCCTATTGTTAGACTCCTAAACCATTGCAAGGCTTTACCTTTAAAGGAGGATGCCAATAACTTAACAGCGATGTCCATTTCAGTTATTTCATGGATTGCACATAAATTTGCAATGTCTTGGATGTGGTCAATCGGAGTTGTCTGGTTCTCTCCAGTGAAATATGGAATGTTCTTCAATGCTGCAACTGGAACTAGATTTTGTGCATTAAGAGCAAGTGGGCTGCTGCCAGTGAAGTTGACATAGGGGTTGGGTTGTGCCATTCTGATTGGTCGAAGGATTCTAGTTGATTGAATGAAAGGCCTACCAGGTGGAGGTGTTGACAATGTCCTATTTGGTGGAGATGGAGACCTTTGAGCTCTTCTTCCTCTCCTTGCTCTATCTGGGGATAAATGTAGATAGAAAAATAGCCCCTCTTCTCTAGTTCTTGACCTTGTTTGGATTCTTCTCATGAATCTGATAGGTTTGGACTGCTGAAATCAATGGATTCTACCCTTTTTTGGAGTCACCAGATGTGTAATTTCAAAGCTCCTTACAAGCTGGGAACTCACAACAAGTGCACATCAATATTGTTGTAGTAAAATGAAGACTTCTGGTCCCACCGGGCATGCCAAAACTGTTGATGCAGAATCACAACACCCCTGGAATCTGCAACTGGATGGGTTGAGACTCACAGTGTGATTGCATAACATGGAGCATCTCTCAAAGTGTGGGACTTTGTGAATCAAGAGAGCTCTCTGGATGAAGGTTAGCACCTATTCCTCTATTCAGGTGCACACATTCATATTGTAGAGGATTTATCCTAAATCCTATTCTAATTTTCCAAGGAGACAGGGTTAAGGAGATGCAAGAAAATAAAACCTAAACTAACAAGGGTGATGCACCAAAGGAATGTTGAAACACCTGCTTTTCTATAAACACAAACCATAAAAATGCAATACTATCACCATGCACAAATAACCAGGACTACAATGAGAGATCAGAAAGGAGAAAATGAACACAAGAGAGGGTTGAAAATCATCCACATATATGCATTATCACTCCAAAAGTTGATACAGTGCATTATAATGGCCAAGAGGAACAAACTTGCATTACAGTTTGAATGGAAGGCTTGAAACCCCACAAAATCACTTGCAGACAAGGGAAGAAGGGAGGGTGCAGAGAAGAAATGTCCAACCTTTTGAAAAAATGCACCTCCTTACAATATATAGGAAGAATGAGAGAAAGAGGTAGAAGAAATTTGGACTCCTGTTCAACCACCCCAGAGATGTATTGAATCCTATTACAAAATTAATGGGTCTCATGACATAATTCATCGCCTCCATTACCATTTCTTGTTGGGCAAGAAATGCCTCATTACGGCGGTGGGTGAGAAGCATGACAGGCTCAAAAATGGCAGCTTATATTTACTCCAGTCGTAGTCGAGGTCATCTGAAGGTCAGGGTTGCGATGCCCAATGCGGGATCTCACAATATTTTCAAGATCTAAGCATTTAAAAATCTTGGTGGGCTTTATGATTCACCAAATATTTTCCAAACTGCTTTGGATTTGGAGTCTACCCCGTGAGATCTTCATGGAGCCCCACGCGTTCTTAAGATTTCGCTTCCCTTTCTTCACACCTGAAGTTACAATGGTTGGACACTTGGTCTCACCCGCAGGCCTACTCTGTTTCTTTGTGTTTTCCTCCAGAATTTGTTGGACCCGTAGAATATTGGCCAAGTATGAAGGTGAATAGGTGTGTAAGGTCTTAGTTATGGAAAGGTGCGCAAGGAAAAAACACGCAAAAGAAAGGCTTAAGGAAGCACATAACACGCATGACACACAAAAGGAGGTTTGGGTGTTAGTTAATTTGAGTGCACTCAGGGGTAGAACACATGAAAAGCATGACCGGTTGCATGTGTGGATAAGGTGTCATCCTGGCAACAGGTTAGCCTAGATAGGGGCATGACTTGGATAGAATCTTCTAGAAGAACATCATGAGATAAAGTGGAAAGCTCATTGCCTATAGAATCATACTCGCATGAAGCACAAAATTCGACACTTGGCACTGGATCTGAGGGTGCTGGAGGGAAAGTTGGCAGTGCAGGAGAGCAATAAACACAAGTGCCTACAGAGTAAAAGATATACGAATTTTGAGATATAGTGGGTTTGAGAGAGTGCAAGTTTGAGAGATAACATGGGTAGAGCTTTACAGAATTACTGCGAGGACTCTGTTAGTGGATAGTTGCATTCATGGAGAGAATGTACTAGGCATGGAGTTATAAATTTTCTTTTGGTAGCTTAGTTACATAAGTCCAGTGAAATGTATGACTGCGGTTTGCTTCTCTGTGACACTCTGTAATGGTTCAATGAATGTAATGAGGTTACTTGATATAATATATACATGAATATCAATGGTTCTAATGCATATTTCTCTCTTATGAGTTCTCTTTCCTTTCATGCTAAGTATGAATGCTTGTATATTTATTTCTACCATAATACATGTTCTGGATTCTGTTAAAGCACTCAGTTTGAAGTGACTGCAAGGATCTAGAGGCCGTTCTGAGCCCTATGGTTCTTGTATGTCTTAACTTCCCTCCTGGAAACTCTTACACTAATCATAGATGATGTTTCCCACTAAAATCACATAAAAGAGAGACTCGATACCTATGCGTGCCTTGGGTGAGCACTCTAATTTCATTGGGTGATAGGCCGATGTGCATGGGGTTCCTTCCTTTTGTGATGGGAATAAAAATGACTACATCCTGGTTCCGTTCCCGGGACCTCTTTTCGAAGTTGTAGTGGGATATAACATACATCATGATCTGTGTAATGAGTAATGATAGAGTGGTTAACATTGGAAAATGTTGAATCATGGTTCAAGAGCACGGAGGATGAATTTTCTCAGAGATTCAGCACTGGACCTGAGTTTAATGCACATAGATGGGTAGAAGAGAACCTCTACCATGATTTGTATGAGACCTTCTTCTACTGCATCCCAGTAGAACTATATGAATGGCTTTCAGCCTATGTGTCTAGATCAAGTTGACATTATGGATCACATATGTGGACCAAAGAAGACTACCAAAGGATACATGATACATATCTTACATGAACCCGTGCTGTAGATCATTGGTGGAGAGGAGTACTGGCTAGCTACACTCTAGAGTATGCCATTTCCACATATTCTTGTCTATAGGTTGCTGAGTTTGAGTTTCTGAGGGAGCCTAGAGGATCATTTTTACATGCTGTCCCTATAGCTTTGAAGATCTTGATTATTACCATGAGTTTAGAGGCTTTCCCAATGGCCGGCTAAACCACTCTGAGCACTAGGGGAGGAAGCTAGGGTGGAGGAAGATGGAAAGATGTTGCGGTAGAAAAAGAAATGGACGGAGAGATGACTCAAGTATGGTGAAGCATGCATGAAAGGGAGATTGCTAGATGATGTGAGGTTGCAGGTGTGATGGATGTATGGTGGTAGATGTTACAGGAAGGATTTGAGGTTCATGCTGAGGACGTGGAGCCTGAGCAGTCTGTGTGACACCATCTTGGTAAGCACGTGAGAGAAACCCCTTCGGCTTCTGATGAGAGTTCATCATGCAGAGAAAGAAGAACCATTGGCATGCACATCTGAGCCCACCTAGTGACCAGACCCTGGCACTTGGTTTTCCAGATCAGGGAGATAATATTGCTAATCCAGTTGATTACATTGGAGGTGATCATTCTATGCCCAGGAGGTATAATTTCTCATTTTAGTACTTCTGTGGCTGTAAACACCATACTAGTGTTAGGAATTTTTAGGAAAGATATAGGCACACAAGCGTTTGGTCTCGTGTTTGGAAGTGGTGCAGGGTATACTATTGGAAGTGGGGTATTGTCGCATACCATAGGCGTGCAGCTTAGTGGAACTGTGGGAACCCTTGGCATGACCACTTTAGGACCTGGTGGGCCTGGTAGATCTGGTGGTTCAGGTAGAGTAGGTGCTGGTGGGTTTGGTGGATCTGGTATTGGTTCAGGACCTGGTGGACCTGGTGGATCAGGCGGTGGAGGAAACATAGGTAGAAACCAAGGATCTGGCAGAGGAGGATTTAGACCCCAACCACCCCCACAAGTTTTCTTTGAAATGTCTCTACATTTTCCCAATTATAGAGGTATTGAGGATGCTGTGGAACATGTTCACAAGTGTGAACTACTATAGTGTGTGAAGGGTGTCACAACCCCTGAATGAATTGCTAGTCAGTTTGCAACCACAATGCAAGGGCACACGCATAGATAGTATAGAAAGTATGACCCTTATTAGACAGTAGTAGATTACACTACCTTAAAGAATGCATTCTTGGCAGAGTTCCACATTCCTAAGTTTGAGAAGAAGAGCATCAATGCTTTGAAGGAGATTTAGTAAGGAATGGAAGAGAGTGTGCGGGAGTATGATGCACACTTTAAGACTCTCTTATCTAAACTATCATATGATATTCATCCTTCACAGCATGCACAGTGGTTTTTTGGAGGATTGATCACCCCTTTTAGAAGGGCCTTGTCTCATAAAAATTTTGTAGACCTGTGTGAGGCATTGGAGGCTGCCCTACGCACCGAGGCTATTGGTAGTGTTGATACTGGCATTAGCCTATTCTTAGAGGCTCAGATTGTGCTATGGCCAAGCAGTTGAGAAAAATTGTCTGTGAACTCAGCCCATGAAACTCGTAGTGGTTTGTGGTGCATAGATTGTGAAATAGAGGGGCACATTAAGGATAATTTCCCCAGAGGATAGTATGCATTGTGGTGGTAGTGTGTGAAATCTATCATGGGGACCGTGATGTGAGTAGGTGCCCCTTGCTACAACGTGCAATCAGGAAGAATGTATCTTGTTATTGCAAGATTTGCACTTCTACAACCCATGATACTAAGGATTGTAGGCTCATTGATCAAATCCATGAGGCCATTGATCATGGAGTGCGCCAAACCAGCATTGCCAGTAGTTCCAAAGGTGATGATTTCTGTTATGAGGAGCACATAGATGGAGGTAGTGCGAAGGGGTTTTTGAGGAGGATTCATTTGGTCAGGTAACCATGGAGGAGGAAGGAGTGAGTTCCCACATGGAACATGTTTCAACTATGTGGATCTACAGAACATTACAAACGTGAGTTCCCAGACCTATTGCAGTGCTCGTGGTGCGGGAAGAAGCATAAGTATGAGGAGTGTGCATAATTATTTGAGCATATGAATCAGAAGCACCGGAAAGGACAAGGGCGTTGTAATGGTCAGCATCAAGAAGGAAGATGTATAGTGGATGCCTTGGGTAACATGGGATGTAAGTTTGGAACCTGTCTTGGTAACAACAAGGGCAGAAGCCACACACGTAAGAGAGGTACCAAGATAGAAAACCCTGGTTTTAAGGGAGGAGGTCATTCATGGAAAGTATCTAGATCCTATGCATCAAAAGGAGATATATCAGGACACCATGGATGTTATTCGGAGCTTACAAGGGGAGATCTAGTGTCTAAAGGAGCAATCCAGGAGGGAGGAACAAGGAAGGAGAGTCAAGGCACAAAAGGATGACCTGGATGAGGTCAAGGAGGTGTGTAAAATGCTAAGGCAGGAGAATATCATTCCCTTGCTAGGATCCTGGTTGAGAGAGAAGGTACCACATGCTGAGGAAGAGCACTGAGAGACAGGTCTTACACATGAACCTTCCCCCTCATAGCCTCGACTATGATAAGGAGATTACGTTGAATGTAGTTGTAGATGGATGGCTCCTTAGTAATATCCTCATTGACATAGGCATAGAGGTTAATGTTCTGACTTTGGATGCATGGCATTAGATGGGAAGACCTGCATTACAGCCATCTTCGAATGTGCTGTATATAGCAAACAAGACTAAGGCAATGACCATCGGTGTCTTGAAGGATGTAGTTATTACTATCTAGGGAGCCAAGTTTACTGGGGACTTCAAAGTCTTGGCGCTCGCTGAGGTGGACAATTTCCCAGCACTACTTGGGTGCCCTTGGTGTTACAAGAACAATGTGGACCTTCGGTTCAACAAAGGGTACATCAACTTCGAGAACAAGGAGGAATGGGTCATTATACCCCTGGCTGATGGGAATTCAACACCTATATTGAACCATTGGGGGAGGAAGTTCTGGACAGGATTTATGTGTGCTCAATCAGAGACCCTGAGATGGTACACCCTACTAATGTGATTATCTAGTTTGAAGATGCTCAGTCAATGAGTGATACCACCAGCTTGACATGTGACAATTGGGTGCATGGAACTTACGAATTGATGGGATGGTAGTTGAGAGGATCAGTGACCAAGGTAACAAAGGCGCACATGGTTAGGTGCCTTGGAGGAAAAGAACTGCCCAAGTATTCAGGAGGAGCCTTCCCTGAGATCTTTTTGCAGGAGGTGGAAGCTCAGTGGAAGGATGGAAAGGAATGGAGGGGGATGTTAAGTTATGTCTTACTCGGCACAACAGCTCGGTGGTGGGCCACACATCAGGAGATCCTTTTAGAGTGGCGCAAGGTAAGAATTGCTCTCTCTGTTAGATTTTCTAGGAGCAATGTACCCACCATCATCAAAGACTACCATGGGAAGGAGCCCACCTCTTTCCATATCCAAGAGTGTGAACGGGTCTGGAGAGAAGGTGTGGAAGCTTTACCACCATCCCTCTGGGTGCACAAGTTGTATTCTACACTACATGGTTGTGCACACGCATGGTACATTCATTTGGAGACATGCCACCAGACAAGGAATTGGCAAGAGCTCGCAGCTGACCTTATTCAAACCTTTGAGTATCAAAGTACCAAACCATCAGTTGATAAGGCCTTGTAGGGTATCAAGTTCCTTACCATGGGGGAAAGTGCTAGGATGGAAGATAGGCTATTGGAATTACTAAGGTGAACTAGGATTGGAGGCGCGCTTTGAAGAAGTAGAGGAAATAGAAGAGTTACAGCTTGAGCACATTTGTTTGAAAAAGGAGAAGGGAAAGTTGGTATATGTGATTGATGGAGAGGAATCAAAAAGATTAGATGTTAGCCATTCTATAGGGATGCGCGAGGTAGTGGACAGTGCAGATACTTGCGCATGCGCCTACCATGAGCCTTTAAAAATGAAGAAAGTTAACATCGGTTCAGGAGAAGAACCCAAGGAAGTTGTTATTGGAGATTACTAGATGGAGAGGGAAGTATCTAAGATCATTGATCTGCTGTGTGAATTTGAGGATATATTACCACGCGGGTACCATGAGCTCAAAGGCATTCACCATTCCTTGGGGGAGATGAAGATAAAAATGAAGGACGGTGCGTGCCTGGTTAGGAAAAGGCCCTACCAGATGAATCCCAATTTGCACGTGAAGTTCAAGGAGGAGATAGACAAAATGATAGCTTCTGGGATCATTGAGGAAGTACAAGAATCAGAGTGGGTAAGCCCAATGGTAATCAACATCAAGAAGGATGGGTAGATTAGGATTTGTGTGGATCATAGGGAATTAAACACAGTTTTTGTCATTAATTCCTTTCCGACCCCCTTCACTGAAGAAATTTTTGAAGGAGTCGTTGGGCATGACATATTTTCCTTTACGGATGGATTTTTAGGGTACCACTAAGTCTAGATTGTAGAGGACTAGGAGAAGACAATGTTCACCACTGAGTGGGGAAGTTTTGCATATACGATCATGCCCTTTGGATTGAAGAATGTGTCAGCTACTTTTCATGCATAGTGGTGCAAGCATTCCAGGACTTCATCCATAAGTTTCTTCAGGTCTATTTGGATGATTGGATAGTATATGGTCTAGTTAAGGACCATTGTGACAATTTGAGGTTAATGTTTGAGAGGTGTAGGTAGTTGAGGATATCCCTCAACATTAAGAAATGTGTGTTTGATACACCCTTTGGGACTTTATTGGGGCATATCATATGTAAGGAGGGCTTGTTGGTAGATCTCGCTAAGGTTATAGTTATGGTGGGGTTAAGGGAGCCTACTAGCCAGAGCGCAGTGTTCGGATTCCTTGGTCATATGGGCTATTACAGAAAATTCATTTAGGGATATGCCAAGATTGCCACACCTTTAGAGGAGCTTCTTAGACATAAAATTTCCTTCCATTGGGGAGAGGTGCAGTAGAGGGCATTTGATACATTAAAACATAGGCTTATCACCACGCCGATTTTACATTTTCCCTCTTGGGATAAGCCCTTCCATGTCCACGTAGATGCCTCAGGGAGTGCCATTGGAGCAGTGCTTACAAAGCCAGGTGAGGGGATTGTTGATCATCCTCTGTGTTTTACAAGTAGGAAGCTGGCACTAGCAGAGCAAAACTGTACCACAACTGAGCATGAGGCATTGTCAATGATCTACGCACTCTTCAAGTTTAGATAGTATCTGCTGGCAACACCCTTTGTGTTTTACACCGACCACATCGCATTAAAGTTTTTAGTGAACAAGCCTGTTCTACAAGGAAACATATTTTGATGGGTGTTGTTGTTTTGAGAGTTTGAATTCACCATTGTAGTAAAGCTTGGAAAAGGCAACTATGGGCCTGGACATCTATCAAGAATTGATTTAGGGGAGGATGCGTAGAGAATTGAGAAAACAATACTAGATGCATAATTTTTTAGGTTGCGGCATGCGCCATTGGATTTGGAAGAGATTGGAATATTTTTAAAGGAAGGTGTGGCATTAGATGGAATGCAGACATTAGAAAAGAAGTAGTTGGCCATACGCACTGCACCCTATATGTTAATCAGTGGAGACTTATACAAGTTGGGACATGATGAAGTTTTGTGCATGTGTGTCTTAGAGTATGAACACCTGGAAATCATGGAGGAAGCACACAAAACAAGTGCGGATGGGCATTATTTAGGTGATACCACCATGTACAATATATTAATGGAAGGTTTTGGTGGGAAACCTTGTACAAAGATTTTAGAGATTATTGTAAATCGCGTGACCATTGTTAGTGCATTGGAAAACTAGGAATGAGAGACGAAATACCTTTACACCCTATTCCTAGTACGAAGCCTTTTGAAAAAGTGGGCGATAGACTTCATGGGACCTATTACACCACCAGCACATAGGAATGGGCCACATTATGTCATCACTTGCATGGATTATCTCACAAGGTGGGTAGAGGCAACCCCAACTAAAGACTGCATGGTAGCAATAGTGGTAATGTTCTTGTGGGAGAACATTATCACAAGATATGGATGCCCATTGAGTTTGACCAATAGTAGGGGTAGACATTTCTTGAATGAGACTATGAGGATCCTATTATCAGAGTTCATGGTGGCTCATCACAAGACTACGTGCTATCACCCATAAGAAAATGGAACCACAGAAGCATTCAACAAGATACTAAGTCATACATTGACCAAAATATGTGATGTCGGAAGGAAAGATTGGGATGAAAAGGTATTGGTAGTATTATGGGCTTATAGGAAAATGTATAAAAGGCTAAACAAAGCCACAACATTTCAATTGGTTTTTGGTGTGGAAGCTATTTTACCAGTTGAATTTATGTTACCTTCTCTATGAATAATGCACGCAGGAGGGTTAGCCGATGAACAAGCGTTGGAAGAAAGAATTGATGAGTTAATGAAGCTGGATGAGAGATGGTCCCTCACCAGGTGGAGCCAAACAATAGAAAAAAAAAGAAAAAGGCTTGGCATGATCACCACATCAGGAATAAGAAGTTTGAGGTTGGAAATATGGTGTTACTATATGATTCTAAATTTTTACGCCATCCTGGGAACTTGAAATTCCATTGGTTTGGTGCTAACATAATTTCATACATCCTTGATTCAGGTGCATACCAATTACAACCGCTGGATGGGACAAAGTTTCCTGTACACTTCAATGGGAGTAGGTTGAAGCCCTACTATAAATAAGTCTTCTTGGTGTTTGTAAATAAGGTAATTTTTCCAGTTAGTCTAGAAGTTTCCTTTATGCTTTCCCTTTCTTATGTTTCCCTTTCGCGTTGTTTTTTTGTTTTGCGCCTTGGGCACCAGTAAACTTATTGTTATTTTTGAGAATTCGTGAGTACGTAGAGGACCATGCATCATTTTAAGTGTGGGATGGATGAATGTGAAGGAGCGCATGATTAAGGTACCAAGGAAGTTGTGTTGAAAAGCCTTGTTGAATAGCCTGGTTAAAAGAGGTATACAAAGAAAGATGGAAGATGAATGGTTTGTGCCAGGGTAAAGCTACTTGTAAATCCCATGTACTAAGAAGGAGAAAGTGCATTTAAGCAACATGAGGTAGGTGAAAGAAAGAATTAGAATAGAAAAAGTGCCTTCGGCGTGAGTTATGCGAGCGAAAGAGTCTCCTATCATGTTAGATTGGTTGCGCTCGAGAAGGTTGGAGGAGTTTTTGCACAAGGTTGGGCACATGAGTGAAAGCACTGAAGACGGGCTTAAAAAGCCGCATTAAATGAACAAAGTATGGTTGTAGGTGAATTAGAATTTAATGTTCAAAAAGAGAAAAACAATAAGTAAAGATTCGACGCTCTTTCATTTTCACTTTTTGAAATAGAGAAAGGAGTGAGTTTTATAAACTAGGGTTTCTAGATTTGATCATGCGAAGAAAGACCTACGAGATCAAAGCGCGAGTAGATAATTTGAGATTGAAAACCAGAAGGAAGGGGTTACACAAGCATGAAAAGGGTTGTAAGGAGGCGTCATCTTGTGGATTTAATTTGATCCTAGTGAGGGTTGTGGAAACTAGGGCACAAGTTCAAGAGAGTTATATCATGGATTTGAAATCGGAAGCTAGAAGAATTGGAAGAAAAGAGTAATAAAAAGACCTCGACAATGACACCCAAGAAAGGAAAGGGCAAGGGCAAGGCAAAAGAATGAGAACCCAACGTAAACAAAAATAAAGAATGGTATGTAGAGATAGGATACCCAGATGGGGTGATGATGGGGAAGTAGTGGGAATCCCACCTGAGAAATGTACCTGTAAGTGATTATAATCACCAAAAAAACAGGATAGAGAAGGAAATGGCACTAGAATTAGTAAACCCCACTAGTAAATGAACACCAGAGGGCTTATCAATTTATAATGATGACGTTAAGGTCAAAATGGAGAAGGCAGAGTTGCTGTAACTCTATGAGTTACCTTATTTTGGAAAACTAGAGTGCCTGTATCAATGGTTAATGTCACGAGTACATGAAGATTACTTCCACTTTACAGGGTGCAAGATTCACGTCACTTCCCAACTTATCTTCCAATTTACAGGCCTCATATGTGAGGGAGATAGCTTGGGAGATGACCTAGGTGAAAAGGAGGCTATTCAGGAGACCATCACCGAATATGCCTAGAAGAAGGGGTTGAGGTATTATGACATTTCAAACATCAAGGACCCCGTTATGAAAATGGCCATGCATCTGGTGACTAATCTAAATGGCCAGGAGAGATGGACCTAGGTCAATAAGCCTTGGCTACTTGTTTGTAGAAAAATCCTCTTTAACAACATCCTCCTGACCATTGTATTTTCAGAGATTGGAGTGACTGACGCACCAGACAAGTTCGTATAGGAATACCTTGCCAAGGATCCGTCACCCACGAAGAAGTTCGAGAAGTATGCCTGTGACACAATGACGGCACCCCACAAGGCACAAATGAAGAAATGGTATACGTGCTTGAGGAACGCATTCGGGACAAAGTGGAGAATCCCTAAACAACTCCCAACAACCACTGAAGGGGAAGTTGAGTTCACTGTCTATCAACATTTCTACTTGGGTAGGTTCTAGCTAATAGATGAATCATGGAGCCCTTGGTGCAAGCTTCCCTTCATGTTCACTGCTTAATACTTCCAAGCGGGAGTGAACAGATTTAAGGAATCAAATAAGTTAAGGCTAGAACTAGGTAGTCTAGACTAGGAGCATAGGGAGATGATAAAGAAGCTGAATTACCCTGGTGGAAAGTGTGCATACATGGAAAGCTACTTGTCACACGAGGTCTAGATGACAAGGCTGATAACATTACCCATTGCAAGAGGATCCACAACACGCATGTACCTCCGTATAAGGTTGAAGTTCAAGAAGGGTGCATATCTGGAGAATGATGTCTCCATACTTGAGGATCCCATGGGTAAGAAGAATCCCGTGCCAAAGAAGAGAGGGAGAGGAGAAGAAGAAGCACTAGGTGTGTAGACTACTCAGATAGTGAGCATGCCATCAACAAGCGCCAAGCCAAGCACTTACATATGAAGACAAAAGTCCTCGGTGAAGGAAAAGACACTAGAAGTAGAGGCACCTAGGAAACCCCTCACCAAGGAAGAGTCACCTGAGGGAGAAGATAAGGCCGAATCCCCTGTTCAGGAGCCACCTCTAAGGAAAAAGTAGAGGGTAGATGAGGAAGCTGACTCGGAGGTGACCAACAACATGGATAATTACATGGATGGAAGAGGGGATGACAGTGAAGAAGATGATGGTGAGGAAGATGAGCCTAAAAAATACTAGGATCCACAGGTCCTCAGCCTCTACGACTTAGAAGAGGAGAATGGAGATGAGAAGTATGAGTTTGTATTTGTATGGTGCAAGGGCACACAGGATGAGGAAGTCACCAGAGACATGGAAAGGAATGAAGAGGTTGGCGGGGAAAAGTAGGGAGTAATAAGTTTTATAAAGGAGTAGATCACTGAGGTGGCAGAAAGAGAATAAAATAAAATTCTCAAAGCCTTGGTAGACCAAGAGTTTATAGTGTAGTGTGGACATAATGCTAAAGGAAGGGAAGGAGGAGAATATTGAAAAAGAGCATAACCTGGGAGGAGGTCCCACTCTAACAGTAAGTTTCCTCAAAGGTGCACACTTGGGTAAGAGGAATCTTAATATGGAGCAAAGTAAAGTAATGGGCTATGTTAATGACACGAAGAAGGTGCTACGCACATGATTCTAAAGCACTGTACCCATAGAAAGGCTTTTAGCCATGGGGTCTTTTGAAAAGGAGGGCACATAACCCAGAACAACAAAGATGCTCTCTTGGGTGTTTGAGTCCCACATTGATGAACCAAACTTTGAAGTCTATCAGGGAGCACTCATAACATTTCTAGAATCTAAGGGGGCCAGTCCTTTAGTGAATGATCAGGAGCTCTCAGACGAGCAAGTCTACAATGCACTCAACAAGGTCGTGGTTGAGACCGAGGCTAGACTCTTCATGCGCAATGATAGGATAAGAGTAATAGAGGAAAAATGAGGGAAGAAGGAATAGGAGTTGGCAGAGAAGACCTAGATCTTAAAACAGGATGAGCTGATCAGTGCACAACTAAGGTGTGAGTTAAAGAAAGAGAAGATAAAGGTGTAGGAAGTATACAAGAAAATGGATTCTGTCAAGGGCACCATCCTTGTAAAGCACCTAGACTTAGCACCACCCACATAGTAGTACTCATCCCTTCTAGAATGTATATAAGATCTAATGTGCATCCTCACTATGGAGAGACGACCTTTGGCCGTAGAGTCTATAGAATAAGTGGCTGCGCACTTGAAGGAGGAGGAAAAATTGAAGGTGGTGGTGCTCATTGCCAAGTATAGCCAAGTGCTTGCAGAGGTTAAGGTCACTGCCCAATCTATGGAGGCCGTGTATGATACATGCATAGATAGAGACAAGGTGACAAGCTCCTTGGTTGCCACACTCGAAGTGAAGCTAAAAGAGTTCCATGAAAAGAAAAAGGGGAACATGACAAAAAGGGACAAAGTTTTGGTTGAAGTAGAGATAAAATCTGAGGCAATTGAAGCCTTAAGGAGTTTAATCAATGCTTGGCTAAAGGAACTATACCCTCAAATTACCAAGAGGATGGATAAGCTCAAAGACCTAGGAAAAGAGATGGAGCAGATCGTGGACACTTTAGGCACCTAGGGAATTGGCCCGAGTTTTGATGAAGTGATCACCCTGGTCGGTGACCTCTATTAGAAGGCACAAAGTGAGGTCGACATTTAGAACAAGCTAGAGGTAGACTTATGGAAGGATTTTCCTAGCTTGTTGAATTAATGCTCTCCCCCATTCTTCATTCTTTCCCCATTTCTTTCATTCCCTTATTCTTTTGTAAAGTGTAAGATTATACATTGGTCCCCTAAGGTATCATGCATCTTGGTTGAGTAAAGTGTTTCTGAGGATGAAGAACAGGCATAGTGTGGGGTGATGTTGGACCCCTGGAATATTGGCCAAGTGTGGAGGAAAATAGGCATGCAAGGTCCAAGTTATGGAATGGTGTGTAAGGAAAAAGTGTGCAAGAGAAAGGATTAAGTAATCACATAGAACACGTGACACATGAAAGGAGGTTTGGGACTTATCCAATTTGAGTGCCCAGGGCAGAACACATGAAAAGCATGACTAGTTGTGCATGGATAAGGTGCCAGCTTAGTGACAGGTTGGCCCAGATAGGGGCATGCCTTTGATGGAATCTTCTAGAAGAACATCATGAGATAAAGTGGAAATCTCAGGCATGGAGAAGCATGCTTGCATGAAGGACCACATTCAACACTTGGCACCAGATATGAGGGTGTTGGAGGGCAAGTTGGCAGTGTAGGAAAGAGATAAATACAAGTGCCTTTGGAGTAAAAGATATATGATTTTTAAGATATAGCGGGTTCAGGAAAGTGCAATTTTGATAAACAGCATGGGAAAATCTCTACAGAATTATTGTAAGAACTCAATTAGTGGATAGTTACATTCGGGAGAGAATGTACTAGGCATGGAATTGTAAATTTTCTTTTGTTAGCTTAGTTACATAAGTCCAGTGAAATGCATGACTGCGGTCTGCTTCTCTGTTACACTTTGTAATGGTTCAATGAATGTAATGAGGTTACCTGATATAATATATACATGAATATCAATGGTTCTAATGCATATTTCTCTCTTATGAGTTCTCTTTCCTTTCAAGCAAAGTATGATGCTTGTATATTTATTTCTGCCATAATACATGTTTTGGATTCTGTTAAAGCACTTGGTTTGAAGTGACTGTAGGGATCTAGAGGTCGTTCTAAGCCCTATGGTTCTTATATGTCTTAACTTCCCTCCTAGAAAATCTTACACTAATCATAGATGATGTTTCCCACTAAACTCACATAAAAGAGAGACTCGGTACCCGCGCGTGCCTTAGGTGAGCACTCAAATTTAACTAGGTGATAGGCCAGCGCATATAGGGTTCCTTCATTTTGTGATGGAATTAGAAATGAGTACAAAGTTGATCTTTGAAGTTGTGTCGAGCTGACACGTAGTGCCTTCTACGAGTTTTTCCCTGTTTAGAATTTTCAACGGTCGGTACTACCTTTTCGGGCTCTGGACACGTGGTGAGCCAATGCTCATATGTGATTGCCCTTTTGATTTTACCTTTGAATTTTTTCCGATGAGGCATGTGGAGGCCTCCACAAGATTTTGGAATTTTCTGTGGCCGGTCTACATTTTTAGGGTCTTGACACGTGGAGGGCTAGTGCTAATTTAGGGTCTCTGCTTTGGGTTGCGCATTTGAAGTTGCACCATTGAGATACTTGTAGGCTTCCACTCACTCCTTTAAACTTAGCCAATTTGGGCATGCTCCCTTTCTTGGTCCTTGACTACGTGGAAGGCTGGTGCTCATTTAGGAACCCGCTTTTGATTCTACCTTTGAAGTTGTGCCAAGATGACATGTGGTTTATTCTGCGGCCCTGATTTATTTTCTTCATTTTTTTGCAAAGTCCCTTTTATTTGGTGAAGGTATTACATCCAACCCTAGACATGTGGAGGCTTCCACCAATGGTTAGAATTTTTCAACGGTCGGAACCACTTCCTCGGGCCATGGACATGTGGAGAGTCTGCGCTTGTTTAGGGTCTCCATTTTGTAGCTTGTTTTGGAATTATGTTGAGCTGACACGTGGGGGCCTCTACTAACCTAAAAATTTTTACTTGGTGAAAAAACCCCTATAGGATCACAGGCATGCACTTGAAAACTATGCCATTTTGTGAAAAGTGCAAAAGTTCCAAAATGCCCCCACAGACCTACCAACCTGAATTTAAACTTGGGAAAAATTTCCTCCGCGCCCGCCCTGCATAGCAAAAGAAATCATCCCTGAGCCCATTGGCCTGCATTTTCCACTTAACAAAATAAATCCTTCATGAGCCCATGGGCCCACAATTATAACTCGTGTCTTTTATGAAAAGTGCATAAATGCTAAAATATCTCCCACCACCCTACCAGTCCGTAATTTTCCCATTTGGTGAAAAGTCTTCCCCAGGCCTGTCGGTCTGCATTTGGAAAAATATGAGTTAGAAGGAATTCTTTATAGTTATGGAAAGGGGAAGAAATTTCCTATCTAATGGAAGTGATTTCAGGGGACCTTACGTGCTTAAAATATATAAAAAATCATATTGAAGCACCAAAAGGGGGAAAATTGGTGTTATTTGCCCAAAAATAAGTGTGAGCTTATTTTGGTCAACATGATCTTCTAGCCAAATCTAAACTTTAAACTGAACACTTGTACATCCTTAAATTCATCTTTGACTGTCTCATAAAGTATTGTGTGCATCTTCAACCAAAGAAGTGCATTTTTGCGGTACTTTTCGGGATACTCCTAGGCTTCATTATTTCTTTGCATGACATAGAAGTCAATCATGCTAAAGTCAAGGCTATTCTGGAAATGCCTCCACCCACTAATCTCTGTCAACTTCTAAGCCTACAAGGTAAGCTTCAATCCATTCATCATTTTATCTCTTATCTTTCTAACCGATGTCAATCATTTCATCATCTTCTTAAGAAAGATGTTTCATTCAAATGGGATGACGAATGCCATAAATCCTTGAGGCCTTAAAATAATACCTTTTTTAACCACCAATTCTCATTCCTCCTAAGGATGACCAACCCTTTTACCTATATATTTCCACCACTAACCATTCTCTAGGTGCCATGCTTGGTCATCGCAATAACCAACACTGAGAGTAAGCGGTTTATTACATAAGTTGTACCCTTCTAGACTATGAAACTAGATATACCCATGCCAAAAATCTCTTCTTGGCCTTAGTTTTTGTTGCCACAAAGCTTCGCCATTACCTACTCAATCACAAAACCTTCATCATTAATAATACTGACCCATTGCACTATATGTATGCCAGATCTTATCAACATCGATGTGCCACACGATGACTTATGCTTCTTTTCAACCTCAACCTTGAGTTCATTCATCAAAATTCCATCAAGGGCCAGGCCATTGCTGACCAACTAAACGACGTGCCTATTTTCGGGGATCAACCATCTAACTTCGGCTTCCCAAATGAATCTATATCTAGCCTTTCCCTGGATGAACCTTCCTACTAAATGAATCTCTTCTTCAATGGCTCCAAGTGTCAACATGGGGGTGGGGGTGGGGTTATTCTCATTTCCTTTGAGGGTGAACCTATTCCTTTGTCTTTCAAACTTGATTTTGATTATACAAATAACATTGTGGAATACGAAGCAATCATATTGGGTCTCTAGGTTGCATATGCCTTAGATGTTAAGACAATCAATATCTTTGGTTATTCTCAACTGGTCATAAACTAAGTCAATGGTATATACCATTATCATAATGAGGTCCTTCAAAAGTATAATCCATCACATAGATATGATTTTGACCACCTTTGACCCTTACACACTTCAAACCACCCCATGTTCTACCAATAAATTTGTTGATACCATGGCCTGCTTGGCTTCTCAAATACCTGCTTCGCCCAGTGACTCTAAAATATTTATCACCATATAAAGGCTACAATCACCCTCTTATTTACTTCATGAAGTTTACTTCATTAGAACCGTTTCCCCTGACCCACGTGACCTTTGGTATAAGAAATATGCAGACTATCTTTCCCTTTCCATTTTACCCATTGATCTTACGCGTAATGAATAATGAGCCTTTCTTAAAAGTGTCTCCCATTATGTCCTCATGGGTGGTCTCCTTTACACATGTGGCTTCGATGAAATTCTCTTACACTGCCTTAAAATTTCTAAAATTCCTTACACCATTAAGGAAGTCCATGATGAAATTTATGGAGGTCACTTTAGTGGTTTAGTCATCACAAAATGCATCCTTCACCTAGGCTATTATTGGCCAAACCTAAACCATGACTATTGTGATTATGTCAAAAGTTTTGTGAAATGCCAGCAAAATGCTAATCTCCATCACACACCTATTCATTCCTTGCATGTCGCACGAGACCTTTGGCCTTTCTCTCAATGGGGTTTGGATCTTGTCAATGAGATTAACCCCCATTCTTCACACCACCACCAATGGATCATAACTGCTACCAAATATTACACTAAATGGGTAGAGGCCATTCCTCTCATTTCTACAAAAGCTGAGAAAATATGTGAATTGATCAACCATCACATCATTTTTCATTTTGGCATTCCTCACCGCATTATCACTGATAATAGAAAACAACTAAAAAAAACCCTACACAAACTATGTGACACTTTTGGCATCCAACTCATGTTTCTGTCACCTTATTACCCACAAACCAATGGTCAAGTTGAATCAACCAATAAAACCTTGAACAAAATTCTTATGAAGGTAGTCAATGATACTGGGAAAGATTGGCATACGCACATCTATTTCACCTTGTGGGCTTATCGTACTAGTATCCGCACTTCGACTACTGCCACCCCCTTTTCTCTAGTCTATGGTACCGAGGCTATCTTTCCTCTCGAAGTCTAGATTCCATCTCTTCACATCTTACTACAAGACATGGTCAACTGTATGTGATGGAAAGGTTTGCAAAAGCTATGAAATGAGGCTAAATAACCTCAAAGCTTTGCTAACTCATCCATGCACCATGAGATTAGAGCTAAACAAGAGAAACTAACATGAAAGAATTATAACTTTGACAAAAACATCAAAAAATAACATGTATACTACTCTCTACTCTATAAAAGCTTAATGAAAGTTAACCTAGTTAGATTTTAAGCAATCAAATTGTGTGTTGTTTACTCCCAAACATAGTGAAAAGATCTCTCCAAGTTGGCTACATGGCCAAGCTTTATATCTATCCTTACTAGCTATATTTGGAATGGATGGAAGATGGAGGAGCTTCCATAATGGAGGATAGCCAAGATCAAATGCCTATTAGCTTGGCTAATGCAAATGAGTTCTAATGCCAATATCTCCAAATGTGAGATAGATTTTGTTATGTAAACAAGGTGTGTAAAGTTATAGGTTGAATGGGTAGGCTTAGCCTTGTATTTATAGTTTTCCAATTGTGAGAGTTTGGAATTTGGGTGCATGTGGGACTAAAGCTCAAAAAATATTTTTAGATTATATTAGGATACACATTCTTTAGACTTAGATAAGTTTGGTTTAGGCTAGTTAAACTTGATTAGCAAGTGATTAGAGACTCATTGAGAGTTGAGAGGGGTCTGGATAAAAAATTGTGACTAATAGATAGCGTACGAAGCCAATAGAAGTGGTCTAGAGAGAACTAGGGAGGTTATGAATGGTCAAAAGGAGGAATGTTTCGCTAATAAGAGAGATATTAGCCAAATAAGTTGATTATCAAAGGAATATGACTGAGAATGTGTCATAAATGGGCATCCAAGAGTGGAGTGAAGATGGGTTGATTAATGAAGTGTAGTTAATTGACTGGATTGGATGAAATGCTAAGTGTAAGCATATTTTAGGCGTGTACAATGACAATGAATTTTTCCAAGATCATTTAACAAAACTTGAGTTATTAGATGAGCGTCACCTCAATACTCCTGACCATCTCCAAATCTACCAAAAATGTATCAGACATGCCTATGAAAAATGTATGCACGAATGAACCTTTCAAGTCAGTGACCTCGTCCTAAAGGAAAATCAACATGTAACCAAAGAGGAGAAAAGTAAATGGGGAAAATTTACTCCTAATTTTCTTAGACCCTATATCGTTACCCATGCCTATAGATCAGGTGCTTATCATTTGTCTTCACTTGAAGGTAAACCTAAACCTGAGCCCCTTAATGCCTTTCATCTTCGACCATTCTATTTTTGATATCAAGTCATCTATCACTTTCTGTCAGTAAATTGCTCATCCCTTGAGCATTGTTCACCTTCCATATTACCCATTTTGAGTATCCATGACTAAATAAGAATCATGTGATTACCCATCACCTTTTAGACTTGTCTTCAATATGAGTACCATGGCTCTACTCATAACATGATTCTCATGGATAATTTTCATCTTCTTTAAGATGGCATCCCATGGTTGTCCATGACTTGAAACCACCTCTTTCATAGTTAATATTTGTATGCTACGGTCTTGTCTTCTAAAAAACAACCTAATTTTCCTTTATAATCTTATCCATGACTTAAATGTCCAAAAACAAAAAGGGATGTAACTCCTTGAGTCAAAATTCTAGTAAAAGATGACTCCCTCAAATGTGACATCTCTTCACTCTAATTCCACCGCTATAAGACTTGACCTCCCTTGAGATATCTATACAAGTCATCACAAATCCATAAAAATATCCACTTCCTGCATCGATCAACTTCACGAAGACCTCATAATTAATCCCATATAGACTAGCATTGAAGTCTATTAAAAAAAATGACAAAAAAAGATGAAATTTTCCTCATGGACTTGCCTATTGTTTATTCTGGGTTTCTTGTTCTAAAAAACATCCATCGTATACATAAGTTATGCTAAACTTCCCATTCTCACCCCCTTGCCTTTTTAGCCTAATTTCCTCTTTACTCGAGGGACTTGTCGTAACCATGACATTTTCATGATTATGTGACTTTCTTCACCCTTAGAATGGTCCATTATGCAATGCCTTTAGGTTGTTATGTTCATGAGCCCCTCTTAGGTATGGTCAACTCATTAGGGTTCTTATCAAATTAAGTGGATCTTTTACCACCTCTTACCATTCACCTTCCTCATTACTTATTGATTATCCTATACAGGACTAATCATCAACACCTATATTTAAAAATCACTCAGTCATGCCTATGAACTAACTGTGACCTACACTCAAATCATACCTAAAAACCTACCATCTCCATTCTTTTACCTTCATCACATTCTTCCCTAGCTTATGGGAGAACTACATCGGCCTGAGGTCCCTTTTCACCGGGACTATTTAGGCAAGCACTTCGAGGGCAGGGGGCTTAGAGGTTAGCTCAGCCACTCTTTACCCTAACGAATTCCCCCTTTAACTTTTAGGCCTATTCAAATTCTACCCTATTTAGTTTCCATTTTATATCAATAAGTGGAAATTAAACCAAATAAGCATCCATTAATACACATTTTTATTACCATCATACATCTTCATTTATCATTTAATCACATCTACAATTATATCTACCATAATTGGAGATTAACACCATAACATCTATATCCATACATCACCATTTCCACACATGTTACCTAACCTTGGACATTACCTCATGCACTAAACCCACCTGACTCAATCATACCTAGGACCAACTTGACTCAACCATGCCTATGACCCGACTCCAACATGCCTAAAAAATGGAACTTTGACTCCATCATGCCTATGACCTGACTCCACCATGCCTATGACATAACCTATTTTCCATCCTTGTTTTTATACATGTACAATCAAATTCTACGAAATACAAGTACATCATCAGCCAATCATCCATCTCATCATAAAAAATATGTGTATTCATACAATATACACTGATGTCAAATAAATAATCACAATCTCATCAAAAAATCTCATATATAGCCATCACCATCTTCAGAACACAGGCTGATATATGATTAAAAATAACAAAAACTCTCATATACATCCTCACTCTCTTCAAAAATGCAAGTCGGTATATAGGCTAGTCCATATCACAATAATACATAACTATTCTAAAATGGAAGTACATACAGATTAGGTATCCCTCCGCTAGATATCCTCAATATCTATCTACATTGTTTCCTCCTCCTCCTCTACCCCCATATGTGGTCCACTTAACATCTCACCATCCCACCATGGGTCATGGTTATGAATCTCTGTGTACCTCACCTAGGGCAAGGCTCCTTGACACTGGTGGCCTCGCCCTTACCTGTCCTCGGGCTTCACTGGCCTCCCTATTCTCTTCACACTATGGGTGTGTGACCTGGTCCTCTCACTCAATGCATGTTGTGCTCTATACTCTCCATAGGATAGGAAATCTATCCCTACGGCCATCGGTTGATCCTGATAATACCTCACCTCACCTAAGGATCCCTCAACCTAGCTATAGGAACTATTGTGGTGGTGTCATCGGTCTGACACTGCAACCTATCCTATTTTGGTACCCAAATTGTTCTCCTTTTCAGTCTGAGTAGCATCAAAGATATGGCATGAACCTTGAAGACAGATAGATCATGATGTGTGTCATTTTGCAGCCTTGTGATCTAACTGGCACTCAGTTTCTGGAGATGGATAACACTCAAATAGGACTTGATCTTGTCCTAACTGTTTTAGGTTGTGCCTTTCAACCAAGGTAAGAGAACCTATTTTGTAACCCTCAAATGTGAAGGAGATGAACCCTATATTTGTGGTATGAAAAGGCCTTGGGAAAATATGATCAACACTCCAAATCCCTTTCACAAGTTGTCACTCCTAGATTATGGAGATATTTTCAATGCAAGGAAAGGGTTACTGAAGAGTTGTATGATCCTGATTTATTTGTACATTTTTAAGATGGATTGTATTGTGCCTCTGACACACAATGCATTGCAGGGGTATCCATGGGTAGGATTAGTTGTTTTGAATGATATTTTGGTGGACCATTTTAGACAAGACTAACCAGAATTTGCCAAATTATTTGAGGACCTTTGCAAGAATTTGTAAGACCTAAACAATGAATGCTTCAAAGGGGTTAAGGTACTCCTTCAACCAGGATATGTGCACCAAATCGGAGGCCCAGATCTGCACTCTTCCACACAATCTTTGACAACCACCACAAAAGCTTGAAGTAGATGAACCAAAAAATCATCCAAAAATCTCTATTTTATCACGACCTAAGGTGCACCCAAAGGTTTACAAATAATCTCAGAATTCAAGGAAGGTAAAGTGAGTTTAAATTTGTTTATCTCTTTATTAGATGAAAGCTCTTTTGAGTGTGAGATTGCAAATGCCACTAAACTATCAAAAAGAAATGATACCATGTATGATCAAGAGAGATTTTTAATACAAGACTACAACAAGAGTAAGAAACACAAATTGAAAACATTCTGAAACATAAATGCATGTAAATTTTGCCAAGAGAAAACACAAAATAATCCAGAATGACCAAATTTATTAGAAGGGGAATGTTATAAGAACAATCTTATGAGCTTGTTGATGATTTACAACTGAAACCAACTCAACATGATACAAATATGATGTAAAAAGGAATTACAAATGGTTCTCAGGTGGTTTCTCAGAGAATGGGATTCTTCCCAGGCACCCATGAAATTGAAGTTTCTCCACCTTTTGCATGTCATAAAACCATGCATTATATAACATTCAATTACATTTGATCCTTATTTCCCAAGAAAATAATAAGCCAAGCATCAAGTTTGTTATAAAATTCTAACATGATTTGCAGATAGAGACATTTAACATATTTACAATAAAAGTTTCTAGGTGCTTCAAAAAAGGAGAATCATTACAAAACCTTCATCATCATCCATTGCAGAGGTATGTTTTTCATCCTCAAAGCATGCAGGCCCCTTTTATTTCATCATTTCATCCATATCCCTCCAAAATTTGATTATGCAACTTCTTGATTTGATATTTCACACCCTTGGATCTGGATGTGGCAAAAATTACAAAAAACACTCAAATCTACAAATTGATCCCTAAAACCTCTTGCATTGGTCCTTGGAGGGCACAAACGGTACATAATTCACCAAAAATTTGATGAAAATTGATGGAACCTTTGCATCTCCACCTTCCCCTGGAGCTCAAACATGGTCAACATTAATGAAAATATGCATCAGTTACCATTGAATATCCCTTGGTATCTGATTTAATCTCCTTCACAACTTGAATAACATCATGAATTTGCACAAGACACTCAAGGGTAGATAGATGATTTGTATTTCATTTGTAGCTGAGGAGTACATCTATCTAACTTGTTGGCACTCAAGATTTGAGGGAGTGGATAACACCTTCAAAAGGATCTTGATCTGATCGTCACTATTTTAGGTTGTGCCTATCAACCAAGGAAAAAGAACCTATATTGCAGCCCTTGTATGGTAAATGAGATTAAGATATCCTTGTATTTTTCACATTGTATGGAGATGGCCTTAGGGGAAAACATGATCAATTATCCAATATTCAAACTCAAATGAGCTGTCACTACTAAATGATGGAAATGCTTTCGAGACAAGGCTGAGGCTGTTAGAGACATGATAAAATCCTGGTATGCTTTGTGTATTTTTGTAAATGGATTGTATTCCTTTGTTGACACATAATGCAATGTAGGGGTAGTATGGGTAGGATGAGTTAGTTTGAATTAAATTTTGTGGGAGAGTGTTTAGACAATACTAGCTGGGAATTACCAACTTCTTTGAGAACCTTTGCAAGAAATTTGTAACACCTACACAACAAGAATGCTTCCCAGAGGTTTTAAATGCTCCTTCAACTAGGATATATGTACAAATGGAGGTCCAGATCCTCACTCTTCCACACAATATTTGACTACCTGCTAAAAAATCTTGAAGCAAATATACCAACAAAGTATCCAGAAATCCCTATTTGATCATGACCTAAGGTGCACCCAAAGGTTTACAAACAATCTCAATATTCAAGGACAGTAAAATGATTTTAAATCTATTTATCTTTTATCAGATGAAGGCTCTTTTGAATATAAGATTGCAAATGCCATTAAACCATCAACCAGAAATGAGACCCTGTATGATCAAAGAGATCCTAAACACAAGATTGCAACATGAGTGAGAAACATAAATTGAAGACATTCTGAAACATAAGTATATGTAAACTTTTCCAAGATAATAACGCCAGATAATCTAGAAATTTGATCAAATATATCAGTAGGGGAATGTCATAAGAACAATCTCAGAGCTTGTTGATGGCTTTATAACTTGAAACCAACTCAACATGATAAAATATGATGCACTATGGAATTGAAAAGGGCTTTCAGGTGGTTTTTTTCCAGAGAAAATGGATTTCTTCCTGTTTTTTGCTTGAAAAATTCTAAGTTATTTTTCTCCTCCCTCCCCCATTGCTTCAAAAAATATCATATATATTTAATGCCAACTTGGATCCTTTCTTCCCAAGAAAAGAATATGCTCAAGGGATCAAATTTGTTACCAAAACCCTTCATCATTTCATGAAAATGACATCAAACTGTAAAACAACTCGCATATTGCCAGGGATGCACAAGAAAGTTTAAAATATTACATGAATTCAGATCCTTATCCATCCCAAGGTCACATGTTTTTTCATTCAGGTACGCCAGTATGCTCCAGAAATCATTTTTCACCTTTTACCCTTTCAATTTTTACCTCTGCAATTTTTTATTTTCATCTTTCTTGTTTTTTACATCGAGCCTAAGAAAAAATGCATCAAAAACATCACAGATCATTAAAGTAGCTCATAAAAATGGTTCTGTTGTTCTCAGAAGGCTGAGGGGACTCAAAATCATATAAGGTCTGATGAATTTTGATGAAGAAATGTGATTTCCAAGCTCCTTGGAGCTCCCATGGTGCCCAAAAATGAAATTACACAGTATCCGTTGATTTTGATCAACTTTTAATATCAACCTTACACGTGGATAATGCCATCTAAGGAATAATCTCAAAACTACATTTTTAACCTTTGAATGAGGTGGGACATGTGTCACAACATGATTGGATCGACGTCCCATGCTTTAGAAACGCATTTGTGACCTTTTTACCTTTGGAAAATTTTACAAAAAATATTTGCTTCTCCCTTGGACCCGCCACGTGTCCACATGTGGGCCCCATCGAAAACCGCGGGCTCATTTTATGAATTTTGGGAATTTTTCAAAAAAGAGAAATTTTTCTTAAAAATTCCCAAGGGCCCAAACATTTTTTCCCCTCCTTGCCACATAGCGTTCTCCCATTCGTCGTGGGTCCAAGCCTCCCACCTTTCCATCGAACCTCCTGCCAAATTTGTAAAGTTTTAAAGTTTCTCCCTAGTCCAAACCTCTGCCCCTCTAAAAATGTTCCTTCATTTAGCAAGGAAGATGAAATTTCACATTTGATATTTTTTCCATAAAAAGAAAACATCTCAAACTCTCCCAAGGCCCCATATCTCTATTTTGCATTTTCAGACATGTGTCCGCTTCTTATTGGTTGAGCACCCTTGGGTCAGAAAGTGACTTTTGTACCACTTGAAGTTAAAAAGTTCAAAACCATCACAAAACCCACCGACCTATTCTTTCCCTTTTGGACAGGTGTCGCTTCATGACTCATTACAAAGCTTTAGCTTAAATCTAAACTTTAGAAATTTAAAGAAAAAACTTCAAATGCATCAAAACCACCGCCCCCTCATATAATTTCTCATGGACATGTGTCCACATACTATTGGATATGGGCCTTCAGGTCAAAATTTCCCCTTGACACCTTGAGTCAAAAACATCAAAATTTCACCAACCTCTTCACCATCTGCATTTCCACTTTTCCACATGTCCTCTTTCTATTCGCCGCGGGCCTTCAGGTAAAAACTTGACTTTGAGAATTTTTGCGAAAATGCAAGCCAAAATTTTTAAGGTAAATCTGCCACTCCTCGACCAATCAACATGTGCCATGTAGGCACTCTTTATAAAAGGTAGATCCATGCACCAAATTTTCTCCTTTAAGCCCAAATTTTTAAAAACAACAAGTTAGAAAAAAAAATTCAACCACCCCTAGCCAATAGGAGCCTGCCATGTTGCAATAATACTGTGATGATGAATTTGACAAGTAGAATATGCCCATATGACCGTCAAATCATGGAAAATACAGAGGATTCCTTAGAAACTGAATTCACCATTGACAAGGGAGGTATATTTATTGATCTTCAAACCAATTGAAACATGATTTAACATTGTCTTAAACCTGGGGATTGGGATTTCAAGTGCAAAAATTGTGAGATTTGATTCAATCGTTGAGTTTTTCATGACTTTGACAAAGGAGAAATGACACATCTCGTAAAAATGAAGAAATTAGGGCACAAATGGGGGCAAATTTGGAAAATCATTTCAGAATAGGGCAAAATAACAACATTATGAGCATTTGAAAGTTTTCAACTAGAGAAATCGAGCTTGCAGACCATCCAATCGACATCTTGAAACATTTCAGAGCAGAATTTGACATAAAAATTTTAAGGCACATTATGCAAACTCAATAATGGGACCAACATGCCCTTTCTTCCTTCAATCTAATCCCTCCACTTGTCAAAATGTGATTGGGAATGGATTTGGGATCACTTTTTGAATTTTTAACATTTTTGAAAAAATGTAAAATTTTGACCTTTTTCTCCACCCCTCCGCCCTTGAAATTTGGTGCTGACACGTGGCACAAGGTGGGTTCCATTGGGATCGTAGCTCAATTCTGCACATTTCCACCCTTTTTAGAAATTTAGAAATTTTTCACTTTTTTCCCCACGGGCCCGCACCTCCACCTCTATCCTTGACACATGTCACCTTCTCTATCGCTGAGGATATGCAGGCTCATTTCACATTTTAACTCCCTTTTTTTTGCTAAGGGAAAATTTCCCACTTTTCTTCTATGGGCCCATGCCTCTAAATTTTTCCCTGCCACGTGTCTCCCTCTACCTCGTTGCAGGCCATCACTTCAAATTTTCATTCTGAATCATTTTGAAAAAAGGTAACAAATTCCCTTTTTCCTCTGTTGTCCTGCTGACCTACTTTATGCTTTGACAGCTGCCACATGTCTCCCTGGACGCTCCATTGTAGACCCACAGCCCTTTCCTTAACCTTTTTCCCTTTTCACCATAAAGGCAAAAATATTTTATGTCCCTCACCAACTTTCCATTCCCACCTGCCACGTGTCCTCCTTACATTGGATGTGGGCCTTAGGGGATTTTCTCAATTTCTATGAACTTTTCCAAAGTAGTCTCTAAGGAACTAAAATGACCCACCCATCTGCCCTTGTTTCTGCTTGTGACACGTGTCCCTTCTCTGGGACCTATTTTGAAAAATTTGCTTCTGTTCAAAACCAAAAAATGGTGAAGTTTTCAAAGAAACCCGTTGAATCTTGACCAACGACCAATGAGCACATGTGAGGGGAGCCTTGAGCTTTACATTTGACAGGAAAAGGACACCTGTATGACTGTAAAAAAACATAGAATTTTCCAGGGATGCCCAATTTTTATTTTTTACTTCAGTGGGTGAAGAATTTTTTGAGTCACAAAATAAATGGGAAAGTCCATTTAGAGGAAATTTTTGACCATGGGGATAGATTTTTGATAAGAAATATGCATGAAATGAACAAGTTCGAGCTCCAAAGGCCGGGAAAAGTGGAAAAAATGATAGAGGCCCATGGATTTGGAAAACTAGGGCACAAAACAGGGCATACATGTATTTTTCTTTCAAATTGGGGCAAAATAATAAGTTTGTGAGCATTTTCAAGGCATTCAATCTAGATGGTAAGATTTTCAGACCACCAAATTCGAAGAAAAATGTTTCATTAGAGCATGCAAACCAAAGGGGAAAGATGGAAATATAACAGAGGATCAAAATGGGCACCAACACTCTAAACTGTCAATAAGGATCTTTGACCCTGTACTTGTACCTATACCATAAGACCCTATCCTTGAGCCTATCCTGCTACCTGTGTCGGTGCCAGTGCCTATGTAGCACACTAGGCCTATAAGGCCATAATATTTCTTATGCAGTGGCTAACTAACCCTACAACCATGTCACCTATGCCTATAGGGTGGACACCTACTCCCCATCTCCAGCCCCACCATATGTAGGTATCTGTCCCTGTAATGCTATGACTTGGGCCGGAAGGGCCACCACCTATGCCTACAACATGGCTAACCTCTGTGTGTGACCCCATCAACTATCCTTATAAACCTGTACCTAGCCCTATAAGAAATCACTTGTCCTGTATCATGTCCCTCTGGACTATGAGGGGTGGCCACGTCTTGTTGTCTTGGTCTGGGTGGCATTGCTCACAGCTGAGCTTCCCATCACGGTCTATATCTATCAATGCACCTAGCATCATCAATGGTCCAGTCACTAGTGGCCTCCTCCTACCATATCGGCATGGTAGGTCATGGAGTGGACATCATCCCTCCACATCATCCTGCATGGAATGTGAGAAGGCGGAGGTACATCCTACACTAGCCCAAATTTCCATCTAACAATGTTTATGGTATCAGTTCATGTTCTCTCACACGGTGCCCCTCTATCCATCGAATCGACTAAAACTGGTCTAACTCTATAGCCATCTGCCCATATGATGGAAAACCCACATAGGGCCTCTAAATAATGTCCACGTCGGATAAAACCCTCTAGCACTAGCAAATTTTAAGGTAAATCTTGGCCAATCCTCGACAATCATACATGTGACATGAGGCACTCTTATAAAGGTGACCATGCACAAATTTTCTCTTTAAGCCAAAAGTTTTAAAAACAAACAAGTTAGAAAAAAAATTCAACCACCCCTAGCCAATAGGAGCCTGCCATGTTGCAATAATACTGTGATGATGAATTTGACAAGTAGAATATGCCCATATGACCGTCAAATCATGGAAAATACAGAGGATTCCTTAGAAACTGAATTTTTTTGACAAGGGAGGTATATTTATTGATCTTAAACTAATTGAAACATGATTTAACATTGTCTTAAACTTGGGGATTGGGATTTCACTTGCAAAAATTCGAGATTTGATCAATTTTGAGTTTTTCATGACTTTGACAAAGGAGAAATGACACATCTCGTAAAAATGAAGAAATTAGGGCACAAATGGGGGCAAATTTGGAAAATCATTTCAGAATAGGGCAAAATAACAACATTATGAGCATTTGAAAGTTTTCAACTAGAGAAATCGAGCTTGCAGACCATCCAATCGACCATTGAAACATTTCAGAGCAGAATTTGACATAAAAATTTTAAGGCACATTATGCAAACTCAATAATGGGACCAACATGCCCTTTCTTCCTTCAATCTAATCCCTCCACTGTCAAAATGTGATTGGGAATGGATTCGGGATCACCTTTTGAATTTTTAACATCTTTGAAAAAATCTAAAATTTGACTTTTTCCTCCACCCCTCCGCCCTTTGAAATTTGGTGCTGACACGTGGCACAAGGTGGGTTCCATTGGGATCGTAGCTCAATTCTGCACATTTCCACCCTTTTTAGAAATTTAGAAATTTTTCACTTTTTTCCCCACGGGCCCGCACCTCCACCTCTATCCTTGACACATGTCACCTTCTCTATCGCTGAAGATCTACAGGCTCATTTCACGTTTTAACTCCCTTTTTTTTACTGAGGGAAAATTTCCCACTTTTCTTCTATGGTCCCATGCCTCTAAATTTTTCCCTGCCACGTATCTCCCTCTACCTCGTTGCAGGCCATCACTTCAAAATTTCATTCTGAATCATTTTGAAAAAAGGTAACAAATTCCCTTTTTCCTCTGTTGTCCTGCTGACCTACTTTATGCTTTGAAGCTGCCACATGTCTCCCTTCGCTCCATTGTAGACCCACAGCCCTTTCCTCAACCTTTTTCCCTTTTCACCAAAAAGGTAAAAAATATTCTATGTCCCTCACCAACTTTCCATTCCCACATGCCATGTGTCCTCCTCAGATTGGATGCAGGCCTTGGGGGATTTTCTCTATTTCTATGCACTTTTCCAAAGTACCCTAAGGCACAAAATGACCCACCGGCCCACCCTTGTTTCTGCTTGTGACACGTGTCCCTTCTCTGGGACCTGTAGGAAAAATTTGCAAATTCTTTTCAAAACCAAAAAATGTTAAGTTTTCAAAGAAACCCGTCGAATCTTGACCAATGACCAATGAGCACATATGAGGGGAGCCTTGAGATTTAATTTGATGGCAAAGGACACTCGTATGACCGTAAAAAAACACAGAATTTGACAGGGATGCCCAATTTTTTATTTTTTCTTCGTGGGTGAAGAATTTTTTGGTCAAAAAATAAATGGGAAATGATTTAAGGAAATTTTTGACCATGGGGATATATTTTTGAGAGGAAATATGCATGAAATGAATAAATTTGAGCTCCAAAGGCTGGGAAAAGTGTAAAAAATGACAGAGGCCTGTGGATTTGGAAAACTAGGGCACAAAACTGGGCATACATGTATTTTTCTTTCAAATTGGGGCAAAATAGTAAGTTTGTGAGCATTTTAAAGCATTCAATCTGGATGGGGAAATTTGTAGACCACCAAATTCAAAGAAAAATGTTTTAGAGCATGCAAACCAAAGGGGAAAGATGGCAATATAACAGAGGATCAAAATGGGCACCAACACTCTAAACTGTCAATAAGGGTCTCTGACCCTATACTTGTACCTATACCATAAGACCATATCCTTGAGCCTATCCTGCTACCTGTGTCGGTGCCAGTGCCTATGTAGCACACTAGGCCTGTAAGGCCATAATATTTTCTTATGTAGTGGCAAACTAACCCTACAACCCTATCACCTGTGCCTATAGGGTGGCCACCTACTCCCCATCTCCAACCCTACCATATGTAGGTATCTGTCCCTGTAATGCTATGACTTGGGCCTGAAGGGCCACAACCTATGCCTACAACATGGCTACCTCTGTGTGTGACCCCATCAACTATCCTTATAAACCTGTAACCTAGCCCTATAAGGAAATCACTTGTCCCTGTATCATGTCCCTCTGGACTATGAGGGTGGCCACGTCTTGTTGTCTTGGTCTGGGTGGCATTGCTCACAGCTGAGCTTCCCATCACGGTCTATATCTATCAATGCACCTAGCATCATCAATGTGTCAGTCCACTAGTGCCTCCTCCTACCATATCGGCATGGTAGGTCATGGAGTGGACATCATCCTCTCCACATCATCCTGCATGTAATGTGAGAAGGGAGGAGGTACATCCTACACTAGCCCAAATTTCCATCTAACAATGTTTATGGGTATCAGTTCATGTTCTCTCACACGGTGCCCCTCTATCCATCGAATCGACTAAAACTGGTCTAACTCTATAGCCATCCACCCATATGATGGAAAACCCACATAGGGCCTCCAAATAATGTCCACGTCGGATAACCCCTCTAGCAAGCACCTATAACAGGCTAAATCATTTGTAGCCCTAGTAGCTCTACACACTCCAGTAACCAGCACCCGACACCTATAACCCACTTAGATAAAACATATCTCAAATGCATCAGTCCAAGGCATACCTAGTGGCCTCACACATAAAATGTGCTCATATGCCCAAAAATGGAGAAGAAAGGTGCAACATAGGCTGAATTGTTGTAATCTCTTATATGCCCACAACTCTCTGTACAACTGCACCAAGTATGCTGGTGCCCAATAAAAGAGGGTCCTCTCCTCTATCATGTCATGAAGGACCCCCATCAGTGCCCATGGGAATCTCCGACCCTCTGCATCTGGTAGTGCAATACAACACACTACCTCCATAATCAAAACTACTAGCCTCATCTTCTATGAATGGGCTACATACATCTCACCATAGCTCAGACTGGTGCTATGGAACCTCATCTCTACCATAACCTCACCAATAAATATTAGCATCAACTCCGTGGAGGCCTATAAGGATATAGAATACACCTGCTGTCTCACTATCAGTAGGTATAGGATCTGAGAGACATCCTCTAGGGTGACTTTCAGCTCACCCATCGACAAATGGAATGTGTTAGTTGCTACATCCCATATATTGATGAGTGTGACCATAAGGATAGGTTCCCATACTATATGCCTATAATGTCTCAAGCCTATCAAGCCATCATCTATCACATACCTTCACTCATTAGTAATGACACTCGATTTTACCAACAAAAATAAAGGAGGTGATTAAATGAACACATTTGTAGAACTCGACCCTAATAAAGAATGCGTCTGTATACATGCTTCCACCACAATATAGATAGCATTATCAAACCTAGAACACATCAACTCAACACCCTAAAGTCATGCATGATGTTACCTATAGAAAGTCCAAATGAATTTTCATACAAGGAACACTACAACCCTGTCACACACTCATGATAGGCCCAATTGTGGCACAACCTAAAGGATATTAAGGTCTGTAAACAAGGAACACCAAAGTGTCACATCAACATAACTGAGCCAACGGTCCACACATAAATCGACAAGGGTAGTAATAAAATCTTGAACGATTTTGGTAAATAAAGCAAACATAAAGATATAGTCAAATACCTGAGCACTAAGAACGTTGATCAATATTAGTCATATGTGCAAGAACCAAACCCTTGATTTTCTTCACCACAAGTGTCAGTCCCAAAAATCTTAGATACCTAACCATACTTCCTCCACAATGTATCCCCAACTATGAACATAACCAGGATATATGGAGTAGAAATGGAGAGACTTCCTGTCACCCATTTTATAGAACAATAATATCTGATATTGTCAAATATAGCCCTAGATTAGCAAGGCCCATATGGGCCTCTACAGGGAAAGTCCAACATCTAAGATCACATAGATTCTTTGTATCCTACACTCATGCTCATATGCCTCATGAAATGCATGTGTGTATAGAACGTCTAAAATACTGTTTTTAGTGGTCAAATCATGTGACAAATCTCATACCTATAACTCATGTAGACAGTTAGTAGCTCTAACCTCTGCGATCAAGTCCACTGATTCCACCTATTCTTGTGGTACCATCCACATGAATCCTCTCCCCACTTGGATCTCTCCACCTCACCTCAGTACGGTCCCGTGTACTTCTCTCCCAAAAAAACACAACTCATTCAATGCTCTGTCATTTTCAAAAATTCCAACATGTAAAAATAAATTTTTATTATATGGATTTTAGCATATTATCTACCCAGGATCGACATTACTGATGATAAAGCTTATGAAGGAAAGGATAACTAAGGTTTCTTATGCCCTACCGAAGTTGAAGGTCAGATTATACCTAAACGAACATCAGTCATTCCTCAACTAATATACTATGATCAGATTTTACTCTTCCCACGGGGGGTCACTTGGTGAAAAATGATTCCAAAACATGTGTGATCACCAATCATACTCTTGTCCATAACCCTTTACTTTAGGATTTACCGAACTACACACTATTATTAATTATAGGGCTCACCGTTTTACCTTGACTCACCCTTATTTTAACCAACCTCCATACCTACCTGAAAAATACCTATCCTACATTACATATAGGAACTAATTATTTTACTCATACCTCGTGTACGCTACGCGTGCCGCAACATGTGCTGTGTAGACCCGAAACATGTGTGTAATGACCTGTGTGTAGATGTGCTCGCTGTGTGTGTGTGTGTGTGTGTACCCGTGTGTGTTGTGTAATCTACAGTTACATTACCTATGACTATACTGTCTTTGTTATTTAAATCCTAACATTAATTGCATTGATTTAATGTCACATACCATACAAATTAAAAAACACTTTTTTGTGACACAAAAACATGCACCATGTAAATCCTATCACAAAGTTGTCACAACTAAACCTACTTAATAGCATTTATTTTGCAACAACTTTACATCGACCAAAGATTATGTAGAAAAAACCTAGGATCTTTCACCTCTGTAAACGTACCACAATTTATACATGTGTGTGCATTGCAAATGTCACTGACCTATGACCCAAAAGGGCCATAACCTTGACTACCCAATTAGAACTAGTGTAACCCAGTATATCCCCATTGGTATAGAAGACTTCCTCTTCATGACATTTAGAGGTGTAGAAATGTGCAAACAAATTTGTAATGGACTATTTTCTTGAAATCATCAGATTCCTATTATGAGGGGGATAACCTGTCACCAACCGTACATGGGGACTCTCACATACTTGTTAATGTCAGTGTAAATTACAAATACAAGCTATGCAACAATAAGTTTGAAATATGTAGTACATGAATTTAGGTCACCTAGTTTTTTTTGTTCCCTAGTGCTTAAACTAGCTCTTAGTTTCACATTACTGATTCTAAGTACAAGGCCCCTTCCAGTCCACACCATCTATTGGCATTAAATTAAATTAAGGATATATATATCCTCATAATATGGGGCTTATGTATCTAATTATCTTGGTGGCTACCCCATCCACCTAACCTAGAGATCTTACCCTAGACCTAGTCTTGGACATATTGTCCATAACTAGAAATTAACTAAGTCAATGGTACTTGGAACTTAATGTAGATAATATGTCTTTCATGTATCAATAATATTCTCAATGCCTAGGTGTGGTCTACATATATCAAAAATACCATCCATCAGAAGAGAATTTTCAAATTGTGTCTATATTTATGAGTGAATTTAAAATCAAATTTGGCCCAATAAATTAGATACACATCATGACATTCTATTACAACCTAGGGAATCAAGAAAATATAAAAAACGTTGAATAAGCCCATTTTGCTAACACCGGTCAACCCAGAGGACCATCAACAGTTACCAAGATTGTATTCACTTCAGTAACCCTACATTTAGGTTCCAACACAATGGGAGATGAAGAAGATGATGAAGAGATATGCATACAATCAGAACCATGGAATTTTCACACTTAATTATACTTCCATAGCCAATTCACCTAGTTTTAGAGGGCTAGAATCATTTATGTAGCTCATTAAAACATTGTGGGAATTGTCACTATTGGTATACAAAGCTCCATTCCATCAGCACCAATTTATCACCATTTCGCATAACCATTGGACAAAAAAGATTGGTAAGTATTTTCTCAATTTATTATTTATATTCCTATTATGTGATTAGAGTAATATTAAAAATATATATAATCTACTAAGTTCTTCTAGTTGGGTAAATATCTACGACCATTCATCAAAAATTTATGTGTTATATATCTACAGTCTAAATCACCAAAAATGTCCTACACACCGTCAATTTATCAGATCACCTATCCTGGCCCTTCAACCTTCTAATACAGTGTTCTTAACATTATCACAGAGTTGGATCATGCCTTTCTAATTAGCATCTTGATAACCTGCTTCTACAACTCCATAATAATCCTCATTTAATTAAAAAATATAATCCCACATCTAATTGGTTAGCTTGGTTCACACCATAACCATCGTAAAGTCTCCATTATAATCATGATCGGTTATGCCCAACTAACCTCGGTATATGTGTTTCACAATCTAAGTAGACCAATAACTTAACGAAACATGATGGTTGATTGGTTACCAGGATGACCTATGTTTTCTTGAACTTGACCCTGTTCCCTTCTTCAGTACCTTTGTGGCTTACAAAATGAAAGATCTAACTTATGAAATTACTTGTAATACCTGCCTTACTATAGTCATACTATGCCTCTTAAGTGCATACTTGGAATAGTTTATATGACTCTAAAAATCCTTATTCAACTACAATAGGAATTTAATCATTTCTTGCATTAGTTTGTTGGGATTGATCAGTCGGTAACATATGACAACCATCTAGGATAGTATCATGATCCTTATTCCAACTAGGGTTGACAACACAATAGGAAATTTCCACTTTTACTATATCATTTAAATGTTCTTATTGTCCACAAGATGAGTATGTTTTCTATGACTCAGGTAATTCCCCCTCTCCAAAAGGAAGCTCTTGCAATCGGCTTTAGAAACAAAAAACTTGCAAAATGTGTGCTATAACACATGCATTACTAACCCATTTACTCGGGTATTGATCCTAACCAAAACCCTAATTTGATCTAGTTGGCATTCAAAAACGTAAAGAAAACATTGAAATTATATGATAGTTAATATAATCTCGAATGACATGTAAATACAATAAATGAATGCAATAAATAAGTATGGAAAATGACCCAAATAACTAATCTAATGAAAGTAAAACCCTAATATACAAGATAAGTATGGAAGTGACTTAGCTGATTCGGAGGTAGACTATGAACTATGTCGCTAAAAGTGAACATTATAAATTAGAAGTAGGAACGACTATGTACAGAGGTCCTAAAAAGGAAAAATATGGAATGATTCTCTATACTAGGAGCCTTAGAGAAGGATTGGGGCACCTGTTGGGCACTCTGGTTTACAAAATTGGTGCCATTGTTTGTGTAAAAGTTTCAGAAGTGAGTTTCATAGGTCTAGTAGGTGGTCCAAAACCCTCGCTACGTTTCAAATCAGATTCACTAAACTGTTCGCTAGGTGTTGTTGATAATCCAAGATGAGAGAAAGACCTGTCAAAAAGCACACAAGAAGTATCAAAACCCTAAAAAAAGAAATATGAAAATGAATGGGTCAAACTGACATCAGCTACCACAATAGTGGGCTTACTAACTGAGCATTACACTACATTTTGGACCCAAATGTAGTTCTAGTGTTTGTGTGTGTGTGTGCATCATGTGCCCTAGGTTATCTTGTGTAAGTCAAACTTTGTGAAGTAGCGAACAATAACTATATGCAAAAATGTAATAGAATGGTAGATGGAATAGAATAGAAATCCCTCCCCATATGCTTATGTGATGCAGATGAACTAGCCTTGTCCTTGTGATGGAGCTAAATTTATGTAAATGATCTCTAAATGGATTAAATGAATGAAACCCTAGGTGGATGATAGTAGTGACTAGTGCTTGGTCCCTCATTATGGTCTCATAACTTTATATTTATAGGGTTTCTCTTGATCTAATTTCATAATTAACCCCAAATGATGGCCCACTAAAAGAAAAAAGAATGTTGCAATGGCTAGAAAGTGCCCAAAAAGTGGTGGGAAAGTGGGAAAAAGGAGGGTGCTCCCCTGGTGGGACCCAGGCACCCATGGGCACCCCAGTACTAATTTGGGTGCCCTAGTCAAGGCTAAAATAATGTGAAATGACAGAAGTTGATTGGGCATGTGGGTGCAAGAAGGTCAGGAATGACTAAAGAAAATAAAGTAAGATGGCCAAAAGACATGGGGGTTAATTATTACTTTCTTCACTCAAGAAACCTTCTAAATAGTAGTATGAGACCATGCTAAATAGTGTCTAAAGTGCATGATTTTGTGTCTACATTTTCCCCCACTTTATGTTGGTAAGAAGAAAGATCAGTAACATAAAGTAGATAGAGATGCGTACCTGATGTCCATGAATATTGTAGTAGAAAACATGCCAAAGGACTAGACAAAGCGTGGAATGAAAAAAATATGATGGATCATGGAAAATAAAGATGAAAAAGTGCAAAAAAGTGATGAGAGTGAACCTAGGGTGGAAACATGTGTGTAGTTGATGATGTGTGTGATGTACCTATATGGTTAGTATGGTATGTGTGCTACCACAAAGTGTTGTTGTTGACTGTGTTGTTTTTGTTTGTTGTTGTTGCCCCCATTTGACTAACTTGTTTCTCCATATGACTGGACCTAGAAGGAGAAAATGATAAAGTAGTCAAATATGTGTATATGTATGTGTAAAAATGCAATGTAAAATATGCATGTATGTAAAAATCATGTAAATGTAAAATATGTAAATGAAAAAGTGTAAATGGAACATGTGCACCTGATCCATGTTGAGAAAGAGAGTGTAGAAGGATATCCTATACTTCTGAGTTTTTTAAGCGATCTCATGCCTCCATAGGACGAAGAAGTATAGGGAGGAATTCCATTATATCTCCTAACCTTTAACTACTTCCCTTGAATGTGTGTGAAGAGTTCTCTATACATTCTAGTTTTTGGGTGATCCGATGCCATTGGCCAAATAAGTATAGGGAGGACACCCATTGTATCCTCCAATGTTTAACTGCTTCCCTAGAATGCTAAGGACTACCATGTCCTATAAAATCCACGTTGTGTATGAGGTTCATAGACTAGTTTGAACCCACTTGTATGTAACCCACAATACCAAGGGTAGAAAGTGCACTGAACTAAACTAGTGTAGAAGTGTTGTAGAATGTAAAAAACCCCAAATGATGCCCCCCTCTTTGGGGTGTATGCAACGTCATTGGTAGGAGAATGTGCATCCCAAAAGAGGACCAACCACATGAACTATAAAACTCTTCCCTACATGGGGAAAGGAAAGCACTTGGTAGAATAAAAAGTGCACACAAACACAAGGCTAGCTAAAACAAGTGTTAGTATGAACAAGAATTCATATAGAAAACAATGTATAAGCTACGCAAACAGTGTAAAAGATATGAAACAACGTAATAATGTAAACATGCAAGAAGACAACGTAAGCTGCAAAAAGTGGGTTGTAAACATGGTACATCACTCAATATTTCGCAAGACATGCAAGGATATCATGACAACATATAAATAAAAAAGTGTGTACACCAAACATATGGAAAGGCCTATAAAAAAGAGAAAATAAAAGACAAGAAATGTTATAAACAAGTGAGGAAGAAAATATCCTTGCATAACAAATGTTGCACATGAAGCACCCATTATCATGTTAGAAAGATAAATAGTATGTAAAAAGAATGTATAACAGTAATGTAAAGTGCCAAGTATGAAACAATAACACTTGTGAGAGATGAATGTGGATGCCCCCAACGACCAATGTAGGAAGGGTAGAAGGCGAGCATCCATGCTGCATGTAAGAGACCTATATCTGCAATCACAACTAGAAAAATATGTGAATGCACATGTGTGGATGATATAGATAAATGACATACAAGTAATCTAATTAGGATGTGTAATAAAGTGACCATGAACAAGAAAAAGTAAGAAAGAGTAAAAGAAACCATAATATGCAGTATGTTGTGGATGGATGGAATGGAATGCAAAATGGAGTGATAGGAGCTGCATTCCCCCTGAGTGAATGGAAATTTATACCTTGAGGTTCATTTGGTTTTACCACTAAACAATTAAGAATGAACCATAAATGAGAGTGGGTTATCAGAAAATGTTCAAAGTGTGTGTTTTGTCTAACTTGTTGTGATGAGTGCATATATGTGTGGTGACGATATGCAGCCTAGAGATGATGTGTGCATGAATCTTATAGGTGAAGGGTATATCACAATGAGATGAATGTATGAGTGATGATTTATCCCTAAATCATGTATCACTACAATATGAATAGTAGGGAGTGGTGATGTACCCTACATCCTATACCACTACAATATGGATAGAGTAAGTGACAATTTATCCTAGAGCATGTGTCACTATCCTATAAATGTCGCATGATGAAAGGTGGAATGATGAATGTGTAACTATGATAAGGTCTATTTTATTTGTAAACCCTCAAAATTCAAGTATGGAATGAGGAGCTAAAGTGTGTCATAGGGTAGTGAGTGCAATGCGTAGAAGACAATGTAAAATGCATGATGATAATAGATGACCATGTGATGAGTAGAATGTGTAATATATAATTTAATGCAAGATGCAATGTATGATGTATAGGATGTAATGTACGATGTGTAAGATGTAATGTATGAGTTAGACTAATGGGTGTAATGTGTGTGCAATGTAGTATGTAAAATGCTAGAGTCGTAGACCATGAAAGTCTTGTATATGTAAGATGAAGGCTAGTATGATATGTACGATGTATAGTTATGTAAAAATGGAAATTATGTGAACTATTTATGATGCAAGATGTATGATGAAATGTAATTTCTGGTGTCTATAGTGCAGTGTGTGGGGTTCATGTGGAGTAAGCCCTCAAAAGTCAAGTGTGAACTGAAGCACAAGAGTGTGTCATCAGGTAATGACGATGTGAGAGGATGAATGAATATGATTATAATATGAGAACAATGTATATGAAATGAAAAATATGATAGATGTGTTTATGCTATGATGAGTGGGGGGTGTATTAAATGCTATGACCCCTTAGCATGTGCACTAAGATCATGTAAAGTCCTCAAGAAGATCATCATCCTCTGTGTCATAATCGAATGGATAAGAATTAGTCTTGGTATGCTATGATGTCAAGTTGATCATGTAATGAACCATGGAGGTGTAATTTATACATGCCCATAGCATGCTCCTCATTGGTGAATGGAGGAAGTGGTCAACCATGTGCATACCAATAGGTGAGATTTTGTGTTTATCATAGGAAAAAATTATTATAGATGAAAACATGTCCAAAAGGCATAGGAAATGAAATGTCTATATGAATAGGATCTAATGTGCCCCCATTATAAGTAATCCAAGGTTACTATAATGTGAGTAGAGAAGAGTGATGGGTACATGATAAGTATACCGTGAGATAAAAGACATAAAAACCATAAGCATCAGTAATAGTGATAAATCCATAGTAGAGATGAGGATCATGAGTAGGAGGATGAAGGTCCTCAAAAGATAAACCAAGCCAAGATAGATCATAATGTGAACATATAGTAACATTGCATGTAGGGTGAAATGGAACATGTTCCTAATATGAGTCATTCATGAAGAGCGTGAAATTAAATGGTCAATGTACTGCTGTAGATTGTAAATGTGAAGGTGTGGGTGATAGAGTGACATCGATGGACTGGGCGTGCCCATGATATGGAATTATAATAGTAGTAGTAGAATGTAGCATAGAAGAAACTACATCTATCAGGAAAATGGTGCCATCTATTGGTGGTATGTGAGGTGGTTCTTCGATAGGTTGGGTCTCATCTATAATATTTGTGCATGGAATAAGAAGATTAGTATTAAGAGTCTATTCGTAATACTAGAAGGGAACACGGTCATGAAAAAATTATGTACTCAATGCTTTCATGTAAGAATTTTACACAATTATGTATAGCAGAGATTACATCTTGCATGGTATGAAGCCAAGGACTACAAAGTAGATAGTTGTAGGAGATTGGGAAATAAACAATGAAAAAGACAATGATGGGAAACTTAATCTGATTGAGAAATGGATGGACAAAACCATCATAAACACGCAGTGAAATACTAGATGGACTAATGTCACGATTAGAAAGACCTAAAATTTCAAGGAATGACATTGGAAACAAGTTAAAATCATATCCATTATCAATCAAAGTGTGTTTAATAACTACATTATGAATACAACATATGATATGCAGAGGCGAGCCATTCTCAAAAGTGTGAACATCAATATGAAGGTTAGACTTGAATACAATGTGTGAAGAGAATGCATCGACAAATTTTTGATAAACAGAGTCTAGATGCATGTCAGCATGAATGCGAGTAGTATCAAGAAAATATTGGACTCTATGTATAAAATCAAAATTTGCAAGAAAATAATCATTGATATAGATTCTCATGATGACCAAACCCTAGGATGATAAGTAATGAATGAAGAACCTATAATCATGATTGAGTGATTTGGGTTCACCAAAATTATTAACTAAAATTAAATAATATGGGGGATATATGATGGTTAATGTAATCTAGAATGGCATATAAATACAATAAATGAATGCAATAAACGAGTACAAAAAATGACCCAAGCGAGTAATCTATTGGAAGTAGAAACCCTAATATGCAAGGAAAGTATGGAAGTAAATTATCTGATTTGATGAATTTTTAGGACTGTGTCTTAGAAGTGACTAGAGAAATAAGAAGTAGGATCAACTATGTAGAGGCCCCAAAAAGGATGGATTTGAGCTATCTAGCTTGATTGGAGCACCTGGTGAGGGACTGGGGCACTTATGGGGACTATGGTCTATAAAATGGGCACCCTGGTCTATGAAAATAGTCCAAAAATGAGTTTCAAAGGTTCAAGAGTGGTCTTAAACCTTCATTGTGTGTCACATCAGATTTAATGCACTACGCCACGTGTCATTGATAATCCAAGATGTGAGAAAGACATGTAAGAGAAAAAAAGAAGTATCAAAACCCCAAAAAAATAACAATGTAAATGAATGGGTTAGATTGTCCTCAGCTACCATAATAGTGGGCTTACTAATTAAGCATTGCACTACATTTCAGAACCAAATGTAGTTCTGATGTGTGTGTGCATCATGTGCCCTAGGTGATCTTGTGTCAGTCGCACTTTGTGAAGTAGTGAGAAATAAATCGATTTAAAAATGTCATGGAATGGTGGATGGAATATAATAAAAGTCCTCCCCCTATGGTTTTTATGATGTAGATGAACCATCCTTGTCCTTTTGATGGAGCTAATGGATGTAAATGATCTCCAAATGGATGAAATTCTAGGTGGATGATAGTAGTGACTAGTGCCTAATCCCTCATTATGGTCTCATAACTTTATACTTATAGGGTTCTCTTGATCTAATTTCATAATTAATGCCAAAATAGCTGACCACCAAAAATTTAAGAACCTAAAACGGATAGAAAGTGCCATAAAGGTGGTGGGAAAGTTCAAAAAGGATTGGGGTACCCCTAGTGGGATTATGGCACTGAGTACCACCTTGAGCACCCCAGTTAAGGATAAAATGGGGGAAGATGACCACAACAAACTGGGCATGCATGTAATGAAGGTTGGGAATGACACTAAAATTAAATAAAAATGTCCAAGAGATATGGGTTAATTAGTACTTTCTTCACTCAAAAACCTTCTAAATAGTAGTATGAGACCAAGACTAAATAGTGTCTAAAGTGCATGATTTTGTTTCTATAGATCCTTTGTTGCATGAATTTTCAAAATTTGAAAATTCTACAACTTTTCCTATATTTCCTTCCAACCTCTCGTGTCTAGTCCATTGTGTTTTGTGGCCTCCCTTCCTAGTTTTAATACTTTTTTGAGTGTTTTTAATAAGTATAACATTAGTATTAACCATGTTTATTTTTTTAAAAATCCACATAAGTTAATTTCTTCTAATTGCAGATATCTTTAATTGATTAAAACCCGCATAACACTAGTTTTTTCAAATTTTGCTAAATTTTTATCAAATATGGCTAGTTCTTCTAGCTTTTTTATGGATAAAACACATTTATTGAATGGAACTAACTATAGTATTAGGATTAATTATATAGTTATGGCTAGAAAGCTATGGATTTAGTTAGTGGTGTTGAAAAGAGACCCACTAGGAGACAAGATACCCTTGATAACTTGAGCATATTATTAAAAAGTCCCAAGAGACCATGTTCAGACTATTGCAAATTATCAAATATTAATTCTTATTCCATATAGGACACATGTAATCTCTTGTTGATGCATGGATGCAATTGTAGCCAATGCATAAAGGAAACCATATTTCTAAGATAATAACATAGATTATGGAATTGTTTACAACTCCATTGAAATGAGAAGAAAATATATTTAATTATCTATAAAAATTAAGAACATTAAGGCCTAATTAGATAGTTGTGATTGTCAATTATTTCAAGATAATTTGTTATATTTTATCATTCACATTAATATTCATGAGAAATTTAGAAATTATATCTTTATTTTGAATTCTAAATATCAAAATGAGATTGATTTACATGATTTAGATACTTGTTTTCTTTACTCATTCAAGAAGAAAGAGTGATGGATAAATTTGACTCAAAACAGGATGCCTCTTAGGAATTGTTCTCCTAAAATCATAAAGTTGTTTAAAATCATAATATTGGCAATGATAAATTAAATCTAAATCTAAATTTAATCCTAAAAACAATAAGAATAAGTGAAATTTTAAGGTTAAGTTTGATGGAACTTATACTAAATATAGAAAAATTTGTCATAAAGCACCTGATTACTATTATAAAAATAATAAAGTTTATAATCATGCTAATAATAAGAAATTTTAAAATTTAAAAAAAGAATAATAGAAATCATAATCAATCTAAAAATAAAGGTAATAAGGATGAGCAAACTATTACTCTTTATAGTTCTCTTTCAACCTTTAATGACAAAGAACGGATTCTAGATAGTGGTGCATCTAGGCACATGACATACATTCATGAATCTCTCTATGATATTATTTAATTTCATGAGGAGATCATTTTTATTTTTTCTAAATGTTGTGGTAATTTTAATTTATCAAATGAAACCATTAATAATGTTTAATTTATTACTAACTTAAAGAAAAATCTTTTATCTTATTCTCAATAGCCAGAGAAAACTAAATAATTGTCTTCTTAAAATATAAATGGTATATAAAGAATGAGCTTGGTAAGAATATTAATACTAGTTTCAAGAAGAATATACTGTTAGAATAACAATTACAATTTCATTTACCATTGCTTATATTCATCATTCAAATCAACCATTCAATAACCATAGCTATGTGAGCTTATACTGTGTGCATTAAACATTCACAAGTGCATGAAACAAAGAATAAGACACATGGATACCATATATAAGCGGGAAAAATTAAAGGGGAAGAAAAAACATTGAAACCTATGCTTTTATTACAAAAAACAAAGGAATTGCAAGAATATTACACATCTTGTAATATTTCTTTAGTGAAACACCCACTTCAAACAGAGCACCCACCCCTAAACCTTTGTTGATATAACTAAAAAAAAGGACTCCTATGAATATTACAAATCATAAGAACTTTTATAAATGAATTATCACAGGCTACAAGATTCTCACATAACTGATTTTGATACAAGTTTACAACCAAACAAACCAAATCTTATTTAAAAGTAGCTCTTCTTTAACTTGCTCAAAATTGTCCTCTCATGAGATGATTAGGTAAATTTATCTTTCATATGTGATCCTCTATATTTATTAGGTATTCATACCTCTTATAATATTTTTTCATAACCCATATTTAGTCTTCTTCAACCTCCTATAGGGCTTTCATGCATGCACACACTTAACTATTCAAAAATGATACAACACACCTGCTTATATACATGTCACTAGCTCAAAATACCCCTACATCTACCATAACAATATAGGTCAGTCATACCAACTCAAAAATACATCACAATCATCATATAAACATCATAACAAGACACAATTAGGTTTTAAAGGATCAAGACATCATGAAAAAGAACAAGGCTTATCAAACATGCTCAAAATGCACTCTCCAATATCCAAAAAATGCAAAAGGAATTTAAAATACCTAAAAAAACTTTTTTTATGGATCCATAATGATCATGAAAAATTAATACAACCTATAAGATTCACCAATAATCTCAAGAACATTTGCAACTGCCATATCCACCATGAAACACACCAAAGAGAAAGCAAGAATAACTAGGTCTTGAAGCACCAATAATTTAGTCATGAAGAATGAAAAACTTCACATAGAAAAAATCATCATCATGACTCATATGATGTATTATTGTAATTTTCTATGAATCTAGTATCTGGAACAACTCATATTTTCATCCAAATCATAGTGTAAGGTCTTCAACCAATCCAATACTTGAAAATGCTCATTCGGGCTTCAAGGACTCAAGAACCAATCTTGAGAGAAAAAAACACAAATAGCTCCAAAGTCACTTCCAAGATCATAAAATTATTTAAAATATCAAGGGAGAATTGTAAATAATCTTTAAATACTAATAAGAATATACCATGTGGAGAAATGTGATCTAACACACCTGTTTTAGTCACCTTCTCGACCAAGCCTAATATGAATAATTAGGCCACTAGGGTTTCAATATGAATCCACCTCTTCATATAATTAAATGATCTCAAAAACATCATATCAAGTGCCAAAATTATATTCATAATGAAAAAATACATCAACAACATGCAAAATGATCAAAATCACTTCAAACGAGAAGACTAACATTTTAGCCCTTAAGGAAAAAAATGGTAGTACTACTTTGAGGACATGTATTTTTCATTTTATCCACTGAATCAACCTAAAAAATTTCATGATAATTTAGAGAACCTCCTAAGGATTTTCGAATAGTTTAATTTTCATCCCGAAGATTCCATCTCATCCCTGAAAATGTAAATCTCCATAAAACAAGGGATTTTATCTCTCTTCCCAAAACAAGTATAACACTAAACAACTACCAAAATGACCCTTTATGAATCCTATTAAACAATTATGCATCACTTTTTAATTCCAAGGAAATTTGAATACCAAATAAAGAAAATCACCCAAGTTTCTCTAGAAGGAGGGTTTAATTAGGGTTTCAAAGTAGTTTATCTTCTTAACATTCATTCATAAAAAAATGATGACCAAATTAATTCATTCTTTTTGGAAAATGATCTTAAATGAGTGTACAAACATTACCCAAATCCTCAAGGTCCCATGCAAATTTTATGTGATTAGGTAAGCATAACAAGTTGCCAATTCGAGATGGTTTTTGCTTCTTCAAACCTCAGTTTTCCCAAAAGTCACATGTAATTTCTTCACAAATTTGACCTAAAAAATTGTCATGAAGCATCATGACAACATCCTATAACTGTCCTAACTCACCTCCATGCTCAAATATGACTAAAAATCTATAGTCACAAGGACTTACCTATGTTATCTTGCCTTGTATTCATCTTTTTATTTCCCAAGGACCATAAAACATCAAGAACCAATTGAGATATGACTTGAAACTCTTCATACACCTCATATGCAATGTCAAAAATCTCCAACCATTATTAAAATAACTTTCCCGCTCCAAATATCATGCAACCATACCAAACCACATGTTTTAAGACTAGAAATAGGCCTTAAATGACATGAATTAACCCATATAACTCATAAAATGACCATGATGACTTATTAACAAGTCTTACACACCTCTTGGACCATGATGGAACTCATACCAACCTTTTTAATTCATACAATGAAAATACATGCTTGCACCATGCCAAAATACCATGAAAAATTCACCAAACCACGACATTACCAATCAACCTTCATACTTGATCATGATTTACACCTCATGAAGACTCAGATGACACCATGGAACCATTCTCCATCAATGAAATTTGACATCAATGACAACTTAATAAATAATTTCCAAAAATCACCCCATTTTCCATTGATGGTAACCATCTTCAAAAACACTGATGGCAACCACAAGACAAAACACATATATTAGACCTATTATCCATGTTTTTGATGATACGCTCCCCCTTTAACATCTATAACAAAGGAAAAATACAACTCATAATGGAAACAATGCACAAGACAACTTGCTTGCACACTAATTCCCCCTCATACTTAATTATATTTTTCTTGTCTTTTATAAAAAAATTAGGATCCATAGACCTAGAAAATCATCAAAATAAATCGCTCTGAGGGTATATCCATAATAATTTACCTTCATATACTGCAGTATACATACCATCCTATAGGATTGATTTCATGGTGTAATACCCAAGTTTTACCTCCAAGTACTTAACATATCATCTTTTAGGACTAATAACCATAAAGCACATATCATTCTAAAAATGCTAAATTTTTCAATGCAATAAAATAATACATATCACATAAAAATCTATCTCAACACTCCCCATCACAATGTATCCTCTTCTTTTGATAAATAATGTAAAAATATGAGAACATACATTCGTCAAAAGCATTAGAAATAGGTCAGAACATTTATCATGATCATAAAACACTAAATCAATATTCTTAGCCTTTATCTTTGAAATCTCAATGTACATGCAATCAATCAAATATGTGCTTGCATATAACCACTCATTTATAATTTTTGATACTATCATATTCAATCATCTCTACAAAACATCATGAATGTGTAGGAGCATACATATAGCTCATAGATATGATGAACAAACAAAGACATCTCCACCTACAATTTTTCTTGTATATAGCTAAAACCTTTGCATGCAATGCTTTATTAACACCTAACACACTTGTTAAAGGATTATTGAAATCCCCCCTATAGCCAACTATTTCTGTATAAAAATTCCTATTGAAATTAGTCAAGATGTACTTGATCCTCCTATACCTGTCTTGCAACTCTACTTGGGAATACACAATGATTCCCTTAGAGGTAAAACACCTAACAAAATTATATATTTGTCATGATGCACCTCCCAGCTTGACTGTCACAAATCTAGATTCACATCTTAAGAGTAATAATCATTCAATAATCCTCTTAAATCAAAGAATAATGATTGGTAAATATCCTCACCACAGTAATCATACTTTTTGCAATAACATTCTCACATAGATCTCCTTGTCAATGAGTAACCCATTGAGAAAAATAATGATTGAACTAAATGAACCTCTCTCATATATATGTTCAAGTGATTCATTAGACATTACTTACCTTACTTGAAACACACACACACTTACTTGTGTTCTTATATGATAAAAAAGTATCAATTTCATCATATGCAAAGGTAAATTAGAATACTCTATCTTGTAGTCTTTTTCCTTCTTTCAATTAGTGCAAACATACCTAGATACTAACTCAAATCTTCTTTAATTAATATCAAAAACATGTTCATATCTTCACACATTCAAGGAAAACATTCTTATAGAATACACTTCCATCCTTTAGGAGTATGAATCATACCCACGTCTCAGTTTTCATAACTCGAGACATCATCTTTAGACATTGAACCTCCTTAAAAACATACCTCTGTAGGCCTGAATTAATTTATACTACTCCATAATTTAAAGGACCATTACCCTTCATCAACAACACTTATTTGAATTAAGTATCATCTAAGACATCTTAATCCTATCTTTTACCATGTAAAGCAACCATAAAACACCTTCAACACTTTATAGTAAAATCATAACAGAGATTTGTCATTACAAATCATTTAAAATAAATGGAATACTGTATCTAAAATTATAAATCACTTTTTCATATTGTTATAGGACCTTCAAATATTTCATCAAACACTACATATTATTGTGAACTCATGAAGGCACACAAGAGACCACATACCTCATTATAAGGACCTTTCAATGAGAAAACATCTTGACATCTTCATGCATCAAAATTCAACCTTGATGGGATGTCACTGATCACACCTTATCACAAATTCATATACCTTCTTAGCCATTCAAACTCTTGTACATCTTATTATTTTTTGGTAGAAAATGAAATTAAGAAACATCTCCAATACCTTTCATATGATCATAACATCATCAAATGCACATTCTACTCGAATCCACAACTACAAATCTGTACCACCTATTTGAGGATAATTACCAATTCTTTATGAACCAAGTATCTCTATACACCTATAGTTAAAAATATCTTTAGTTACAACCTTTAATAACCTTATTCTTATGATCTTGGAACAATTAACTTAAAAAATCTTGCAGTCTCACTTCCTTAAAACACATTTCACTTTGTTTTTCCATCTTGACAACACTTATAGATAATAAATGACACTCAAACCACTTACTCATGATTCTTAACGTGATAAAATTCCATTGAGGTGAATATATTCCTTAATCATTGAAATATCATGAAACATTGGATTTATGAAACACATAACAAATACACACCCTTCTATAGCATGCATATCTTCTTATTTCAAGAATTTAGCTCCTTTGTACATTAGGATATACCACCTTTTGATACTAAAATCCTACCTCTTTTGACGTTTGTATCACTCATGACCTTGACCTACATAACCACTCCTAGCTTCACACATTCATGAGTTAGAGTACTATGACAAGCTTGAGAAACCTAGGTTGTACAATTGAATTACACATGATGAAACCATGTCTTCTTGATTAATATCATGAGATTACAAACCATTTTAGGAATAAATATTAACACTATTAGAAACACAATTTGATAAGGACTCTGATGAAATATAGTAGATAACATATTATGACCATGAAACAAAGCCTCATGTAATGACACTTTTTCTTTCTTTAACTAGATGCACATAACTTTTTGAGACAACCCTGGCACTTGTAATACATATACAAATTCATATGATGAAACAAAGAATTTGAACTAATTGTAGTCTTAACTCAGATGCAAAGATGACATATTACAGTCTACAAGAGGCATTTTAACAAATCAGTATAAGAGAAAATTTTACACGATTAAACCAATATACCCTATGGGAGCAAAAATCATAAACCTTAAACCTTCATGAGATATTAAAAATTATGAGAGATACATTATTTGAAAGACCTTAATCATGCTTAGTTTACAAAAACTCAAAAATATTATAAACAAAAAAGACACTTAACCATAAACCTCATTGGACATATAAGAGCTCATACCTTACAACTCTTGAAGTATGCCAAATACCTTATTTTCTCAAATTTTCATGTACTAGAGACTGAATAGAATTTAAGAACATATGAATTTCCTCACCTCTTGGTTATTTAATCAAAGAAAAATTCCACCCTGATTTGGTTTGCGATTGATGAACTTGTCTTCCATTTTTATTGAGTTAGAACCCTCTTTGAAAAACTTCATTGGATTATACTTCATGTTGTGCACCTCTTCCTTCGAAGCATTCTTCTCAGCTTGAATTTCATGATTGGATTATTTTAATGTCATGAATTTTTATTTAGGATTATAAATTATCATGAACATCTTATTTATTTGACATCCTCTTGCTATATGACCTGATCTTTGACAATTGTAACAAAAAACATTCTTCTTTCCTCTTCTCTCATATACACATTAGATTCCAGCCACAACCCTTAGCCTTATGACCATACTCACAACATTAGTAGAATTATCCTTAGAAGAGGCTTTATCGTTCATAGAATATATTCTTTTGCAATTTCTAGCTCTATGACCATAATCATGAAAAACCCAACAATAACCATTGAAGGAAGCACCATACCTCATTGCATTAGGTTTTCTAACAAGGTTAGACCATCTTGAATCAGTCTTCTTTGTCTCCTTGATTGATTAAAAAATTATACAAGCCTTTTCATCATTATCCTCTTGCTTTCCTTCTAAGCCTAGGCCCGTCTTATCACAAATTTCTCTTTGACTCTCCAAAATCCCATCAAGGGCTTCAGAACTCTTTTTCTAACATCTCATACATCTCCAACCTACTAGATGCATCTTCTATATCTGATTTTAAATATTTCAACTTATCTAAGGCAATCTTCTTCTTTTTCCTTTAGGTATTTTCTCAAACTTTAAAATTGATATTTAAACTCTTTGATGGCTATATCATGCTTTTCTTCCATATCACTTTTTTTTGTTGCTTTCCAAATACCAATGACTCAACAATATCATACTTTCTCCTCCAAATATCACCTAAATTTCCCATTACACTTCTAATATCTCCTTCAAGATATTAAACTTCCTTCACAAGGACCTAACTCTAAAACCAATTGTTATAAGCATAATGAATGAGAGGGGGGGGGGGGGGGGGGGTGAATCAGTCATATAACAATTCCAATTTCATTTACCATTACTTACATTCATCATTTAGATTAGCCATTCAATAACCATAACTAAGTGACCTTATAAGGTGAACATTAAACATTGAAAAGTGCATGAAACAAATAAGAAGACAAATGAACACCATATATAAGTGGGAAAACCTCAAGGGGAATAAAATAACTAAAACCTCTACCTATATTACAAATAATAAAGCACTTATAAGAATATTACACATATTGAATATTTTTTTTAGTGAAGCAACCACTTCACAAGGAGAACCCAACCCTAAACCTTTGGTGATATGACTCAAAATAAAGGGATCTTATGGATATTAAACATCATAAGAGATTTTATAAATGAATTCTCATAAATTATTGGATTCTCACACAACTAATTGTCATCCAAGCTCAACTCCAAACACACCAAAAATTCTTAAAAAAAAGATCTTCTTCTATTACTATAGGTTATTATTTATAATTTTTTTAATAGATAATTCTTACAATTGTGTTAGCTCTACACTTATTTTGTTATCTTGATTAGGTGTACCAGTTGTGTTGAGTTGGCTTACCAGTTGTGGTTAGTCAACTTAGTAATTGTGTGGAGTCATCTCTACTTCCAGTATCAATTAGTGAGATTTATTCACCACTTATCTATGTGGTAGTTGAACTTCACTCCTCTTATATGTACACCACTTGCATCATTCTAGTATGTAGCTTCAAGTTGATTTTATGTGCACTTTCATGGCTGTGGTAATGTTTATTAGACTAGAGTGATCCTTGGATGAGAAGCATTAGATTATTTGACATGGTATCAGAGAAAAATTCATGTAACCATTAATCACCTTGAAATAAAACTTAAAAATATATGCATTGGAAATATTTACTAGCCATGATCAAATTTATGAAAATTTTATAGAAGTATTGTTGGCTTCATGCTAGTTTGTATTGAGATATTCATTTCTTGGTCCAAGATGTATTTTTCTTGGATTTGTTTGATTTAAGAAATATTTTTTTACTCTGATATGAATGGTTTATATTATGGATATATTATCCACAACACATTCTTTCTCTAGTTTAGCCTACATTGATTAGTTTACCTAGTTTGTGCATTAAGGAGATTGTTGTAGTATTTTATCATTTGTTATCAAATAAATTAGTTAGCTACTAAAGAAACTAAAAAAATTATAAATGTTGGAGGGTTTATGTTACCTTGGATGTATGATGATATGGGTGCACAATGGATGATGGGTCCTTGCTATTGTAGGTCACATTAAATCTACAAGTAATACTAAAAATAATTTTGATTAGATGATTTGGGTGGGGGATAACCAAAAAATTGGACCAAAGAAACATTAACTTCCTCGATGGATCTTAACACCCATTTGTTTAGAAAGGATGAAATAAATCAAGTACTGTATATAACATGTAGAAACAAAAAAACTGAATCTAAAACTGATTAAGATAGATTTGAAGTTGATTTAATTGAAATAAATATAAAATAGGCGCTACCTATTCTAGGTCGATGGTGACCTGAGAGACTAGATTAGGAAAATAAGAAAAATATGTAAACTGAGTAGGATCTGAATGTCATTTTTAAGCTCCAAAATTCTAGAGATGCTAGATTCAACTTGTAAAGGAGATATGAAGGAATAAAAACAAGGAAAATAATTTAAAACAAGTATTAAAGAGAGGGATTTAAACCAATACCTTGGTCGACAGTGACTGGGGTGTAAACAAGTTGATTTTTCTGTGATAGAGAGACTAGATGAGAGTCTAGAAAACTAGAATAGAGGCTAAGAACATGAAGGGGATGAGGATGGATTTGGAACAGAAAGCAAGGGATAATAATTCCAAGTTGATGGTGACCTATTAGGGTCAATGATGACTATGATAGAGAAGGATAAGGCCAAGGAAAGGAAAGCCAGATGAGTAACCTACAAGTATAGATTTGCAAAAAGAAGTTGATGATGAAGTTCCAAGCTCTACTGCTGATGTTTTAATACTGAAAAAGTTTAAATGTAAGAAATACCAAGATAATGTGATAAATCTAACTAAATCAAAGTAAAATTATGAAAATATCACAAAAATTCTGATCATGATTGATGCATGCATGTTGCAAGGAGGTCTAGGAGGTCTGTAATGGTTTCTAGACTATTTAGGCATGAAGGATTGTCCACAGGTTGTAAGAGAGCTGCTGAATTTTATTTGCATTTGATGGGGAATAGAAAAAAAGCATAGATCTTTATAGGATCAATGACGAATGGGCTGAGTATCTGCCAATTGGGAGGAAAGTTTCCTCAACAAGGAGATTTTCTTTCTTTTCACATGATTTCTTTATTATTTATAATTTGGTAGAATACTTTAAAGCATTAAGTGGGAAGGGGTTGTTTAGGGATGTGGTGTAGGTGAGTTGGTAGTGGAGATAGGTTAGAAAAAGTGTAGGGAAAAACATAAGTATATATTTAGAATAAAAGCATTTGAAAATGGAAATCTGGTAAGGGTATGATTAATTAATTAATTAATTAATGTAATATGCCTTAAAGGTGATGGGAGTTTAATTAATAAAGGGAGATAAACTAATTAAGATGGAATTTGATTATATAAAGAGGATGAATAGAATAAAATATGTGCATGTAGGCGATGAAGGTATATATACTGAATTTAGGTGACTACATTTTCCCCCTTTTTATTGAGTGGTTTGGGCTAGCAAGACATGAGACAAAAATGATGAGAGTTGGATAAGGATAACAAGAATTGATGATGAGCTCCCCCTCAAATGGGGGATCAATGACATCAAGGGAAATTAATGATGCGATTGATAAAGGTAAATGACAAAGGGCGGGTGGGTGAAAAAAATATGGGTGAAAGCATAACTAAGGAAAGATGCCCTAGGAAAAATGGATCACAATAATAATGGAAAAATATGGTGGTGACTCCAATATCACATTGGTTGGGGAAAATTTTGATCTCAATGGAGACATACAATAATGTTCTATGGACCAGTGAGGGGGTGAAGATCGTTGTAGTATGGATGCAGGCCAAGATGACCAATGAGTCATAGGGAACTCATCAAAGTATGCAAAACTATATGCTAAACATATGTGAAGTCCATCATTCAGGAGTAATTGAACAAAAAGGTATGCATCCATAAGGGATGAGGATGAATGATATAGTGCATAATGGAACACAAAAAATGGTCAAGAAGATATAATGAAAAAGTGAGTGATGAAGTAATATGCTATGAAGTAGAAGTATGTGTTTTAAGAACAATGGATTGAGAGGAAATAAGGTAAAGGTGAGGTGAGGAGGAATACCTGTGAAGTCAAAGAAGGTTGTGCACACATTGAGAAGACCAGGCTGATCATGAAGAGCTCCTTTTTGGCTAGGAAGGACTACCTGTAGAAACACAACAATACCAACAAATAGAGTTAAATAGCATATGACAATGGACTGCCTAGCATATACTAGATCTGAGAAGTGTGATACTTCCTAGAAAGGTCGTCAATCCACTATTTAAAAATAACTTAATGTAAAGAAATGACAATAAAAGAAAGGTCCTATTGTAACAATACGATTTAGGTATCTCATATGCTAACAATAGACTAGATTTAAGATAAATATTGAATATACAAATAAATATAAAGAAGGCATGGTGTTATTAAGGCTGAAATGTGTGGAAGAGGTGTTTAGGAAGGTTTAGGTGAGATTGGGTGAGGTTTGGGAAGGTTTTGGGTAAGTTAGGAGCTCATTGGTCTGAGATAAATTACCAGTCACAGAGACCAGTATCGGTTGGGACGACCTATACTGGTACTTGATAATAGCCAATTACAGTTGGGTGACCAATGCCAGTAGGGGAAATTGGGTGCAAAGATTAAAATGAGGTGGTTTTGAACTCTCTGTGATTACACAAATATTTGGGGAGGCTTAGGTAAGGTGGTAGGATTTTATTAAAGACTCAGGAGATGAAGAAATAGGCATTTGGGATGGGTACAGAGGTCAAATGGGCAAGTGGTTAGGTGGAGGTGAGATGAAGAGATATCCGGAAGGGTAGAAGGTGAAAGAAAGAATATACATTATTAGCAACTGAATTACTGAAAGAAATGATAAGGTAGAAATGCCTTACTTGTAGATTAGAAGCTAGTTGTAGAAAAAATAGTTGTGGTTGAAGGAGAGATAAGTCCCAATCCCATGCAACAGTAGAAGAAGGCTCTAGGACTTCCCTGTGAATGATCTAATGCTCTAGAACACATTGTTGATGCTTGGTGGAGGTTGTGAATTCTTAGAATGATCTTTGGTTCATCGTGAGGTCACTTGGATGCTCGAGAATACCAATGTAAGAATTCACAATACCCTGAAAGAAGACTCTGAACTGGGTGAATGAGTTGGAATTGTCTTCTTAACAAACCGATGGTGGTTTCTGTGACCAATGCAATCGGCCAGGGAAAACCGGTGTCAGTTAGGGAAAGATGGTTTATTTTTTCAACAAATAATCTAATTCTTTCCCTTTTCTAACATGATTGAGAATGGTTTGGGTCAAGAAGACTGATTCTTGCTTATAGTGGTAGGATTTTGATAGGAGCAAGTGGTTAGTTATTATTGAAAAGTATAGAATAAGTATTAGTTAGGTTTATAATGATTTATGGCTAGTTAAGGTAAGTTGTTAAGTTAGGGTTAAGTCGTTAGGGTTTTGGGAATGGATCCAAGGTGAGGTGGAGAGTTGAGGTGGCTAGGTGAGGTAGACATTAATTTAATTTAGGTAATTAAATTAATAATGATGTGAGGTAATAATTAATTTAATATAAGTGATTAAATTAATTATAATGTGTGGAAGGGGCCATGATTGGGGATGTGTCAAATTAATTAATTGGAAGGGGCTTAGAGGGTTGCGACCCAATTTTGGGTGTCTACATTTTCTCTTTTTTGTCACGTAGCTTGTATTGATAAGTGATGATGACAAAAATAGGAAGTGGTTGACCCCCAGGTATGGTGAAGGTTAGGTTTCCTAGGTATGGGTAGAGGTGATTCCCCTCAAACCATGAATGGATGAGGAGAAGGAAAAATTGGTGATGGGTTTGATAAAGTGGTAGGTGATAAAAAATGAGGTAAGGTGCAGGTATAGGCAATGGTGATATCGGTGTGGGTAATAGGTGGGGGAATTCAAACACACGCACACGTCTAGAATGTGACAAGGCACTAGGATGAAGAGCTCACAAACTCTACATCATCAAAGGTCAATATTTTATCCAAACAAGGTTGATATGGTCTAGGTATCCAAGGTATAGGAAGTGCTCCTGGAAACATAATGAGGCTAGGTGTAGGAATGGGCATAGGTGTGTTCTGAAGCACCAAAAGGTTTGGTCTGGTTGAGATAAACATCATGACATAAGGCAAGGCAAGGTTGGTAGGCTAAAAAACATGAGTAACGTCATCGCAAGGTATGACAAGTAAGCGAATTGGAGTTTCAAATGGGCAAGGTTGGTGTGGGTGTATAGGTAAGGCCATGGGTAAAGATGAGGTGAAGCAAAAAATGTGCAACTAAGTATAATTAGGGAGATGAATAGGCTAGTAGGTGAGCTAATAGGCATGTGGTAAGGCTATGGTCAGAAGAAAAATGGCATTACTGAACAAAGATTTGAGGAATATGACATATTGGGTGAAAGCAGGGTGACCAATACTGGTTAAAGAGGAACTGATGCCGGTAAGGGTGACTCACACCAGTCACCTAGGGCATGGCCACACTGACATCAGTCATTGAAAGTTAAAATAAAAACCTACGTGGAAAAGGTTCATTTGAGCAATTTGACTTGGTGAAAATGACAGGTGGAGAGAAAAATCCATGAAGAAAATGACAAATCTGCCCTATTGAGTGTGGTGGTGAGAGTTTAGTGGTTGGAGGAGTAGAGTGTGAGGACCCACAAGATCTACCCGAGGGATTATATTGGGTGAGAGATTAGAAGGGGATTTGGACATGACAGAGGAAAGAGAGGGCTTAGGGGGAGGTCATGTTCCTATTCCAGAGATCCCACCATGGAGGCAACATCGAGTAGAGGTAGGTTTTGAGCTCCATTGTTGTTTTTGGTGAAGAATAAGGTAGAACAAATTAAAATTTTGGTTTTGAAATTTTATTGGAATTTTGGTTAAAATTGGGTGAAATTGGGTATGGGGAGGGTGAAACTAGTTTAATTAGGGTCGAAAAAGCATCTAGAGGTAATTTGGGGGCATTGGGGTGGGTAGTTTAGGTTTTTATGATTTTTAAAAAAATTAGGGATGTGGTGGTTTGGTCCTAGGGTTGAACCAGTAACTGATACCAGTCAGTTATTTCCCAACGTCAGTAGGATGAAGGATGTCGGTGGGTGAAAAGGGGACCGATATCGGTCATGGTGAATGATCCTAGTCACTATGAAAAGTGACTAAGTGATAAAAAATGTTAGTTGGGGAGGCTGAAAGGTAGGGGAAGGGTGGGTAGGGGTGAGTTAGATTAATAGGTGAAGGGGGAAAATAGATGAAACTGATAAATTTTAGATGTTTAGGGTAGGTAGAATGTACTTTAGGTAAGCAGGTTGGGTAACGGTGGGTAGGCTAGGAAAGGCGTAGGTAGGTATTGGGCTAGATAGGCTCAAATAAATGGTTGAAGGGGCCAATCAATTAACATGTGTGAATTTTGATGATGTAGTAAAGACATCAGTTGACTATGAGAGATCGGTTTCTACCCCTATTAGTCTAGATGAGACCTAATGTTATAGAGGATGATGTGCTCACATGAGGGATATTGGGCTAGACTCTATTAGAGAGTACATGTGGATTGTGTGAGATCATAGCATGATGGTCACCCTCATCGATAGATGGGACTCGACAACTAACACCTTCCATCTACGTACATGATAGATGACTATTACACTGGACAACATCTATAGGATCCTGAGGTTACCTATTGTTGGGGATCCATTATATCATATCTCTTCGGGTGATTCGTACGAGCTTATGGTTACATTTTTTTTGGAGAGGCCATGGTTGATTTGTCTTATCATAGTGTGAGCTTTAGCTATGGGGAGATGTATGTTGTACATCCACAAGAGACTATATTAGCACTGCTAATGATGGTGGGGATTGGTTGTTATGAGCTCCTAGACTTAGAGGGTGGGAGGTTTCTGTGGGAAGTGATGGGAGTATTGGAGGACATGACTGAGTAGGGAATCTATTTTACATTGACACCAGTGTACCTAGTACAATTATATAGGGAGTTGTGGGCATATAGGAGGATTCGGTGGTTTGGTTTGTGTTGCATATATCTTCTGCACTGTTGGGCTTATGACCATATAGTATGTATGAGTCTGCCATGCCTACCACGATAGGATTGGTACAGGGGTATTTATAGATTAGGGTATTGATGGTGGATTCAAATAGGGGCACATGAAAGGGTGGACATGGCATGATGGGATATGCCATATTATAGGCATTTACTGGATGGTCTATCAGTGGTTGATATTTTTTGGAGGCCATATCTAAGTTATCCTACATTTGGAGTTATGGAGGAGGATTTAGTAGGTATACAAATCATGCGATGGATATAGGGATGTAGACCTAGAGAGCATGAGATGATATCCATTGATCGGTTTATACGTCAATTCAAGATATGACAGGATGTGCCTCCACCCTTCCCATAGTACCGTAGGGATGATGTGGAGAGACCATTATCTCCACCACATCTGGAAGATCCAACAAGGGTAGAGGAATAGGTGGAAGATAGGAGGATATAAAATGCAAGATATATAGATAGATATTAGAAGTGGTGGATAACACAACTATAGGTAGCACCTTCGAGGCCAAGACAACCTAATTTGTCTACTATTACTATTGAGATGGATAGATTACATGGAGTGGTGACTACATTACAAGCCCAGGTCATGACATTATAGGGGTAGCTAGTAGTAGCTTAGGCACATGTGGCCACCTTATAGGAGTAGCTAGCAGTGATATATGCACAGGAATATGTACAGGCATAAGAAGATGCACCTCCTAGGGTACAGGGATAGGTACATGTACCACTAGGTAGTGGGGCTTAAATAAAGGGATAGGGTCCATCAGGGTAGGTGCATGCACCATGACAAGGTCCATGAACTTAGGTATAGATACATGGACCACAATTACTGGTATAGATTCCATCAATAGGTGTTAGAGTGATAGAACCTCCACAGGTGATATCTATGGACAAGTACATGGAGGTCTTGGTGGAGACTAGGTATTATGAGGATTAGATTACATAGACTGGTATCCCTTCTATCATCTATGCCACTTACATAGCTCATCAGATAGCTAGTGAGAGGTCCAACTCATGGACCCTTAGTTCTAGTAGTTCGGGGAGCCACTGGTCTCATAGGTAGAATCAGCGGGAGGTGACCACTTCACGAAGACAGAGGCCAAGTGAGGGGATATGAGAGAGTAGTAGAGGCACTAGGCCATCCTAAGTATGAGGATATCATAGAGATGTTATATAGATATATATATATATATGTATATATATATATATATATATTTTAAGATACCTATATATAATAGCCTTCATGCTAAAGATGCGAGATATATATGAGAGTTTTTGAGAGACTTTATTTATATCTATATATACATTATATTAACATACATACTTTACAATATATATATGATGACATTGATATTTGTTTGTGTGTTGTTTCATTTCTATTATAGTTTTATTATGGAAATTAGATGTGTAGGCATGGTTTAGTTTCATTTCCAAGTTATTGATGTTATGCAACCTTAATGATAGGCATGGTTGGGTTTAATTTCCAAGGTATTGATATTATGGAAACTCTATGCTTAGGCATGGTTAAGTTTAATTTACAAGTTATTGATGTTATGAAAACTAGATGTTTAGGCATGGTTTTAATTTAATTTCCAAGTTATTGATGTTATGGAAACTAGATGATATGCATCATTATGATGTATGGTTTGTTTGGTTTAATTTCCAAGTTATATTTATTATGGAAATGTGAGAAATATTTCAGTAGTAGGCACACATAATGGAAAAATGGTGAAAGAGGGTAGAAAATAGTGGAAAATGGTGGCCAAGATAACATCTAAAGACTCCATGTCTTTGAAGTGCTACCTACATATCCCTTACAAAACGGGCCTCACGTTGATGCAGTTTTCCAGTATGATAGGGAAGAATAAGATTTTTGATAGGTAGGCTAGGTAAGGAAAATGGTATTTGTAAGGTAAGGTGGAAAAATTGGAAAGGTCAAATGTTGAGTCGAAAAGAGAAAGGGAAATTGGTTAAATTTTATGATTGGTGGGGTATGGTGTTGTTTTTGGTCTTGATTTAATTTTGTATGGGTGCGGGTAAAACGAGAAGTGAACCAAGGTATTTAATTTTGATGGTATTGTCCTGTTGAAGAAGAAATATGTAGGTATAGGTGAACTAAAAAGAAGTGAAATTCTCCATAGTTGACAAAGAGTAGAATGGACATACAAATAGGCTTATGAACATAAACCCCTAGGTAAGTTGCATGATTGATAGGTCAAAGATTAAAAGATTTTTTTATAATCACAAAGTGTCATATGAGTACCATGTCCCTTGAGTGGATATGAGTAAATAAATGAAGGTATGGTGGATTGGTTTATTTAGCATAACCTTGTTGTGAGACGACATGCCCCTTCTAAAAGATACCCAAAACAAGAAAAGGAAAGTCCATGAGAAAAAGTTTGTATTTTTATTTTCTTTTTTTTTCTTTTTGGCATGTATAAACTGATCGATGTGGGAATTCAATATTGGGATAAATATTAGTGTCTCCTAGGGGTCTTCATGAAGTTGATCGATGCGGGAAACATCCATGATAATTTTTTGGAAAATACAGATTAGTCTTCTTTGTTCAAATAGACTAAGTACAACACGTGGCTAGATTTTTATAGCTATCCTTCGAGGGAACAATTTACTTATAGCAGTAAGCAAGAGACATAGATTTCCTTTTGATTGAATCATCTATTTGCAAGAAGCTTGACTTAAGGAGTAAAGTTTTGGTTATCCCATATATTATTTGCTTTTATTTTTGTAATTGAAGTCATGGACAAGACTATTAAGTAGTATAAGTATTATTTTATGAAGGAAAAACCATAACAAGAAAATATTAGCTATGAAAGAGGGGTTTTAAGTGATGAATGACCATGTGATTCCATCTTGAAAATGATGAAAATTATCCATGAGAATCATGCCATGAGTAGAGTCGTGGTACTCATATTAAAGATAAGGCTAAATGGTGACAGATAATCACATAATTTGAATTCGTTGGTCTTCAAAACGAGGTAGGTGGAAGGATAGGTTTGTTCAAGAGATGAACTTATAAGAGACATAAGGTGATGTAGTAATTTATTCAAAAATAGAATGATTGAAGATGAAAGGCATTAAGGGGATCAAGTTAGGTTTTACTCTTAAGAGAAGATAAACAATAAGCTCCTGATCCATAGGTATGAGTGACGATATATGGTCCAAGCTAATTAGGAGAAAATTTACCTCATTTAATTTTCTCCATATTGGTCACATACTGATTTTTGTTTAGGACAAGGTCATCGATATGGAATGTATGTTCTCAGAAATATTTTTCATAGGCACACTTGATGCACTTTTTGCAGATTTAGAGGTGGTCTAGTGCATTTAAACAACATTCGTATAATAGCTCAAGTTGTGACAAATGTTCTAGGTGAAAATTGTCACTAGAGAGCATATCTTTAAGGGATATACAAAGAAATGGACTTTGGAATTTGAGAGTCATGATGACCTTTGTACCATAGACCAAAGAAAAATGTGTGGCATCTGTAGAGGTGTGAATGCTAGTACGATAATCCCATAAGGTGAAAGGAATGTGTGTGTGCCATTCCTTACCAGTGTTGTCAATATTTTTCATAAGATTTTTTTTTAGGGTTTTGTTAGAAGATTTGGCTTGACCATTTTCCTATGGGTAATATGGTAAAGAAAAATTGAGTTGAATGTTAAATTTGTTACACAGTTGGCGTAGGGCTTTTTTTTTGAATTTTTTTGTTATCGGTGATGACGTGATGAGGAGCACCAAAGTTACAAATGATATGGTGGTTGATAAAATAACCTATTTTTTTTTGCTTTGGTAGAAATGAGAGGGGTGGCTTCCACTGATTTAGTATAATATTTAGTTGCTATGATGATCCATAGATGATGTTGTAAGGAATGAGGGTTAATCTCTCCAACGAGATCCAAAGCCCATTGAGAGAAGGGCCAAAATTATTTGGTGACTTGTAAGGTGTGACTTGGGGTGTAGTGAAGGTTACCATGTTGTTGACACTTCACACAACATTTGACATAGTCATAACAGTCTTGGTTAAGGGTTGGCCAGTAATAGCCAAGGTGAATGATACGTTTTACAACTGCAAGGCCACTAAAATGTACCCCATAAATCCCATCATGAATTTATTTGATGGTGTATGGGATTTCAAAAAATTGTGAGGCACCATAGGATGATACCGTCAAAGCAGAATTTGTAGAGAAGACATCCCATGATGATGTAACAAGAGACACTTTTGAGGAAGGATCATTTTCCATTACAATTACTATTTAGAGGTAGAATTGAAAGGGAGAGGTAGTCAATGAACTTCTTATACCAAATGTCACATGGTTCGGTTTTGATTTTTATTATTCCCATAAAATTTACAGCATGGATAATATAAGAGGGTTACTACAACTCTTTTACAGTGAAAAATATTTTTGAATGCACAGGTGAGGTGGGTATTTGAGAAACAGGACAAGCCATGGTATCTGAGAATTTGTTAGTGGATCACAAAGTGGTTTGAATGAGGAAGTGATCAAACATGGCCAAAATTATGTCGACATGATATTTATAATTTTGAAGCTCCACGTCACAACATTGGTACAAACAATTGAATTGGATTATAACCATTTGATATTCACTAAAGATATTAATGGATTTAACGTCTAGGGACTCTATGGAAGTTTGAATACCTAACATAAACCTAGTGTTCATACTTAGCTATGTTATTAATGCAGTTGAAGTCTAACGTAAAGAATAATAACATAGGCTTACCATCAAGAGTAATGAGGAAGACCGCCAAACATCCCCCACATTGATATTTGGAACCATCAAAGAATAAGGTCATTTGGTAAACAATTTCAGTCAAGGAAAGAGTGATAATGGATTCATTAGGAAAATCAAAGTTAGACGATTGATTTCTAGGAAGAGGAGTGTATGCAAGTTGATCATACAATGGTTTTTCCCTTGACATACTTTTGATGAATGAATTCAAGGTCTAGATCTGCAAAGAGCATTAGCCAATGCATAGTGCATTGGTGTTGGTAAGGTTTAACATACATGTAATACAAAGGGTCAGTGTTGGTGACAACAAAGGCTTTGTAGTTAAGTAGGTAGTGGAAAATTTTAGTGGCCACGAAGACCAAGGCTAGAAAATAGATTTTTAGCTTGATGTATAAAATAGTGGTTATAGTCTAAAAGTGATTGGGAAATAAACCACTTACTCCCTATGTTTCTCATCACGATGATACATCTTTCATCTTAGGGAAATGATCTTGTGACTTGATCTTGTAAAAAATAACTATTTATTCATTTCTAGGGGGATGAGCACATTTGAGTATATAGTAGAGTTATTTCTCCCTATGATTCAATATGGATTTGACACATCGTTTTCCAAGTTGAAGGAAAAATCCTTGTTAAGGATTATGAAGAAAAGGGTGTTATCATCGGTCGCAAACCAAGTAGAGAAATAAAGCATGGAATGGATTAAATTTAGATTGAAAAGTACGAAGTTTTCAAAGGTTAGTAGGTGGAGGCATCTCGAGAATAGCCTTGAATTTTGTGGGATTGAATTCAATGCCCCCATAAAGAGATGATGAAACCAAGGAGTTTTCTTGAGAGAACAAAAAATACACACTTCTTTGGTTGAAGGTGAATGTAGTATTAGATGAGGTAGTCAAAGATGACTTTTCTTCCTGGAGAGGTGTTCCCTTACATCAATTTTTGGATTAACAAGAGATGTTACCGTACATAATCTTCCAATATGTCATGGATGATATCATGGAAGATATAGGTCATAACGTGCTGATAGGTGGCACCAACATTTTTCTAGACAAAGGGCATGCCACGATAATAGAAGGTCCCCCAAGGGGTGATGCAGGTAGTTTTTTTTTAATCTTCCGGAGTGAGTAAAATTTTATTATAATCCAAGAATCCATCCATAAGAGATGACATCTCATGTTTGGCTATAAGATCATAACATAGTTGTTTAAGTTAATGCTAGGAAGAGGAAAGTCATCCTTACACTGGTAGGAATTTAGGTACAAGATCATTTAAAATATCTATGTATGTTACCTATGACAGTCCCCCTGTTGTCTTTGGTGATAGGAACTTAATGTTAGAATATCCATTATGGATAGTCAATGGGTAGAACAAAGGAAAGATAAAGAAGGCGTTGTAGTTATTATTTCGTAAGAAGGGAAATATGTGGATGCATTTTTCACATCTTCTTTTTCACAGGTGATATGCATCGATTGATAGTCCCATGATATTGTGGAAAATGAATTTCATTTTTTTAGGGTCAATATCAGGTTTCATATTGGCATAAAACCAAGTCAAAATGTTGCTATCATCTCGACGGAAAGAGGTTGTCAAATTTCACGTTTGGAATGAAATGATAAATATTGGCCTATATATTAGAATTCCCTGAGGGTCATCCTAAGTGTGAATGTTGATCTCATGGTCATTCATTCAACATGATTTGTGTCTTAGAAGGTAATGACTGGTGAATGTAAGAATTATTTGCACCTAAATAGGTGAGAATAAAATCATCATCTCGACATTGATAGAAGGTGTGTATTCATCCAACATGTCAGGATAAAGAAGAGGAAGGGAAGAGGGAACCTTACCATCATAATGATAGGTCAGAGGTCCCAAAGAAATGTTGTTCACGAATTTTTTTTAGGAGGGATGGATTTTTTATCCATGGACTCTGTGGGTGAGGGCAATGAGGTATGTGAGTTAAGTGGTGAGGGATTGTCTTCCTAAATGAGATTTAAAAAATATCAATTGTTCTTACAATTGATAAACTGGCACATTAAAACTATGATACCGTAATGGCCACCTTATTTGGGTGGTGCAAGGTATTCCTAAACCAATGATGACCTTGCTCATAAAGACCAAATTCAACATCCCTTCTAGGAAATTGATGAAAAATGAGTGGGAAAAGTGGTGGTTATGTGATTTATAGGAGAGGAATCAAATACAAAGAATTATAACATAGGTGAAACAATAGATGTTAGCATGTGTAGTCTTTTGATTAAAACATTGTTGGTTAGTGAATAAGGTGGGGAGGATTCCCATATCTAGAAAAATTGATAAGATCCTTGAAGAAATGGTCATAACATTTATTGGTGAAATGGCACTGTGATAAGGCCAAAATATGTCTCCTTAATGCACAATAAATGATCTTATTTTACTCCCCTTTTGATCAATTTTGACTGTATTTTGTGAATTTTGTTTTATCTAATATAAGTTAGGATGTAATTTTCCATCTTTCGTTTAATTTAGTTCTAACATTTAAAAACTCTACAATTCCTAACAAAGTGTGTGTAAATTCAGTTTTTATAATAAAACAAGTCACAATCAGTCAGAAGAATGAAGTATGAAGTGATCAACATGTTTTTGGGAGCATTGGCTTCAATACGTCTTAGTTCAGGAAATTCCAGACTTAGTTCCAAAACTCCATCACATAATTTATGAGCTCTATTACTTAGTTCCAGAAATTTCAGAATTATTTCCGAGAACTCCTGGGTTAGCTCCAGAACTCCTCATGGTTTAGCTCTAGAAATTTCATGGTTAGATCTAGAATAGTCCCCTTTAGTTCCAGAACTCCTCCAGAGCTCCAAAACCAATGGGAATCTATTTATTTTGACAAAATCCAATGATATAAAGTAATCAATGAGCCTTTCAATCAGGAGAAGATTAGGAGATTTCTAATTCTTCGTACTCGAAGATCCAAGGATAACTTATTAGATAGCTATACATCCAACAAGGTTCCAAATTCAACATCTATTTTGGACATTATTTTGTTCCATCTGAATTGGTAGAACAAATATGGCTATAAATGCATCTTTTAATGAAATATATATAAGCAGATCCTGTAAATAGATAAATATAATAGATATAGATAGATATAGATAGAGAATAGAGTAATATAGATTGAAGTACCTAGAAATATGTTTTTGAAAGAAAACATTTCAATAATAAAATATCTAATTTTTTATGAGAAAATAATACTTTGAAAAATCCCGATTCAAGGTGGAGCAAGGGTCTACTCCTCCAAGAACCAGGATCTTTGTTTTATTGGTATTTATATTTCTAAAGCAAATAGTGTAGAATTGTTAATTCTATAAATGCATTTGGTTCTTGAAGTTGAACTCTATTTTATACTTGTCCCTGCAGGTTTTATAGATTAGATTTTTATTTCCTTGCAAGCTTTTCACATCATTTTCAACTGTGTGTTTATTTCCAAAGAAAAGTGTGTTTAATTTTGTATTGTGTGTTTATTTCTAGCAATCTATTTATTTCTGTATGTGTGTTTATTTCTAGAAATTTATTCCAGTAATGAGTGTTTATTTCTGCAAGTTTCTTATAACATAGATATAATAAGGCTTTAGCCATGGAATCCTAAGTACACTGAAAAAACCCCTAGAAAATAAAATAAAAAATACCTACAGTCAATTACTAGATTAGTAGGATTTTTTGTCTTGCATATAGCTTCAGACACACCCCTGGTTTGAATATGAAATCAACAAAGAGTTGATTAAATGAAGGGAATAATGACAACCATCATTTTTGGCACCATTTCCTAGGATCCACTAGTTAGAATTGTCTAATTAGTACATCTAGTAATTGAAGAATATTCCCTACGTCATCATAAAATTTATGAGTAGACCAAGAGACTCAAAGGGTAGATTTATCCCAAAAATATCTAAACAAGAATCATCAACATCCTCTGATTCAAATAAGGAAGTTGACCAATAATTAGAAGCACCATTGTCTCTTGTTAAACAAGAAGCAAAACTGCCACCTTTGGAATTCTCGGATCAGTCACTAGAAGGAATTAGAACTTTTAGAAAAGGGATTGTCTCCCAGGACCTGTTTAGAGAAATTTTTGATTCTCAATTGAGCAGTCAACCTCCTACTCCTAACTTCTCACCTTCCCCAAAGTAGATCACATACCACATTGATTGGGAGAAAAATCTAGAAAGTACTATAGAAATGGAATGAGAAGCTAAAAGAGAACCTAATAGGACCTTTAGTTATCTAATTTTGTTGGATGATGATGATACACCTATGAATAATATTTCACCTACACATTTACCCACATTTAGAGGAATATCATTTGAAGATCCTGACCAATTCTATTTGAATTTAAAGTACTATGTCAGACTTATGATTATAAAATAGATAATCAAAATCTCAAGTTGTTTCAATCTACCCTAAAGGATGTAACAACGAGGTGGTTTATGGGATTAACATCTAATTCTATTACCACTTGGGCACAACTAGAAATTTACTTCCTAGACAAGTATCAAGACTATTGTAGAGGCAGAAACAGGAAGGAAGAATTTTTCAAAATCAAGCAAGATGAGGATGAGATTATGGAATATTATTTGGATAGACTCATTTTTGTAAGTAAACGATGTGGATTTCTTCTACAAGAAGAGTTAAGAAAACCAATTTTTCTTAAAGGTATAGATGATGAATCTAGGGAATCCCTTAATTTAATGGGAGGTGTACAAATTTATCAATTAATAATGAATGATATTAAAGACATTTGTAGAAGCTATTCAAAAATAAGGGGTGGACCTAAGAAAGGAAAAACAGTGAAAAGTTTGAATCCATATATGAACAAACTATTGGATGAACTTGCAAACTTTATAACAAACATTTTAGTTCAATTAACCTCCACCATGGATGAATTACAAGCTAAAGAAAATTCTAAAAATGAACCATTAGCTATGTATTTTCCTAGATGTAGGAAGAATCATGCAATAAGAGGTTTTCCTCTGAATAAAACAGAAATGTGTCTTATCTGTGAATCTAGGGACCATGAGAGTAATGCTTGTTCTCTTCTTCCATTTATTAAAAATCAACTTAAATAAACCAACACTCCATCCACATCAGAAGAAGTAAAATTTGTTGAGAGAAAACCTATCTAGGGGACATTCATGCCCAGGTTAGTTCCTAACCCCTGGATGATGCGATGGGTAGCTCAGACAGTACCAAATATTTGGGGAAAACCACCTTGGGTCCCTCAACCAACATGGAGTCCTCAGAATTGGTTAGGACAATCTTAGTATGTCCAAGGACACCAACCATGGTTTGGTCAAGGTAACCCAAATGCTTGGTCACAACCTAGGTGGATCCCTAATAATTATGCTTAAGGAAGGACATATCCCAATCAGAATCATCAAGCCATAATGGGCTTCCGAACACAAAATTCAAAAACCAAAAATATGGTTAAAATAAAAATACCATCACAACCAGTTGCTAATCCCTAAAACAAACAAACTACTCCTATTTATGGGGCAGAATAAGAAAAAACAATTGATCTAAATACCATGAATTGTAAGGATATTCAAACTAGATTTGGAAAAATAATTAGTAGTCCACCTATATTAATTACTGAAATGGCAGAAGAAACTAAAACCCCTAGTGTGGTTGTTCCCAAAAAATATGAAAAAGAGAAATATAAGGAGCCAAGTAGCAACTCTACTGAAACTCCATTTCCAAAGAGATTTAAAGAAGTTATAGGGACTAAGGAATCTAAGTTCATGTAGGAGTTGAGGAAATTAAATATTAAATTACCATTATTGCAAGAAATCAAGTACATTCTAGATTTTAACAAGTTAATCAAAATGCTATATTTAAGAAGAACTGTAAGGAAGAAGCAATACCCAAGGACTATTAAGGTAGATGGGAAACTTGCTAATTTATTAGTAGGAAAACTCTTACTTCCTAAATATGGAGATCCTAGTATCCCTGTTATTTTTGTATCTATAGGGAATAAAAATATACATAATGTTTTGGTTAATTTGGGAGAAGCTATAAATGTGATGATAGTGGAAACTTTGAAAACATTACCATTAATTGGTATACAACTTACTAACACCATATTATAGATGGTAGACTAGTCTGTAGCAAAACTAGGAGTTATAGAAGATGTGGTAGTTATGGTGGAGTCATGGGAATATCCAGTGGACTTCCTTATATTGTAGTCAAAAGGTAAAACACTTGGTTATCCCATTATTTTGGGCAGACCATGGTTAGCTATAGTTGCTACCTTAATTGATTGCAGATCAGGTGATATGACTATCTCAAATGGTAAGAATTCTAAGCAAATTTCCTTATATCCCTCTGCACGACCTTTTATCGATAATCAAGAACAATTATGGGTTGATGATCTTGACACTAATAAACAAAATCTATCTTCTCTGGCTATGATAATGTTGCAGGAACACGTATGGGAGATGGAAGATATGATTAATCAACAGTTGAATGAACACCAACTGTCCTTGGAACAATCTGGGATAGTTCTGGAACCTACAGACTTAGTTTCAGAACCTATGGATTTAGTTCTAGTACCTACAGACTTAGTTTCGAAACTTATGGATTTAGTTATGGAACCATCACATTTAGTTCTGGAACCTTCATACTTATCTCCGATAACTAAAGCTAATAGACAATCCCATGCAAATGTAAATGACTTTCAATTTGGAAAGGAACGAGATTTATCTTAGGGAGGAGAAGAAATAGCTATAGATTCAGTAGCTTCAGTGTCAAATATATTAGGAAATGGTGAGGAATTTTTGGAAAACATTAGTGACGAGGAGTTTGACAAATAACAAGATAAGTATCATAACTCTTCCTACTATCCTTTATCCAGTATTGTTTCTCAAGGGAATTATGGAGATATTTATGCATATCATATGTTATTACCACACCCGTGTCCACTAAACACCTTAATGGAACCCTTTTAACAAATTAGTTCATCACACATTGGAACCAAACATGTTGAGATTCAAGCGGGTAAAATTTTTAACATTAATAGATGGTTGAAGAATGATGAAGATGCTAAATTGTTTGATGTTATGAAATATCATACTAGAGCTTTTCTTGGGACTATAAAGACATGAAAGAAATGCATCCAAGTATTTTCACCCATCACATATATACTAAAAACATTAAACCATTTAGGCAACCTCAGAGAAGGATTAATCCAGCCTTAAGGGACATAGTCAAGCAAGAAATTGAAAAACTATTACAAGTAGGTTTTATCTACCCTATCTCAGATACTCACTGGGTGTCTCCTCCTATAATTGTGCCTAAAAATAATGGAAAATGGAGAATATCTGTTAATTATAGGGAGTTGATCAAATCCACAATGAGATATTATTTTCCCTTACCATTCATAGATCAAGTTTTGGACAACCTTGTAGGTAAATAATACTTTTCCTTCATGGATGGATTTAGTGGATATAATCAAATCAAATTTGCTGTTGAGGATTAGGAAAAAACTACCTTTACTTGTCCATGGGGTACCTTTTCTTATAGGTTATTTTCATTTGGACTATGTAATGCTCTAACAACCTTCCAAAGAGCTTTATTAGCTATTTTTTCAGACCTAACAAATGATTGTGTAGAGGTATACATGGATGACTTTACTGTGCATGGAGACACATTTGATGATGATTTGAAAAATTTGGATAGAGTACTAACAAGATGTGAGCAACATTATATGTCTATTAATCATGAGAAATGTTTAATGATGGTTCATGAGGGGATTGTATTAGGACACCGCATTTTAAAAAGAGTAATTTAGGTTAACTAAGACAAAATCAAGATTATTTCAGACTTACTTGTTCCTCAAACCCCCACAAATATCAAGTCATTTTTAGGGCATGCTAGATACTATAGGTATTTTATCACAGATTTTAGTAAAATTGTTTCCCCCATGTTTAGTTTACTTACTAAGGATTGTGAATTTTGTTGGGATGAAAAGTGTCAACATGCTTTTGAGGAATTTAAAGAAACATTAATCACTGCCCTAATATTGAGAGGACCTAATTGGGAGAAACATTTTCACATCCAAACAGATGCCTCAAATAAATAAATTGGTGCAATTTTGGGACAGAAAGATGAAGAAGGGAAAATGTATCCTATTTACTACCTTAGTAAAAATCTTACTCCCAATGAAAGAAATTACACTACCATTGAAAAAGAATTTCTTGTTGTGATCTATACAATTAATAAATTCAGACATAATATTACAAGGTACAAAATATTTGTACATATAGATCACTCCTCAATTAGATACGTAATGAAAAAACCATTGGTTAGAGGTAGGATAATTAGATGGTTACCAATTTTACAAGAATTTGATATCACCATTATGGATAATCAAGGAAAATATAATGTGGTAGATTATTTATTATCAAGATTGACCACTAAAGGGGAGAAAGATCTAGTTAAGGACAACTTTCTAGATGAACAATCATTTTCTGTTTCAGCTGATACACCATGGTTTGTTGATATGGAAAATTATCTTGTAACAGGGAAGTTTCCTCCTTCTTTCACTAGGAAAGAAATGAAGAAGTTAATAAAAACCAGTGCACAATTTAAATGGTTAAATGGAATGTTATTTAAATGTGGTCCTGATTTGGGTTTACACGTGTGTGAGAGAATATGAAATCTTTGACATACTCAGGGAATGTCATGATGAACCAAGTGGAGGACACTCTTCAGTAAAAATAAAAACTCACAAGATACTTGGTATTGGCTATTATTGGCCATCTTTGTATTAATATGTGAAGAGATATATCAAGCAGTGTGATCCTTGTCAAAGGATGGGATGACAAACCTTTACTAGTGAAATTCCTCTGCAACCTCAAGTAGTGATTAAACCATTTGAAAGGTGGGGGATAGATTTTGTTATTCTCTTTAGTCCTCCTTCACAAGGAAAGGATCACATTCTTGTGTGTACTGATTATGTGATAAAGTGGGCAGAGGTGTAAGATTTAACAAATGCCACTAAAGAAGTAATTGCTGATTTCCTTGAGCACATAATTATGATGAAGTTTTGTGTACCAATGAGTATAGTTTCATATTAGTGGCCACAATTCATGTTTAATATGATCCAGACCTTCACAATGTACTATCATATTAATCATAGGAATTCATCTCCCTATCAACCATAATCAAATGGAAAAGAAAAAGTAACAAAAAGAGAGTTGGATAACATCCTTACCAAAACAATTGAAGCAGGTAAAGGAGATTGGGTAAAGAGACTACATGAGGCTATCTAGGGTTTTAATACAACTTGGAAGACTACAATAGGGTTTTCACCATATGATTCAGTCTATGGGAAAAAACCCGTGTTACCTATTGAATTTTAACTACAAACATTAAGGACAACAACTAAAGTGGGTATTGAGTTGGATGCAACACAAAAGGAAAGAATTATTAAAATTAATGAATTAGATGAGTTGAGAATGGAAAAAATTCAACAGATAGAGATAATCTAAGGTCAAAGGAAGTAGTGGTATGCCGCACATATCAAGAAAAGGAAATTCAAGGTAGGAGATTAAGCATTATTGTTTTATTTCAAGTACCAACAATTCAAGGGCAAGTTGAGAACCAGATGGGCAAGACCCTATAAGATCGATAAGATATTTGAAAATGGTTCTAATTAGCTACTTCCCATTGATTGAAGTAAAAGGACACTTTTTTTCAATGGACATAGGCTAAAACTTTATAGGAAGCCTCCTACTAGGGATGAATTCTGGAAATAGATTGAAGTAGACAAAGAATTTGATCATATGGAAGAACCCAGTTCTTCCAAAATGATCAAATAATTAAATACATGGATCTAAAATAAAGGGAAGAGAATGAAAACTATAAAATGACATTCTCTTCCCCCCCCCCCCCAAAAAAAAAAAAAAAAAAAGAAAAAAAAAAAGGAAGGAATGAAAACCAGTAAATGGAATTCTCTTCCCCAAAAATAATCTCTCTCAGAGATCAATAAAAAAATGCCAATGGCGTTTAGTCTCCTCAATAAATGGCTAATGCAAAATAAAAATAATTTGTTTGAATTCTAGCTGTCTTTTCTAACCATTTTTCCTTTTTCAGTTTTAGGAATGATGAGTCATTAAGGCGGAGGGATTACATCAAAAAAGGATGGTAATTATGTCTTTAACTTATTAAAGGTTAAATTAAAAGTTTTCATGTTTGATTAGAATTGATTTAAAAAGTCAGTATGATGAGTCATTTATTGTGAATTATGATTAAAAGCAAGTAATCATGAGGGTGATGATGATAGATTAAGAAAGTGGCATCGTATTTGTAATTAGCTATCATTTGGATGGAATAAACGAATTTGAAAAGTAGTTGCAGAATAATTTCAAAGAAGAAGTAGAAGAATTGTATTTGAATTCTATAAATAAACCCATCAATTCTATAGATAAACACAATAGTCCCACATCTAAACACAATAGTTCCACATCTAAATCCAATAGTTCTATAGCTAATTCTAAATTTGAAGAAATAAGAATTTGAATAGTCCTCTTTTCCATGGGGATTAAAAAGAAGTTAAATCTAGAGGATGATACCCAACTTCTCGCAGATGAAGAAGTGGCAGCCATTTTTGGACAAGCAGGGTGGCTGGAGTTTCTGAAAAAGTTCTCGAGGTATAATGATGAATTGGTAAGGGAATTCATTGTAAATTTAGAAGAATCCAAAACTAAAGTTAAAAGCATTGTAATTTCTTTTTTTGTCAATAAAATGAGTAATGTGTCTAGAATACCAATTGTGCATGTTTCAAATCCTGTCAATGGAACCCTTAAATATCTAGTGGAAACCTTGATACAAGAGGTGGAATATGATCCCCAATATATCTATAACACCAAGAAAAGCATCAAGGGGGTTAGAAGGACATGATTTCCCAAACCTTTTGACATGGTATAATTTTGGGTAGTTAAGTATTTAACTTACGATGGTAAATTTGGGACTATGGTAAGAGAAGTCCTTAAGATGTTAATATATCTTAGGTATGGGAATTCAAAACAAGAATATATAGTAAATCTTTCGGGATTCCATTTTGAATCCATCTAGACAATGACTCAAAGGCATTCTTGGGGAGTTGGAACAATCAAACATCATGGGTTAATCCATTTGGTATTCCATCACCATTTTCTTTCAAACAAAAATGGAGAAGAAATATAAGAAACATTTCTTAACAAGTTTAAGCAAAACCTTGATATTATCAGGAGGGGAATACCAACCCCTTTTTATCCTACAATTAATTTTTTGATTGATGCCCCTATAGAGGAAAATAAGGAAATAAGTGCGGGTAATGTACCAAAAAGAAGGATATATGGAAGAAGGATTAAAGCTGCAAAACCTACTGTGTCTGTCAAATAAAATCCTTCCTCTATAATAGTACCAAGAGAACTAATATTTGTCTCTGACATTGATAGTTCACCTAAGCTAGATCATCAAGTAAAAGTCAAAAGAAGCTCTAGGAGGAAACCCATTTTTGAAAATTTTGAAGCTCCTTAAAGAAGAAGAGTTCATAAGAGGTCTAGGGAAATTCCAAAGGAGATGGAAGAACATGATGGGTTGGAAAAATAAGTTGCTAATATTTTGGGCAGCATGGCCATGACTCCTCCTAGACCAAGCCAAACTGAGGTGGAGAAGGAAGATGAAATATTTTAACATGTTTTACAAGAGTTGGGTGAATCAGTAGCACTTTCACATGAATAAGAGGAATTGGAATCTTTGAAATGGAAAGGGAAATCCCCTTTAATAGAAGAGGAATGCTCATTTCCCAATGAAATTTTAGAAAAGGAGGAAAAACAACACTTAAAATAGACTCTATTTTGTCTAGATCAGAACTCATCATTAGATTGAAGGATGAGGAATTAAACTTCCTCAAACTCATATTAGAACAAAGGGAAATGCTCATTAAGAAACTAACAAATCAGCTTATAAATAGGACTGAAGAATTGATAATGCTGAAACAACAGAAGATGGAAAAAGAAGAAGAATGCCAATTTTCCAGAAGACCAAGTGCTATGTCGACAATATTTACACATATTGAACTGACTTACTGGCCACTCAAGCAGTTGTGGGATGATACCTATAGGGAAATTAATGAATTTAGAACATCAAATGAGGACCTGAGAAGAAATATGGAAGAAGAGAATAAAGTAAGGAAGGAATGGGAATAAAAATTCTAAAAAGAGGAAGAAGACAAATTTAAATGTCTTGTAAAAATACAAAGGGTTTTCATATTGAGTGAAAAGTTACTCACATGCAAGAGACCTTCTCTTGCATACAATGTCTTTTTAGAAGAAAAATTTATTCATTTGAATTTGTCAAGAATTACATGTGGCCTTCCACATGAGATAAAATATGAATATGAGTTCATGACAGCCTATTCCTCAGCCAGTGTAGAGTAGAAATTTTTTTCACTGCAATCTTATGCTGGAAAAGAACACAGGCTTCATGATCAATTTTTATGTAGGGGAAAGCCAACTAAATGCATTTGTTTCTTCTCTTCAAAATCAGATTCCATGGAAAGAGAGGGATTCTGAGCATCTATTAAAAGTTATTTCATCTGGTCTCTACATGAGGGCTCACTATGGTAAACCATCTGCCTTTGTTATAAATTTTAGATCCCATGACTTTGGTAATCGGTTTAAGGCACATTATTTGGCCAGTTCAGAGAAAATTATTGATGCCTTCACCTCTTATGAGGAGGAAAAATTTGAAGATATTTATGATGTATGTTTGAAAATCTAGGAGTTTCTCACAGTTTTATTGAGAAGATGAGAAGTGATATCTCCCACAAACTTAATACAGAGCCTAGAAAGAGCTAAAGCCCTATGTACACTAATCCCTCAAGTCAATGAAAAATGTAGGGGCATATGGATGGGAATGAGAACAAGGATTCCTCTCCTCCTCACCCCCATGTCTCCATGGAAAAATATAAAGACTTAAGATGCCACTCAATTTTAGGAATGGTAGAGGAAAGTAGAAGCAGGATCAGGGTATAGTACTTCTGAACTCAAACATTGAGATATCATTTTCAACCATTTGACCTGAGTAGTCAATTGGAATGTAGAATTCACAACCCAAGATTTGAAGAGTAAAGTTTGAAAGGGGACTTACAAAAAAGGAAGTACGGGGGAGATGATAAGGCAAAAATATGTCACGTTAATGTGTAATAAATTATCTTATTTTACTCTCCTTTTTATCAAGTTTGACTATATTTTGTGCCTTTTATTTGATCTATTATAATTTAGGATGTATTGTCTATATTTTGTTGAATTTAGTTCTAACATTTAACAAATCTATAGTTCCTAACAAAGTGTGTGGAAATTCAGTTTTTGTAATAAAACATGTCATAATCAGTAAGTGGAATGAAGTATGAAGCGATCAACATGTTTTTGGGAGCATTGGCTTCAATACGAATTAGTTAAAGAACTTCCATGCCTAGTTCCAAAACTCCATCAAAAATTTTACGAGCTTTGTTACTTAGTTCCAAAACTTTCAGACTTAGTTTCAGAACTCTTGTGTTTAGTTCCAAAACTTTCATGGTTAGATCTAGAACAGTCCCCCTTTTTTAGGTTTCGGCTTGCCAACCTGATTTTTGCCCCAATTTTGCCCTAAATATTTAGAGGGGCATATATTTCGATCCAGAGCTCAGTTTTTCTCAATTTTGGTGCCATTGGAAATCTATTGAAGTCCTCTACATGATGGAATATTCAACTTTGTTTTTTGGTGGATTTTAGTGAGAGAAAATGAAAAAAACACCTTTTGCATGGGGAAAAGAGCAGAACTGACATTGAACCACCATTTTTAATGTAGTATGGCTTCCATCCTTCTCTAGCATGGTTGAAAATCTTGGGAGATGAAATTTTAAGGGCACCCATGCTATTTTGATGGATCTGGTCAGTGGTTGAATCATTCATTTCAATTTTTCCATGTTTCTCCTTCCTGAGCTCGGGTTTTCATTGTTAAAAACCAGATTTGGCTCATTTGTAAAGGGTTGGACATTTTTTTATGTTCTACAGGCTCCCTCCTTCACCCTGGCAAGTGGATTTGTGGAATATTAGAACTTTTTTAGGACTACAACATGTTTTCTACCTCGTTGCTATTATAATGCACTGTATTTAAAAATGGAAATGACAATGCAAGCTCTGTGAATGAATTTTCAATCCTTTCTTTTATTGTTTTCTCTATCCTGATCTTTCATTATAATTTTAGAAATTTGTGCATGATTTATGTTTCATTTTTATAATCTGTGTCAATATGTAGAAATAGATGTTCACCACTCCGTTGGTGTATCACCTTATTACTTTAGTTTTATCTTTTTTGCTCTCTTCTATCCTTGTCTCCTTAGAAAAATTAGAGTAGGAATTTGAGTTAAACCTCTAAAAATTTCATGCATACATCTAATCAGAGGAGTAGAGGAACCAACCTTTAATCTAGAGAGTTTTTTCCCATTTTTGTAAGTCCCACACTTGGGGAAAGGATTCCATGTTGTGCAATCACACTAGATGCCCATTATCAAACTAGAAATATGAGAAAATATCTAGGGGTGCTGTGAATTTACACTAACAGGACCCACAAAGATGTGGAGAATGATGATGGCAAGGTTAAAATTCATGACATTATTGAAAGAATGCAACATAATAGGGTTATTATGCATGCAGTTGGCGGGTATGTATAATTGTTTGTACGCATAGGAAGAAATGATATTAATGATAGCACCTCCATCAATCATAACATGTCAAACATGAGTATTATTGATGTAGGTGGAGATGAAGAGGGTCAGATCATGATCATCTGATTATAGAGGGGAAATATCTGAGTCAGAGAAATTGACAGTGGAAACTTGAGGAGAGGTAATGGGGGCAGAAGTTTTAGGTGGAGTGGTGAGGGTGGTTACATCACAAGGGGTGAAGATAGCGGACACAAGTGCATGATCATTTGGTGCAACCTTAATAGATTCTTGGACCTCAATGAGGTCCTAATGATGATATTCATATGTTTAAATTATATCATACAAGGACATCTTCACAGGATATTAATGAAGTTGTTTAATCATAGAGTGATGGGTGACTCCGTTAGAAACATGATAAGTCAGCCCAAAAATGGTTACCTTGGGGGAAGGTCTAGGTGGAATGGTGGATGAAGGTGCACTGGATGGGCTACCATTTTTCTCTTGTCCTTTATGTTTTTGTAATCGAGTGGCTACTTGGACCATATTTTTTTCAAATATCAGAGGAGGAAAAGAGGGTTGTGGAGATGGAGGTAAAGGTCACTAAATAGATATAGGTTTAGACCATGTGACGGATGGTGAAGGGGGAGTGAAAATATCCTCTGAAAATCCATATTCATCAAAGAGACCATCCAAAGTATAGAGTTTAAGGATAATTTTTTTGAGGGCCTTACAACCTTTGACATCATGCCCTGTTGAACAATGATATGCATAGTTTTTGGTGTCCTCAAACCCTATTGGTTTTAGTTTAAGCGGGTCATAAGGATTAATAGGTGGTAATGATATAGCAGAGGTTTCTAACAACCTAGTGAGGATGTTAGAATAGGATCCTACAAATGGATCATAGTGAGAAGTTAGAGTTGGCTTAGATGAAGGTATGGGTGATTTTCATGGGAGAGGTGTTGCTAGAGGTGGTGTAGGTGTGACTACCTTTCTTGTAGGTATTGAAGGTTTTGGTTTCAATTTAGGTTAAACCTTATTGGGTAAAGGTTCCAGAGAGGTTCATGAGGTAGAAGGAGATGTAGAAGGTGGGGGTACCCTAGAAATATAAGGTGAGAGTGGTGGTTTTAGCAATAGTGTGGTTCTAGGTAATAGAGAAGATATAGGTACAAGAGGTGATGAAGGTGTAGGTGTAGGAAAAAGAGAAGATAAAGGTGTTGGTGTGGGTCACCATATCTTGGATTTTACTTGGTGAATACTTAACTTGATGAAGGTGGAAGGGTTTAGTCCTAAAATCAAAGGTAGAGGTAAAGGTGAAAGAGAAGGCGTGAGAGAGACTGGGGTGTGAGGCCTAGGAGGTTGGGTCTTCCTTTCAGGTGTGGTAATTGGTTTTGTGATGGGTGGTGGTTTATCAAACAAGTATAATTTCATTCTGAGATATTGCATGCTAGGTGTTGGTAGGATCCCTAAGGAGGTGGTAGATTTATTTATGGATATGGGTTTGGGTGAAGGTGAGGCTAAAGAATAAGGGTCTGATATGAATAGATCAAGTGCCATATTTTTAGTTTCCCTGACTACCTTAGGATATATAGTTGAGGTATCATGAGACAACATCTGTATTTGGGTGGATACTAGGAGTTGAAGGCACCACCATAGTGTGGTTTAATCAACATACTCTAATCGATACACCAAACATGAGAATGGTCTTGGTTTAGAAGAATATGAACTAGTAATGAAACCCATCGAGAATCTGAATCCATTGATATAGGGAAGGTTTTCACCTCTGATTCAGTAGGTAGGAGTGATGTAAGAAGGTTGATAGGATCTTAGAAGACCCTGGGAGAAGCACTGCCTATAGGAAGATGAGAAGGAAAAAAGAGTGACGTGGACTCCTCTTTAGGTAGAAAGGTGGATAGGGTTAGGTCCTCCTTGGATAGAGGAACAAGTGAGATAGGTTCCTCCTTGTGTATAGGAATAAGAAAGATAGGATTTTTGGTAGGTAGATAAATAGGTGTTGTAGGCTCCTCTATGGTTAGAGGAGTTTGTGCAAGAATTTCCTTGATAGATTCTACGCAAAGAAATTGGATAGATGGAAGAGGTATTGTGCTAAAAACATCATGAATCTCATGCACATTAGTGTCACTACTAGAGGTCTCTGAAGCCTAGTTTGATAAAGGGTTATGATTAGAGAAAGGTTTCTTAAACACACCAATATTGGCATTGGAAGGTGCATTAGGGTTTTCTAGGATGAGACAACCACTATCTAACATTCCTTGGATAATATTCTTGAATGTTTTGCAATTATCATTGCTATGTCCCATAACTCATTGATAGTTACATAAGTTGTTTTATTTGTGCCATGACAGTGTAGGATAAGAAGGATTAAAACCAGTGTTTAGTTTGATAGGTGTAAGGGTAGTGGTTTCAAATTTTAAAACATTTTCTAACACATAATAATATGGTTCTCTGATAGGAGTGTAAGCCCTATATTCATACTTGTATTGGAATTTTTGAATAGGAGAGAGGTTGGCATGTGGTTTTGGTTGATTAGATAGATGAGAGGGGCCCACTTTCAAAATCACCACATTTGTGGATCCTTTAGCCTTGGAATGGTTATCAAAATTTTTGTTTGATGTTTTAGAAGAAGATTCATTCGATTTGAAGCTAGTGTTTTTGCTACAAAAACTAAATTTCTCTTCTTCAAGAGCACAAATATCTAGTTTTCGAGCCATGTGAAGGATTTTCAAACATGTGAAACATTTTAACTTGGAGATCTAGGGAAATGTGCCTAGCACATGCCCTTGTGAACAAATCTATGACCTTTTCTTGTCATATCATGATTGTGAGTTGATTGATGAGGTCCCGCCAACATGCAAAAAAATCTGTGATAGATTCATCCTTGTATTAGTGAATAGAAAAGAGATTAGTAATGGAGACCTTCCTAGAGATATTGATTGAGAAATGATCAAGGAAAATATAGGTCACACTCCCCTTTGGTCCCTCGACAAATAAACACCTTGAACACATCCACCTAGCCATGGCCCCCTTCACCTCACTATAATATTAATTTAATTATTTAAATTAAATTAATTCATTATCCTCACCATATTTATTATTTAAATATCCTAATTTAGATAATTCCCACACAAATCCACCTCACCTAGACACCTCATCAAGCCACCTCACCCTAAGACCTATTCTTAGTAAGTTGCCATAACTAACTAAGACTTACCCAAACCCTAAAAATCAATGCCTACATTCCCTCTAACCACCTTCCCACATACTTACAAGAAGCTTCCAGTCTAATCCATGGGTTAACGACATGAGATCCCAGAAAATCAAGGGGATCTGCCTAGTTTAGTAAACCTAGGAAATCCCACCCTAACCGACGCTGGTTACCCTTAACCACCACCAGTTAAGCCAGAACCACCATCGGTCACCTTTTAATCCCCAAAACAACCTTATTTTTGAGGTTGGAAAAAGGTTGGTGGATTCCTGAGAGATAACACATCTTTTGAGAACAATTTTCTCATAGAACACATGCAAGGAAGGAGATCAAGCATTTTCTCTTGCACAGACATCCAACATTCATCCAGCAACCACCCAGCATAGATTTGATCCAACCAAGCAAAATAGAATGCACATGCAGCCCATGCAGGAGCTTTCCAATGTTTGGTGATCCTCAACAACATTCAACCTCTTACCAACACCTTCATTCATCACTCACAGGCGCCCAAGAACCAGATTTCAATTAATTAGAATAGTTTACTCCTCTGGTTCATTTATTTAATTATTGTATCTTCATCCTTTGTTCTCCTAGCCACCCATTGACCTCCTTTAATACTCACCCCTCTATATCCCCATTAAAACCTCACCAAACCCCATCCAAACAACTTAATACCTCATTTTGACCAGCCTAGTCCTTTGTGAAATCATAAGGGAGATCCAAAGCTCATTCTGTGGCATTCCCAGTTTTCCACAGTAACTGGCACCAGTTCTCCCCAACCAGTGTCGGTCACCCTTAACTAGCATCGGTCTCTGTATTTACCAATATAGCCTATAATAGTAGCTTACCCACCTATTCTGGCATCACCCTTAATCACCTGTGACCTACCTAAGACCTCTGTCAGACCTACAAAGACCCAGAACCAGTTACTTGACCTTTGGATCTTATTGTAACCTGGTATGTTAGATTAGATCTTTCTTATTGTGTTTTTAATGAGATACCTAAATCATTTCAATTACAATAGGATTTACTTCATTACCAGCATTAAATTTTCTTAAACAGTGGACTGACAGCCGTCTAGGAAGTATCACACTTCCCGGATCTAGCACACACTAGGCAGTTCACTACACATATTGTTTAACTTTTATTTGGTGGTCTTGTGTTCCATTTCAGGTAGTTCCTCCCAGCCAAAAGGAAGCTCTCACGATCAGTTATGGATCAAGGAGTCAACACGCGCACAACAACCTATCAACCAACATTTCAACAGGTATTCCTCCTACACCCGTTACCCTATCTGTTTTGTCAATATTCAAAGAAATGTATAAGAATTAGGTGAAACATTTTGGCACTCCCGGTGGGACCCATTCAAGGTTCCTTGCATTTTATTCATTCCTAGGAAAATTGTGTGTTTGTTTCCCTTCTGAAAAGCATACACATTAATTTTCTTCCTTGGTAACCTTCTTTTTCTTTCTATTTGCTCTAAAAGAAACCTTTCTTTTGGTGTACTTAAAAAGAACCATTTCTTCTTGTTTTCTACATTTTAGTGAAAGAGCATCCCTCTTCCTCTTCATCTATTTGTGTCATCGAACTTCATATTTTGATTTGGGCTTAAAAATGATTGCATTTCATTCTAATTTATCACATTAGCTCACATTAATTGAGGGAAACCTATACACTGGAAGTCATTCCCAGCTGATGGTTGACAAACGAATCATAGAAAGCACTCTCTCTCTCTCTCTGAGTCTTGCCAAATTGCACAAAATTCAAAACAAATACATATTCTTAAACAACATCTTTCCTAGGAATGACTGTCAATGATCGCACTGATCTGAGGATTGGCAGGTACTCCCCAGCTCGCTGCTCTGTCGAGTCATACTTCAGAGCGAAGCCCGCCCCCACCATAACATACCTGAAACCTCACCTTTTAGATCTCCTTCTTTGTAGGAAGCCATCCTCACCAAAAAATTCTATTCTACAGTTCATGAGTTAGTCCTTAAATAGCATAAGCTAAACAAACATAATAGAAAAGGCACTCTTAGGATCACATTTTTCTTAGTGTTTCTGTTGGCTTGCATGTTTTGAGGTGAGAGGTCATGTTCTTCATTATTCTTGTTTTTCCTTACACACTCCTCATCATAGTTGGTGTATTTTGGCTTATTCTGAGTGTTCCTTGACCACATTCTCATCATTCTCAGAATTCTAGGTTTGATTCCACATCAGATTTTAATTCACAACCACTTTTCTTTCATCATTGTTTCAATTTCACAGTGACCGGTGTCGGTCCAGCGACTGTCATCGGTTACCCCCTGACCATCATTAGTTATACCCAACCGGCGTCAGTTCACTGTAATTTTGGTTAACCTACCCAAAAGGACATCTATTCACCTTCTTCAACTATTCAGAGTCCCTGTCACTACTATCATTCCCATTGACCTTGTAAAATATCATCAGTATTCAACATACCTATCAAATTTGGCCTTATACCTTGTTTTTTACCAATGTTCCATTTCCCACAGTGATCAGTAGTGGTTACCCATGTAACCGGCATTGGTTTACCCTGACCGGCATCGGTTATCCTATGTCACTTTCCAACTAACATTTGGTACCTAATCCACTTTTTACCACCTGTTTTCACTATTCCTATTGTATTTCTGTGTCATTTACAGAAAAGAAGCCCAACCTGATCAGTACTTGTTCAAATGGTACTGACCCATCAGACAAGCAAGTGCCCTCGTATTCCATGCTAGTTGTCAACCGCTCCCACCTAGCCCTTCACCACCTTCCATTTTATCACCCACCATGGATCCTATCCAACCTATCACTATCGCTACCAGAGATGAGGAGTTCGCATGACTCCTTGACCAAAACCCTGCACCTTGTAGTTTTACCTTTCCCACTTGTCCACTCAAGATGCCTCGGGTCAGTTGATATACGACATGCCCATATCTATCCCCCCGACTCTCACTCCCACTCCTGTGTCAGCCCCATCTGGCTCCGTGTTGCCCACATCTACCTTACCCCCAGTCATTTCGTAGCTAGGTCCTATACCCACTATGACTGCAGCGTCTGCTACATCTGTTGCACCCACCACATCCACCATACCTTTGACAACCACTCAAAACACAACCTCATCCACCCCTATTGTCTCGCATATACCCGTAGCTACACAACCACCTCCCGTGTCGGTGACCCCTACCCCCTTTCAAAACGTGGTCCTTTCTATTCCCCAATCGTTAGCCCCCATTGCCACTAGGGTCACCATGACCCTTCCACCTCCATATACATACTATCAGCAGCCTCTTGTTTCATCTGTTATTCATTCTGGGTACGTACCCCCTATTTCACTACCTCCTTCTCAATCTACCTACACGGACACACCATATACTAGAATGCCACCCTTGTTACATGCCCAACACCAACCCTCTTACGCTACAGGAGGCACCCAACCATCACAACCTACCAATGACCTAATCAAATTAATGATGGACAAGATGTAGACATTGGAGGCATTGGTTTTTGGCTCCCGCAACACCCTCACCTATGATGAAATTTGCAATGAGCCTATCCACCCATCCATTCCTATTCGCCCATACCCCATGCATTGGGAAATGCCTAAATTCAACCATTTCAATAGCAAGGAAGACCCACAACAACATTTGCGGTCATTCAAACATGGGTGCTACCTAATCGCCCATGATGATGCTTTTCTCTTAAGGACCTTTCCCATGTCTCTGACTGGACCTGCATTAGATTGGTATAGTGGGTTACCTAGACACTCTATATTTTCATTTAATCAGGTAGCCCAAGCCTTCTTGGATCACTTCTCCATCAATATCATCAAGAAGGTTACCATGACTGACCTATACTCCACGTGTCAGTATGATGATGAATCTATCATAGATTTTGTCACTCACTGGCGTAGCCTGATCAATCAACTCACCTTCCAACTGCCACAAACAGAACTCATCAAGCTCTTCACACGGGCTTGTGCTAGACATATCTCACTGACCCTGCAGGTCCAGAAACTTTCTGAACATTTGACGAAGCATTCACCATGGCACGAAAGTTAGAGATTCAGGCCATCGAAGAGAAGAAAATCCAATTACGCAATAAGAATTCAGGCATTCAAGAAAAATGATACCTCTTCTTCTTCCAAACCACAGAATAATTATTCAAAAGCTAAGGGCACCGCTAACACAGTGGTACTCAAATCCGGTCTGGCTCATCTGTCAAATCAGGCTACCCCCTCATCTAATCTCTCACCCGTCCAGAATTTTCAATTCAAATGAGAACAACGGAAATACACCCCAATTAGGGAGCCTTACTCTTCTGTCTTAGAAAAGCTCATCAAAGCTGGGGCCATCACCCTTCCACCTATAAAACCACACACTGGTTTTGACCTTGCTCACCCCATGCCCACATGGTATAAAGAACATGACTTCTGTAACTATCATCGAGTAAAGGGTCATAGTGATGGTAATTGCATCACTTTCAAAAATATTGTCCAAGAAATGCTCGAGAAAGGTGAGTTAACCATGGATAATCCTAATGCACCTACCAATCAAAACCTACATATCTTCAAGAAACCCTTTCCCAATCATGCCCCTTCATCTGATCAAACCGGTGAGACCTCAACTCATGATAGCCATACCCACGAGGTCCATGCTATTTTTAGTGATGCACCTGTTGCTTCCCAATTACCCCATATTCCTTCCATAGAGGAAATTCTAGCTCAAAATCCTCCTTCTGCATTGGAACCTACCTCACCTATTCCTCCACCCATAGAGGAACACCTTTCACCTCCTTCCTCACCCATGGAGGAGCCCTTCACTAATATCGAGACCATTTCACCTTTGGCTTCTCCACCTAGGGAACCGTCACCCACAGTACTTCTTCAGTCCATGGAAGATACTTGTTTATCTCCTCCACCCACAGAGGAGTACCCATCATCTCCTCCACCCACAGAGGAGCACCCATCATCTTCTCCACCTATAGAGGAGCACCCATTTTCTCCTCCACCTATCAAAGATCCAGTAGAGATACCTTTTCCTCTAGGCGAGCATTCTCCATCAGCTACCCAAGATCCTGCAGACCTACTTTCGGCTCTCTTACCCACGGAAGCTGAAGCTAATGAATTTCCCGTCTCTAAGACACATTTTACAGGAATAGCCATTGGGTCCTCATCAACATCACCTACAGACGTGTCGTTCTCATGTTTGGCTGATCACCTAGATTATGTGGACAGAGCCTTATTGTGGGGGCATCTTTTACTTCCTATTTCAACACAAATCCAGATGTCTCTTGCTGATACTTCCGCTATCTACCCAAAAATATTCCAGCTAGTTGAACCGAGCATAACCACCTCTATCACTACTTCTTCCATAACCCTCTGCACCACTCAACATACTCCCTTACCCATAACCCAACATACATCTAAATCCAAACCCGCACCTTCATCATCTTCCTCAACTAAACCTATTACTACCTTAGGGGTCACCCCAACCACTAGCCTTACTCATCCACCTATCAAACTAGATTTAGCTACATCCTCCAAATTCAACACCAAACCTACTCTCGGCACCCAAACAGAAGAACCAAACCCATAGAACTCATACCCCGGATATGCCCATCATACCTACATCACCTTCACCATTTCCGTCCATCTTAGGACCCCAACCTCCCAGTACACGGTTAAGAAACTTCCACCCATCAATAAACCAAAAACACAACAGCCCACTCCTTCCTTGCAAACCTCTAACCTACCCAAGCACCCGAAACGACTTACACCTACACTTGTAGCATCTTTACCACCCATACCTCCAATACCCTCAACAACTTCTTCATTACCCACTACACTTCAGTCTCTGTCTTTCACACCCCCTGCTCAACCCGCATCATCTACCTTCACAGAACCTCTGTTATCCCCGTGGGTAACTCGCCCTATTCCCCCATCTGCTTTTCCCTTTATATCTCATACACCCATATCAACTTTACCCAAGAAGGTGTAACCCAAAAACAAAAATCCACTACCCTCCAATAAGGTAGTCAAAGAAACCATACACCCTCCTACCCGTTCATCTACCATACCCCTACCCAAACAAACACAACCAACACCCAAGACCACTCCAGCACCAAAAACCATGGCTCAACCCACTCCCCCTCCTGCAAGTATCATTCCTTAACAATCAGCCGCACCTACACCCAAACCCACTTTCACTTCCCATTACGATCCACTAGCGGGGTCTTATGCCAAAATATTAACCAACCTCTTTGAGACTTATGTTATCACATTACCGCCACTCAGACCTTATGACCCCCTCAAACCAAATCCAAAATGGTTTGATGACACTAAAAATTATGCCTACCATCGTGTGCTAGGGCACGATGTGGAGAACTGCAAGGATTTAAAAACCATCCTTATCCAGTTGTGTCCTCTGGAAGCCAACATTAACGATGACGACCTTCTTAATGAGGACCCTACTTCACCGACACCCATTCCAACAATCCTTCCCTCACTTCCCACTCAGCAACCAAAACCTCCACCCCCACAGTTCTTAGAGCCACCTCCAAGATTTGAAATTAACATGGTTTGCATCAGAGAACTTGCTACACCATTACCTAAATGTTGTTGCACCTAGCTCACTTCACAAGGCTTTTCTCCCCTATAGGTTTTTGTCCGTCATGTCATTATGCCACTCACCCTACACCTTCTCCATTGACCTTAACGCTAGTCATGAGATGCTATCACTCATGGATGACTTCTCGGGTTATAACCAAATCTTGCTTTCCCCGGACGATCAACACAAAACCACGTTCATCACCCCTTGGGGGACCTTCTAATACCAAGTCATGCCTTTTGGCCTTAAAAAGTCTAGTGCCACATATCAGTGAGCTATGACTTACATCTTCCATGACATCATGCACCGTATATTGGAAGATTATGTGGATGATATCTTGGCCAAATCTAAACACCACTCCGAGCACCTTTCCATCCTCACCATTTTTGAGCGCCTCATTAAATATTGTGTTCGCCTTCATCCCAAGAAGTGTGTCTTTACGGTTCTCTCAGGAAAGCTCTTGGGATTTGGCGTTTCCCTACATGGTATAGAAGCTGACCCTGCTAAATTTAAGGCCATTCTAGAAATGCCTATGCCCACTAACCTTAGACAACTCTATAACCTGCAAGGTAAGTTGCATTCTATTCACTGTTTCATTTCACAATTATCTGATCGGTGTCAACCATTTCATCATTTACTTAAGAGGGATGTATCCTTTAAATGGGATGATGACTGCCATAAAGCTTTTGAGGCCTTAAAATAATACCTTCTCCAACCACCCGTACTTATCCCACCTAAAGACGATCAACCCTTCTACCTATACATCTCTGCTACCGATCACTCCTTGGGGGCCATGCTCGCTCATCATGATGAGCAACACAGGGAGCAGGCGGTTTATTACATAAGCCGTACTCTTTTGGACTATGAAACCCGATACACCCACCCCAAAAAAATTTGCTTAGCCTTAGTTTTCGTTGCCACAAAACTCTGCCATTACCTACTCAACCATAAAACCTATGTTGTGACCAACACCGACCCCTTACACTTCATGTATGCCAAACCTTATAAAAATCAGTGTGCTGCACGATGGCTTATGATTTTATCTGACCTCAACCTCGAATTAATCCATCAAAATTCCATCAAGGGCCAAGCCATCACCGACCAATTGTCTGATGCACCTATTTTTGGGGATCAACCCTCTAATTTTGATTTTCCAAATGAGTGAATTGCTATCCTTTCCTTGGATCAACCCGCTTATCAAATGACACTCTTCTTCTATGGTTCCATGTGTAAACGTGGGGGTGGGGGAAGTGTTATCCTCATTCCTCTTTATGGTGAACCCATGCCTTTGTCTTTCAAATTATATTTTGATTGTACAAACAATATTTCTGAATACGAAGTGCTCATATTAGGTCTCCAAGCCACCTATGCCCTAGATGTCAAATCAATCAACATCTTTGGTGATTATCAATTGGTTGTAAACCAAGTCAATGGTATATACCAATGTTGTAATGAGATGCTTCAAAAGTATAAACATCATGTAGACATAATTTTGACCACCTTTGACTGTTACGCCCTTCAAACTGTCCCTCGTTCAACTAACAAATTTACAGATACCATGGCCTGCTTGGCTTCTCAAATACCCGCTTCGCCTACCGATTCTAAAATATTTGTCACCATACAATGACTCCAATCACCCACTTATTTACCTCGTGAATTTTACTCTATCAAACCCGCTGCCCCCGATCCAAGTGACCTTTGGTATAAACAATACTCCGACTACCTTTCTCTCTCCATCTTACCTCCAAGTCTCACCCATAATGGACAATGCACCTTCCTTAAAATGGTCTCTCATACGTCATCATGGGGGGCCTTCTCTATAAGCATAGCTTTGATGGAATTCTCTTACAATGCCTCACAAGTTCTGAAATTCCTTATACCGTTAAGGAGGTTCATGATGGCATATGTGGAGGTCACTTTAGTGGCCTTGCTGTTGCTAAGTGTATTATTTGGCTGGGCTATTATTGACCAACCCTTAATCATGACTGTTGCGACTAAGTCAAACGTTGTGTAAAATGTCAACAACATGCCAACCTTCATCATACACCTAGTCACGCCTTACAGGTCACCCGTGACCTTTGGACCTTCTCTCAATGGGGTTTGGATCTTGTCAGAGAGATCAACCCCCACTCTTACCAACGACATCAATGGATCATTACTGCTACTGAATACTACACAAAATGGGTTGAGGCCATACCAATCATCTCCACGAAAGCTAAGAAAATATGTGAGTTCATCAATCACCACATCATTTGTCGCTTTGGTGTTCCTCATCACCTCATCACTAACAATGGAAAACAATTCAAAAACAAAACATTAAAAATAATTTATGATGCCTTCGGCATTTAGCTAAGTTTCTTATCACCTTATTACCCACAGACCAATAGCCAAGCCATATCCATTAAAAAAACCTTAAACAAAATTCTCATGAAAGTGGTTAACAATACTGGGAAGGATTGGCATACTCACATTCCTTTCACCCTATGGGCATACCGCACTAGTATCCGCACTTCCACTATGGCCACACCATTTTCTCTGGTCTACGATACTGAGGTTGTTCTACCTCTCGAAGTCTAGATTCCCTCACTCTGCATTTCTCTCCATGACATGCTCAATGATGATGACTTTTGTTAGGACCGTTTAACACAACTTGAGTTATTAGATGAACGTCATCTTAACGCTCTTGATCACCTTCAATTTTACCAAAAACTTATCAAATGTGCCTACGACAAATGTGTCCATGAACGAACCTTCCAAGTCAGTGACCTTGTCCTGAAAGAAAATCAACATGTAACCAAAGCAAAAAAAATTAAACGGGGTAAATTTTCTCCTAATTGGCTTGGACCATACATTGTGACTCATACTTATTGATCAGGTGCTTATCGTTTATCTTCCCACGATGGTAAACCTAAACCTGAGCCCCTTAACGCCTTGCATCTTTGACCATTCTATTGTTGGCTTTTAGTCCTACATCACCTTTTTCCTCCTTCCATGCTCATCCCTTGAATGCTATCCACTTCATACATCTCACTAACGATTAAAAAATAATCATGTGAGTATCCATCACTTGTTGTCTTCTCTTGAATATGTGTACCATAGTGCTACGCATAGCATGATTCTCATGAATACTTTTCATCTACCTTTAGATGAGATCCCATGGTCATTTCACCCTACTTTCTAAACAAGAATCCTTTTCCTCACCTTGGTCTTGTCCATGACTTAAAATCCCATCATGGGACCCAACTTCTTGAGTCAAACTTCTAAAAAAAAAGAAGAAGATGACTCCCTCAAAAGGACATCTTCCTGTCAGCAAAGATAGACTACTCCCTCGAAGGACAACTATGTAAAGCCCTTTAAAAAAATGAGAGAGACTAAAGCTTCCCACATCGATCAATTTCATGAAGACCTCAAGGAGTTCATTTCCTCATCCCATATAGACTTCTTGCATCGATCAGTCTATCTCAAATACAAGTCAACCTAAACAACTTTTTAGTCATGGACTTGCCCATTGTGACCTTGGATCTCTTTCCCAAAGAGCATGCCACCTCATATCATATAAAATTAACCACCTTTCACACTTCTCACCATTCCCACTCCCATTTTCCTACCACCTCAAGGGACCTCTTAGAAACCAAGATTTTTGTTGATCATGTAACTACTTTTCACCTTAGAACACTCAATCATGTAATGTATTTAGGATCTTACATTCATCACCTACTCCAAGGTATGATCTACTCGGTATGATCCTAACTAATGAGGTGGATTTATTGTCCCTTCTTATCTTTTAACCATCTTTATTTACATCTTGATTACCTTATACAGGACTTGGTCCTCGACGCTTACCTTTGGCGGTAATCTTCTTCTTTTGCCACAATCAACATCACCTATACCACTTTTCTTATAACCCCCCACACCTAACAGACCTAAACCTAAATCATGTCTAAAACCTACCAATGCATTTTCCCACATCCTCATATTCTTCCCTAGCTAATGGGAGAACTACATCGGCCTGAGGTCCCTTTTTGCCAAGACTATGTAGGAAACACTCCGAGGGCATGGGGCCCTTGGAGGTTAGCTCAGCCACTCTCTACCCTAACCAATTCATCTTTCATTTTCCTCAAATTACATTCTACCCTACTTAGTTTCCTTTTTATATCTAAAACTTGGAAATTAAACCAAAAAAATAACAAGTTGTTTAACATTTTATCATCACCACAACATACATTTATTATGACTACAATCATCATCCATATATTATAAAGCATATTGAAAATAGCCCATATTATCATTCATTATACAAATTAATGAATCACAATCCCATCCACCTTAAAAATCAATCACACCTAGATCACAAACATGACTCCACCATGCCTAAACCAACCTGACTCAATCCATGCCTAAACCAACCCAACTCCACCATGCCTAAACTGACCTGAATCCATGCCTAAACTGACCTGAATCAACCATGCCTAAACCAACTTGACTCAACCATGCCTATGACTTGACTCAACCATGCCTAAACTATCCTGACTCAATCCATGCCTAACCAAGCCTGACTCGATCCATGCCTAAAACCAACCTGACTCCGTCATGCATCAATCACTTAGTTTTCATCCATATCACAACAAAAAATTAAAAGTCTCATAAAACATCGACAAACCAAGAATATCATCCATCTCATCATATACATAAATATGTGTCTCAATATAATATACATGGTTATCCCATCATGTCTATCTCAAACACGCAGGCTGATACTCAATACAAAATCATATATGCATGACACAATATAACAATACAAAATGTCTTTGGCACACAGGTCGGTATATGCTCAAAATACAATAAAATAATCTCATACATCCTACAAAATCTCTTCGGCACGTAGGGCAGTATATATATAAAAAATGACTACAATACATCAACAATCAAGAGCCATATATCAAACATCTCAATGCACATCCTCCATATTTGTGTCACCTGTACCCTCTACCTCCTTTGCCCTAGTCTGGGACCCTTTTGGCACCTCACCTGAAGCTGGTCTCCATGAGCTGGTCGCCTCTCCATGATTTGGCCTAAGAGCTCGACAGCCCACTGTGATCTTTACACTGTGAGTGTGAGATCTAGTCCTCTCACTCGAAGCTTGTTGTGCCCAATACTCTCCATAGGATGGAAAGCCTATCCTGGCCACCATCAGCTAGTTCTGGTAGTATCTGGCCTCACCTAGGGCATCTCGTAACCTAGATATAAGCACGGTCTATGGTGGTCCCATAGGCCTCGGCACCTATACCTGTCTTTTGGGACCCTGTCCCACTCCTACCTATGAACTGGGACCCTGTCCTGGTGACTGTGGTGGTGCCCTCTACCCCTGTGCCTATATCTGGGCTTGTAAGGCCCCAATCTATGCCTAAGTTGTGGCCAACTGACACTGTAACCCTGTCACCTGTGCCTGTAAAGTAGCCACCTTACCATCATCCCCATATCTATCTCCATCCCCACCCAGCTATCTGGGCCTAAAGACAGGCCACCTAAGCATGTAACTCTGCTACCTCTACCTCTGAGATCGCAAGCTATGTCTACACCATACCCAACTGGGTAATCAGAGTCACAACCTTCCCCTATAGGGCATCCCTCTACACTGTGATGGTGGCTAGATATAGTTTCCTCGCCCTGGGTAGTATGGCTCGTAAATGATCTTTCTGCCACTATCTATATCTGTCTATGACCCCGGCATCATCAATCTGTTAGTCCACTGCCTACTCCTCCTGCCCTGTGGGCACTGTAGTCTGTGGTAGAGGTACAGTCCTCTCCACATATTCTCTCCTATACTATGGGAAGGGTGGACGTATGTCTTATAACAGCCCAAACTACCACCTAACTCTGTCAACAAGGATCATCTCATGCTCCCTTACATGGTGACCCTGTATCCATCTCAGTAACTACAGCTTAGCTAACTCATCATGCATCTACCTATATGATGGGAAGTCCACATATGGCCTCCAAATGATGTTGACCCCAAACAACCCCTCCAATAAACATCAAAAATAGGCCACATCATGTGTGGGCCTATCTGATCTCCACTCTCCAATAGCAGGTACCCATCACCTGTAACCCACCCACATGAATCTTGGTGTAAATGCATTTTCTCAGGGCATCCTTATTAACCACATACAAAATATGTGCTCATAAGCCCAGTAGTGCAGTAAAAAGGTACAACACGGGCTAAACCCGCTCATTCGTCCATATGCCCATAACTCCATATATAACTACACTAGGAATGCTGGTACCCAGGTAAAGCACATTTGATTTATCATCATACTGTGTAGTACCCCCATCAACGAGTGGGGAAATATACCTGTTTATGCATCTGACATTGCAAAGTAGCACACTATCTCCATTAATAGAACTACTAGCCTTGTCTCCTCCGGATGGGATAGGTACATCTCTCCATAGAGAATGCTGGCACTATGGAATGTCAAATCAGCCATACCCTCTCCAAACACCATCAGCATCAGCTCTCTGAGGCCTCGGAGGAGATTGAATAGACCTATGTACCCAATATGGGTAGCCATAAAATCCTAAACACATCCTCTAGGGTGACAATGATCTCACCCGTCGTTAAGTGGAATATGTTGGTTATGGAATACCATCTATCAATGAGCATGACCATCAGACTAGGCTACTAGACCACATATTGATAGCTTCGGACCCCACTCAGGCCCACCACCTCCACATGCTACAGCTCCTTAGGGGACGTTGCATTGTAAACTGGCACGAGAAGGGGTGGAACCCTATCTTGTATGCGTAACTATTCTCTCCCCTACATCCAATATAAACAAAAAATTAATCTACATTCCTCATACCCATACTCACCCACTATTATTTCTCTGCACGCTATTTTACCTCTACCCATCTCAAACACCCAACCTGTGGCACTTTTGGCCCCTTACTCTCCAAAACTTGACTGGTGCTGGTTCTCTCTAACTGACCCCGGTCACCCCTAAACCGGCATCGGTCACCCGTTTCGTGACCAATACCAGTTCAATAATACTGATGCCAGTTCAACCCAGCCAACGCCGGTCACTGTCACAGTAAAAACCCATGACCCCTAAACCCTCCCTTCTCAAAAACTTTCTCCCCTAACACTTCTCCCACCTAAAATGACCTACACCTCCCCCTATACCTCATTCCTTTCCCTCTTCTCCCACTTATCTCTCTCCCCACTCCTATTCAACCTAATTTACCCTCCCATCTTCCCAATTTTATTTTTCCCCCACTCATAATACCAAAAAAGAAAAAAAAGAAAAAAAGAAAAAAAGAAAATGAAAAAAAACAAAAACCCAATTCACAAATCACTAAATCTATCTAATAAAATACGATAAGAGTTGGATGCTTACCTCATCATGCTTCCATCATTGTGGTGGCACATCTGGCTACTACACTAGTGGCCCACCCAATCCCTCTCCATCCTCTACCATCACAAAATCTCTACCCACGTCTCTAACCAATCGAATCACGCCCACCGATCCTGTGGACCCTCCTCTTAACAACAAATCACCCACTACTCAGATCACCAACTCACCACTCCATTCCATCTGGGAACTTTTCCCCTTTTTTCTCTCTCCTTTTTCATTTTCTTAATTCACTAAATGAAAAATGAGTAACAAAAACATAGATTTTTTATTTTTATAGCAAACCTGACCTAACCAATGCCGGTTTTACCTTCAACGACATTGGTCACATGCCCTACCTTACCGTGATTGATTCCACTCTATTGACGTCAGTTACCCTTGACCGCCATTAGTCACCCTCTCTTGCACCTTGCCATTAATTTTACCCTATTGCCCTTCCTGTCACTCTTTTTTCCACACCCAACCTTTACCCAAACCATTTACCTCACCCCCCTTACCTCATCATTTACATCCTAACCTCATCCTCCTTTGGGGACTCATTATTTTACCCATACCTTGGCCTTACCTTTGCCATGACCTAGATATTTGGACCTGGAACATCACTAGTGACCTTTGACCTCATGTGTTTGCTATAGTTTGCAGCACCGTTACTAGTATTGATTGACCTAATGACCTTACCTTCCCTCTTACCATGACCATTTATCCTGACCCTACCTTTGGTGTACTAGAGAATACGTAAATGTTCTTGCACCTAACCTACGTCGTGTTTCCTGACCATATCCTATACCTTGGATACCGGAATCAGCTCAACCTTGTTTGGATAAACCTATCGACCTTATATGATGTAGAGTTTTCCTGCTCTTTAACCCAATAGTGTGTTGCAGTTTATACGTGTGCGTGCATTTGACTATTACTACCTTTGACCCTAACCCATTACCTAGATGACTTGAGTAGACCTTGCTCCCTTTCTCCCCTGTTACCCACCTTCCTTTTCATCACATTTACATTTTATAAAACCACTCACTGATTCAGCCTTCTGCCTCGTCAGTTCCTAGTTTGAGGGGGACCACCTTCACCCACACATAGGACAACCACATCTTATTTTCATTAGTGTCGCTTACCAATACAAGCTACAAAACAAAAAGGCGAAAAATGTAGACACTAAAATTAGGTCACACTCCCCATCGGTCCCTCAACAAATAAACACCTTGAACACATCCACCTAGCCATGGCCCCCTTCACCTTAATATTAATTTAATTATTAAAATTAAATTAATTCATTATCCTCACCATATTTATTATTTAAATAGCCTAATTTAGATAATGCCCACACATCCACCTTACCTAGACACCTCATCAAGCCACCTCACCCTAAAACCTATTCTTAGTAAGTTGCCATAACTAACTAAGACTTACCCAAACCCTAAAAATCAATGCTTACATTCCCTCTAAGCACCTTCACATATACTTACAAGAAGCTTTTAGTCTAATTTGTGGGTTAATGACATGAGATCCCAGAAAATCAACGGGATCTACCCATTTTAGTAAACCTAGGAAATCCTGCCCTAACCGACGCCGCTAACCCTTAACTGCCACCGATTCAGCCAGAACCATTGTAGGTCATCTTTTAATCCCCAAAACAACCTTATTTTCAAGGTTGGCAGATTCCTGAGAGATAACACATCTTTTGAGAACAATTTTTTTCTAGAAGATGCATGCAAGGAAGGAGATCAAGCATTTTCTCTTGCACAGACATCCAACATTCATCCAGTAACCACCCAACATATATTTGATCCAACCAAGCAAAAAAGAATGCACATGCATCCCATGTAGGAGCTTTCTAATGTTTGGTGATCCACAACAACATTCAACCTCTTACCAGCACCTTCATTCATCACTCATAGGCACCTAAAACCATATTTCAAGTAAGTAGAATAGTTTACTCCTTTGGTTCATTCATTTAATTATTATATCTTCATCCTTTGTTATCTTATCCACCCATTGACCTCCTTTAATACTCATCCCTCCATCTCCAAATTAAAACCTCGCTAAACCCCATCCAAATAGCCTAATACCTCACTTTGACCAGCCTAGTCCCTTATGTAATCATAAAGGAGATCCAAAAGCTCATTTTGTGGCATTCCTAGTTTTCCACAGTAACCGGCATTGGTTATCCCCAACCGGCGTAGGTAACCCTTAACCGGCATCAGTCTTTGTATTTACCAATACAACATAGAACAATAACTTACCCACATATTCTTGCATCACCCTTAATCACTTGTGACCTTCCTGAGACCTCTATCAGACCTGCAGAGAGCCAGAACCAACTACTTGACCTTTGGATCTTATTTTAACCTAGCCTACTAGATTTGATCTTTCTTATTGTTTTTTTAATGAGATACCTAAATCATTTCAACTACAATAGGATTTACTTCATTACCAACATTAAATTATTTTAAACTGGTGCCAATTAGGCAAAAAAACCAATGTTGGTTACTATTAAAATCAAGAAATTTGAAGATTTGGGGAAGAAAAGTGGAAAACGGGTATTCTGGGCTCTATTAATGGTGATAAAAACTCAAAAAATTGGTTAATTGAAAGAATTAGAAACACAGAAAGGTGGTATGTATGAATTGATTGTTGTTTTCATAAAAAATAAAAAACATAGAGAGACCGATACTTATTAGTAAACTAGTGTTGGTATGATGAAAGAAACGATGTCAGTCATGGGACTGATGTTGGTTACTAATAAAAACAAGGGAACTGAAGAAATTAAGATTTTTGGGTAAAGTTTTAGTCATAATAAGTTTCGAAAGAGGTTGTGTACAAAAAATTTGAAGTAACACTCTCAAGATAAACCATAATTAACTAGTTGTGATTGTTGACTGTGGAAAAAATAAGAAAAATTGGTGAATATGTCCTCATAACTCAAACTGCAGAAGACAAGAAATAAAGGTGACAATAAAACAAGAAAAAACTAAATAAACACGTTATCTTAGGATTATATTTTTAGTATTTATTTGGTTTATGCCTTAAGACTAACTGTGAATGATATAGAATGTTTGGATAATGAAGGTACTGTTGAAAATTTCTGCCCTATGGGTGAAATTGCCTAACAAGGTTCTTAGTGGAAGCTTGGTGTCAAAGGAGTGCAGAACACTGGTTTAAAGACAAAATGAAGGCTCAACTCAGTCATCATAGAAAAGGAACTCTATTGAGCCGAATGCATGGTGAGTGGAGCGAGCTTGGATAGAAAATGATGTGGGAGGAAAGAAATGGAAGAATGGTTCATTAGTCGAGCTTGCATATCAGGATCGTACGAGTTTATGGAAGTTGAGCCATGAGGTCAGCATGAAGGTCACATGATGCACCAAGATTAAATGAAGTCAGCAAATGCAATTTCAACTCAGCCATGGTGGACTCAACAAAGCTAGAACCCATGCCTAAAATCAAGCTAAGGAAAAATGGAAACTCTGAAGTTCATATTTTTACAGACTTTGGAAGTTCTAGATTTCTAAGGTTTCAACAGAGAAGTAGGTAAAAACAAGAAAAGGTCCCATAAACTTAAAACTCTAAAGTCTAAAAGGATCTAGGGTTTTTGGGTTCAACTCTCCTTTCAGGGTCAACGACATCGTGAAAATGGAATGGGGGAGTCTGAACTCTGATGTCTAAATTTTGGACTTTAGAGGTTCAAGGTCTTCACCAAGAAAAACATAAAAATGCAAGCCAATTCCTGAAAGCCCAAAATTTTAAAATCCAAAAGGTTTCAGGTTTTGGGTTCAAACTTGAGTTAAGGGTTAACGTAGAGGGATTTTCAAACTTTTAGAGGTCCCGATTTTGGACTTTTGAAGGTCTTGATTTTAGAGGTTCATATTTTAGAGTTTCAGAACTCTCAAGCTGACTTAAATGATGAATAGTAACCTAAAGTCTGAAAGGCTCAAGGTCTAAAAATTGAATTACGAATTTCGGACTTCAGAGTTTTAGATGTTTGGGTTTTGGAACTCTCAAGCTGATTTTCCAAGGAACAGTGTCAGCGACTTCCAAAGCATCAATTTCCAAAGTCCTGATGTCTGAAATGGAAAATTTTCAGATTTTGGAGGTTGTGAGGTGTTTCAGAGTCCAAAGAACAAATCCAAACACTCACCATTAATGTAGTATGGCACCCCAATCTTGAGATTTCCATAATGTCTGATAGAGAGCTTGGATTTGCACAAGAAAATACTTTTTAGAAATCTCTCAATGTCTTAATTTAAGTAGGGCTAAGTTATTCAAAATGAATAAATATAGTTCACCATTTTAGAGGGTCTTTCTAGGTTTCCCACTAACCACAATGATGAAGTATGGGCTTCATTTCTTTCCCAAAAAGGCATAGTACATAGAGGTATGGGTTATGCAGTGGTACCCATCATTGTGTTAGGAGAATTCAATGCATTTTAGGGTGGTTGAAGAAATATTTTGAATTCTTCTATCCCCCTTTTTCTCGTTCTTCCTATATATTGTAAGGATGGTGATTGTTCTAATGTTGGAGAATTTTTCTTTGCACCCTCCCTTCTTTTTTTTGTAAGTGAATTTGAGGAGTTCAAACCTCCCATTGAATTTGTAATGCAAGTTTTTGCCTCTTGGCCATTGTAATGCATTGTATCAAATCTCTGGAGAAATAATATAAGTCTGTGGATGAATTTAAAACCTCTCCTATGTTCATTACATCTCCCTGATCTCTCATTACAATTTTGGTTATTTGTGCATGGTGGTTGTATTACATGTTTAATGGTTTGTGTTTAATAGTTGGTGGATTCTCATCATTGGATTGGTCTGTGGTGTATTTTCATCCTTCTTAATCTGATTCTGGTTTCCATCTCCATGCAAAGCTAGTGTTCAAAATTCCTTTTGGTACATCACCTCTATTAGTTTAGGTTTAGTTTCTTGTAATCTTATCAACCTTGTCTCCTTGGCAAGTTAGAGTAGATTTTAAATTATATCCTCTACAGTTTGGATATGTGCTTCAGAATAGAGGAATAGGAGCTGACCTTCATCTAGAGAGTTATCCTAATTGCAAAGTCCCACACTTTGGGATAACTCCATGTTTGATGAATCACACTGACTGCCTCAAAAATTCACTTGCGAGTATTCAGGGGTACTATGATCATGCCATAACAGGGACCTAGAAAGTAATCTATGGATGGTTTCAGGTTTTTTTTTGGTGAATGAGCCCTCTATATAACTTACGGTACATGAGGTCTGAGCTTTGATATGACAAAATAATTAGAAAACTAGATGGGGCCCACCATCAATGGGTTTTAAAATCCTTGATGGATTCTTCCTAGAAGGGAATTTTTAAGATGTTTGTAGATTGTGTTAAGTGATTTAGATAAGGATTTTTTACACAAATGTAAACTATTTTCTATTAATCAATTAAAAAAAATCACGACCTTCGTGATATGATTGCTACTAAACTATGTGACCTAAATATGTATACATACATGAATGAAATGTAAGTGTTTTAAGCCCCAAATTGAAATATGATATTCGATGTAAACAAGAGTGAATAGGAAGAAGGATGAATTTCAATAATGCAAGAACAAAATAATGAAGAAGGATTATTTTTAAATGCACCAAAAGAAGTGTTTCATTTAGAACAATTAGAAAGAAGGATTAGATTACCAAATAAGAATATTTAGTGACTAATTATTTAGAAAGAAAGCATACAAGATACAACCTATATAAATAGAATGAAACCCAAAATGTGGGTCCCACTGGGTGTGCCAAAAATTTTCACCAAAATGTTGCATATGAAACAAATAAGGTAAATGTGAGGTGAGGAGGAATACTTGTGAAGTTGAAGAAGGTTGGATATTATTGAGGAGACCAGACTGATCATGAAAAGCTCCTTTTTGGCTAGGAAGGACTACCTATAGAAGCACAACAATACCAATAGATAGAGTTAAATAGCATGTGATAATGGATTTCCTAGCAAATGCTATATCCAAGAAGTGTGATACTTCCTAGAAAGGATGTCAAACCACTATTTAAAAACAAATTAATGTAAATAAATGATGATAAAAGAAAGGTCCTATTGTAACAATATGATTTAGGTATCTCATATGCTAACAATAAACTAGATTTAAGCTAAATATTGAATATACAACTAAATATAGAGAAGGTATGGTGCTTTAAAGGCTAATAGGTGTGGTAGAGTTGTTTAGGAAGGTCTAGGTGATATTGGGTGATGTTTGGGATGGTTTGGGTAAGTCAAGAGCTCGCTGGTCTGAGATAAATTACCGTTTACAGAGATCGGTATCAGTTGGGAGACCGATGCCAGGACTTGTTAATAGATGATGTCAATTGTGTGATCGATGTTGATAGGGAAAATTGGGTGCAAAGATTAACATGAGGTGGTTTTGATCTCTCTGTGATTACACAGGGAGTTATGGAGGGTTAGGTAAGGTGGTAGGATTTAATTAAATACTCAGAGATAAAGAAATAAACATTTGGGATAGGTACATAGGTCAAATGGGTAAGTGGTTGGGTGGAGGTGAGATGGAAGATATTTGGGAAGGGTAGAAGGAGAAATAAAATATATAAATAATTAACAACCGAAATAATAAAATAAATGATAAGGTATAGATGAATTACTTGTAGATTGGAACCTGGTTGTAGAAAGAATAGTTATGGTTGAAGGAGAGAAAATTCCTGATCCTGTGTAACAACAATAGAAGGCTTTGGAATTCCCTGTGAGTTATCCAATGTTCTAGAACACATTGTTGATGCTTGATGGAGGTTGTGAATGCTTGGAATGATCTCTAGTTCCTCGTGAGGTCACCTGGATGCTTGATAATACCAATGTAGGAATGCCTAAAATCCTGAGAGTAGATACGAAACTGGGTGAATGAGTTAGGATTGTCTTCTTAATGGAACTGATGGTGGTTCCATGACCAACACCAGCCGAGGGAAAATTGGCATCGGTTAGGGAAATATGGTTTCCTTTTTCTAAACACGGTTGATTCTTTCCCTTTTTTAACGTGATTGAGAATGGTCTGGATCAAGAAGAGTGATTCTTTCTTATAGTGATGGGATTCTAATAGGAGTAAGTGGTTAGTCATTAATGAAAATTCTAGAATAAGTCTTGGTTAGGTTTAGAATGAATTATGGCTAGTTAAGGCAATTTGTTAAGTTAGGGTTTTGGGAATGGGTCCAAGGTGAGGTGGCTAGGTGAGGTAGAAATTAATTTAATATAGGTAATTAAATTAATAATAATGTGAGGTAATAATTAATTTAATATAAGTGATTAAATTAATTATAATGTGTGGAAGGGGCCATGATCGGGGGATGTGTCAAATTAATCAATTAAATGGTCTTAAAGGGTTGCAACCTAATTTTTGGTGTTTACAGTGTGCATAACATAAACCATTAACAATGCATGAAACCATGAAAACACAAAAACACCATAAGAAATCAAGATTTAAGTGGGAAAATCTCAAGGGGATGAAAACCCACCAAAACAAAATATTATATTGATATGTTTGAAATTTAGTGAATCGCCAACCCCACAAGGAGAACTAACCTCTAATTTAGTAGAGCACTAACCCTACAAGGAGCACCAAATCCTAATTTTGTGAAGCACCAACTCCATAAGGAGGCTACAACCCCCCAAAATAATCAAGCACCAACTTAACCACCTTATTATGTGTATATATATGTTTTTTACTGCCATAATTGATGGAGATACAATATTTAGCTCGCTTTTCTTCACTCAAACACTGGGTGCCAAATCTTCACAAAAAAGCTTTTCAATCACTCTAAAGTTGGTCAAACTCTTGCTCTCATATTCTCTTATTTTTATTCACTTGTTATAATTTTTTTTAGCTCAAATTAATGCTCAAAAACATGTAATTACACTTCACCTAGGTTTCTCCACCTTGGACACACTTAACTAACCAATAAAAACACCCCAAAAATTATTTGTATATGTAATTCATCTCTCAAAATTAGGTCCAAAATTTTACCTCCAATTGGTACAACCAATACATAAAGGAAACATTTAAATTTTGAAATAAAACAACTACATATGACCCAATTTTGTTGGCCTAACCAAAAACCTCATTACATGTGTCAAAAATGGCTCAAAACCCCATGGGTACATTCTTAAAAATTACCTAACATGAGTAACATACTTTTTCATGACCCATGAACCCTTTTATATGACTAAAATATCATAAAGAAATCAAATTATTTCATTTACTAGGCCCAGTTCCCTTTACAATTGTTAAAATAGTTGTTTCCTTCACCCTTCAACACCCTAGAAACTTTGTAATGCTACCAAATGACTAAAAATGAACCCAAACACACCATGTGACCACTCAAAAGAAATTTATGAAGTTGTAGAACACTTATAAGCATGTTATAAGTCATGAAACATATTTCTCTTCAAACCACATAAATATTTTACTTTACCAAATCAACATGCCAAAAACTCTGTTTCCAAAGGTTAGCTCATAAAAAAATTATACATGTATAAAAGAATTAAAAATTGATTAATTGGATTCTGAATTCATCCCTATTAATATTAAAAGTGATAAGAAGAATTACCAAATCTATCTCATGCTTCAAATAACATCAAATTTCCACAAAACATATCTTATCCTGAACTACAAAAACCCTTCATGCTGAAAGAATGCCCTAGAAACCATATCATATGACATAATCAAGAGGAAATCCTTATAAAAATCAAAATATACATAAATAATATTTACAAAAAAACTTGAATCATTTGAGAAATCAACCTATAACTCAAGATATGACGAAAACACTGAACCCTGCTATTTGACATCCCAAAACTACCCTTTGACCAGTCAACATGTTTGGTCCTCAAATGCTCATGAACCTAGATGAAAATGATCTAAAAAATACATGTAAATATATAACAACTCACATACATCATACAACATAAATTTAGCATATAACTTCTTTTGCCCAACTTGTCCTAAAATGAAACCCTTTATAAACTGATGTTTTTCAGGTGGGGCACACATATGGTCAAGACCTCAAATATACATTGTTATAAATCCATAGGATTATAATATAACATAAAAGCATCACATTTTATCTGTAAAATAAAAAAGACTCATAATACTTCACCTTTTGCAAACTTCTCCTAGCTAGGGTTTAACTAGGGTTTTAGACCTTCTTACCTTCTTAACGTTTGCTCATAAAAAATGAAGATAAAATGACCTAATTATTATTATTAAAAATTATTCATCCACCTTAGGAGATACCCTAAAAGGATCAAGGTCCCATGAAAATCAGACTTCCCACAACAAGCATCTAAAGTTGCATTTCGAGCTAGAAATGTACTTGTTCTTGATCCTGTTTAACTAAAACAACCATAACTTGCAAAAATATCATCATGGGAACCTAATTTTTTTCTTAGGGAATAATAACTCATCCCTCTACCATAGCCACTTATCATAATGTGAATGTAATTTCAAAATCTCTCTAGTCACCAAGACTTACCTGTGCTTGCATGTCAGATTCTCACTGTAACGACTAGGACCAACTAAAACAATGCAATAAATGAACAAGAAACTTTTGAAAATGGCTGAAACATACCTAATATGACATGATACACCTTATAGCATGCATCCATGATATCAAATAACCCTAATACATTATGTCACACCTCTTAGCTAGCATACCTTCTCCCAATGAGCACCTCTAACATGGAGATGTACCTATACCTATACTATACAACTTATTGAGTGCTCAAGAACCCTCGCGGAAATGAAATATGCCCCCAAGTGGGGAAATGTATGGCCTCAAAGGAGAAATTTGAGAGGAGAAATGAGAAGAGTGAATGTTGAAATAGGATGTTCTAAAGGGAGAATAAATATGGCCTGAAAGTAGGGCTTCTTGCGTGGAGCAGATACAATTGTACAATAAAAATTCCTGAAGGGGGAACAAGTATGGCCTCAAAGGAAAAATAGGGAAATGAATGATTAAGTGAAATTCCCAAAGGGGAAATAAGTACCGTCACAGATTTGGAATTTGAGATGAATTGTTGAATTAAATTCCTAGAGGAAAGAGTTAATATAGCCAAAAATGTGGACTTAGAACATAACGCAAAGGACGTGAAATATTAAAATAAAATTCCCAAAAGGAGGAATATAGATGGCCACAAATATCGACTTACGATGAGAGAGATTGGATGAGATCAGATAAGATGTAACTTAATGATGGTGACCTATAGGTATGAATGAATCTACATCATATCAAGGAATGTGTGAGGAAAGTATGCCTCCAACTACATTGGAGGTAAACAAAAAAGGGGATCCAGGTAACAAGGCACATGTGACCAAAACTGATGCTAGCAAATAACCAATGATAGTTATTCATTTCAAATGATCATAAGGAAATTATGGATGAGATGATCTCATAAACCTAATGTTAACATGAAAAAGGGGTTTGAGATGAAACTTGTACAAAGGAAAGAGGGTTCTCCAAAAGTGGTGTTCCCTAAACTATGCCCCAACTCTAGGAAGGGGAAAGAGAAAGTTAATCAATATGAAGCTTTCTTAGGATGCTAATAAAATGGAAGGTTGATCAATGTGGGAAGCCTTCAAATGCCATAAGGAGTAGCCATCCTTTGAGGGTATGGTCTACTTTATACAATATATAGATGGAAAGAATAATGTATGATAGCCATCCTTCGAGGGATCGGTCTATTTATTTGATTTTGATTTTGATTTCATGCTTTTGATTTTTTTTCCTTTTTGTATGAACAACTATCCTTCAAGGGATCAATCTATTTTTGATAATTTTGATTTTTGATTTAAGCATCCATGAATTTTTATTTTACATGGGGGAGAGATGGGACTAGCTAAGTAGACCACTTAGGAGGGGATAAAGAGTGTACAAGAGACACCCCTGGACCCTTTGCATGGTTCCAATAGGTGAATAAGAGGGTGATGGATGTGATGATCATGGAGTTATCACCAAAGGGGAGAACCTATCCATAAGGAATATGCTATGGGAAGAGCCATGGTGCCCATATTTAAGGTCACATCTAGGAAGTGACAGAAGACCACATAATTCCAAATCATCACAATGAGAAATGGAAGGGGCTGAGATGGAGGAATGATCTGAAGACATGAATAAGGGAACATTGGTAAATGTGATAATAATAGAATGGTCACAAGTGCAATGCGTTAAGTGGTTCCACTTCTGGTTTACCATCAAGGGAAGCCAAATGATAGGCTCCCAACCCATACTTGTGTGTAATAATGTATGGTCTGATCCAGTTAGGGGAAAAATTTCCGCATTGGCTCCTTTCTAGAGTAGTGACATTCTGATTTTCTTTGAGTATGAGGTCACCAACATTAAATTTGCATTCCTTAAGGTGCTTATTGTAAGCATGTTTAATGCACTCCTGATAAACATGATGGTGTTCAAGAGTGAGAAGGTGATGCTCATCTAGTATCTCGAGTTGTGCTAGATGAGCTTGGAAATAGTCTTCATCAGAGATGAAGTCACAAAGGGACACATGATGGAATTTTAACTTCAAGAGGAAGGATGGATTTGGAACCATAAACAAGGGAAAAAGACGTAGCCCTAGTGGAGGTACAAATGCTAGTACGATAGGCCCAAAGGGAAAAAGGAAGTTGGAGATGCCAATTACGACCTACTTGATCAATGGTTTTGGCAAGAATGTTTCAAAGGGTTTTATTGGTAGCTTCAGTTTGGCCATTAGCTTGGGGATAATATGGGGAAGAGAAGCTGAGTTGGATGTTGAATGTGTTACATATTTTCTTGAGATATTTTTTTTTAAAGGACTTTTTTGTCCATAACAAGTTTGTGGGGAACACCAAGTGGCAGATAATGTGTTGATAAATAAAATTAATGATTGGGCCATATTTAGTTGAGGTGAGTGGGATTTCTTCCACCCATTTAGTGAAATATTCGGTTGCAGTGATGATAAAATGATGCTACTATGAAGAACAAGGATTAATAAGACCAATAAGATCAAGGCCCCATTGTGAAAAGGGCCAAAGGTCCTGAGCCGGATGCAAAGTTTGACTAGGAATACAAATAAGATTGGAATGTTGCTGACATTTTTCACATTTCTTAACATACTCACAACAATCATGATTGAGAGAAGGCCAGTAATAGCCAAGATGGAGAACACACTTAGCAATGGCTAAGCCACTAAAGTGTCCACCAAAAATACCATCATGGACTTCTTGGATGGCTTGAGAGGCTTCATGGGATTTAAGACATCAGAGAAGAACACCATCAAATCCACATTTATAAAGAATTCCACCAAGGATCACATAGCAGTGAGCATGCTAAAGAAAGGACCTCTTAGAATTTTTGGATAGATTTGGATAGATAATCGAATATTTGAGAATACCAAAGGTCTGATGAATCAAGATTCAATAAGGTTAACCTATGGGTAATTCAGGGAAAGGTTGGTCATGGTGATGAATGATGATAGGGAGCTTAGACTCCTCTATTGTCCATGGGATGAGATCTACGAGGGATGTCATTGTATCAGTGAAATGATTGGTTGATCAGGGAACAACTTGGATGGTGTAGGAATCAAAATATTCAAGGAGAAGATGAACAATGTCATGATATTTTTGAAGGGTATCATTTTTACATTGATACTCACCTGTGACTTGTTTGATTATAAGTTAAAAATCTCCATAGATGTCAAGAATTTGAACACCTAAAAAGACGGTGGTTTCAAGACCCAAGATGAGGGCCTCATATTCCGCCATGTTGTTTGTACACTCAAAATTGAGTTTATATGTGAGGGGAATAGGATTTTCCCAAGGAGGAATGAGAATGATGCCAACACCTCCCCCTTGCTGACATTTTGAGCCATCAAAGAAGAGAGTGAATTTAAGAGTGTCATATTCATGATGAAATTGATTAATGGATTCATCTATAAATTTCTCATGAGGTAAATGTGTACTAGGAAGAGGGGCTTCCACCAATTGGTCAGCAATAGCTTGTCCCTTAATGGATTTTTGAGAAATAAACTCAAGGTCAAACTCTGTCATGAGCATGAGCCATCAAGTAACGTGATCACTTTGATAAGGTTTAGAATGCAATGTCTTGAGAAGATGAAAGCTAGTAATGACATAAGTCTTGTGATTGAGAAGATAATGTCAAAGCTTAGATGTAGTAAAGAATAGGGCACAACACAACCTTTCAGCTTCAGTGTAGTGGGTCTCACAGTCATGAAGAGTAGGACTGATGTAATAAACAACCTGTTCATGACCTTGGTCATCACGATGTGCTAGGCTCCTAGAGCATGATTAGTGGTAGAGATGTATAAATAAAATGGCTCCCCCTCACATGGAGGTGTAAGCATGGGTGGAGATAGAAGGTATTGTTTAAGGTCATCAAAGGATTTCTGGAAATCATGATCCCAATTGAATTCTATGTCCTTTTGAAGGAGGTGATGAAAAGGTTGACAATGATCAGAAAGTTGCGAGATGAAATGGTGGATAGATTGAAGGTGGCCTTGAAGGCTGCAAAGTTTCTTAATATTAGGAGGAGGAATTTTGATAATTTCCCTAATTTTTGTGGGGTTCAACTTCAATACCCCTAATAGAGATGATAAAGCCAAGGAGTTTTCCTGTTAAGACTCCAAATACACACTTGGCTGGATTGAGATGAAGACAAAAGTGAATGAGGCACTCAAAAAGGACTTCAAGAATGGAAATATGGTCACGTCGATGCTTAGATTTTCCTAAAATATCATCAACGTAGTCTTCTATGGTTTTTTGGATGAGGTCATGAAATATATAAGTCATGGCTTGATGATAAGTAGTGCCAACATTCTTTAAACCAAAGGGCATGACGTGATAGCAAAAGGTCCCCCAAGGGGTGATGAAAGATGTCTTGTGTTGATCTTCTAGTGTAATGAGGATTTGATTATAACTAGAGAAACCATCCATGAGAGAAATCATCTCATGACCTATGGTAAGATCCACAAGTTGATCAATGTTCGGGAGAGGGAATTCATCCTTAGGGAAAGTGAGATTAAGATCTCAAAAATCAGTGCATATGCACAGTTTTCTCGATGCTTTAGTGATGGGGAAAATGTTGGAAACCCATTGAGGATAATCAATGGGGATGATGAAATTAGCTGAAAAAATTTGCAACTCCTCTTTGATAAGGAGGGAATGTGAGGATGCATGCGGTGAAGCTTCTACTTCACTGGTTTAGCATTGGGATAGGTGACAATATTGTGGACGATGATAGAGGGGTCAAGACCTGACATGTCTGAATATGACCATGAAAATTCTTGGCTATGATGGGAGAGGAATGTGGTGAAAGATTCTAGCTTGTGTGGATCAAGAGATTGGCCCACTTTGAGAATGTGAGGCTCCTGCGGAGTCCCGATATTGACATCAATGGTGGCTTTGTTAAGAAGAGCAGGTGAATCAGATGGTAAGGTCTTCTGAAGATAAGAATATTCTGCCCCATATGGGAAAGGATGGCATCATCATCAGCACACTGAAGGATGTCAATGGTAGAAGAATATTCTTCTATCATCTCCAGATGGAAAAGAGGAAGGGACCTAGTCTGATTGTCACACTGATAGGTGACTGGTCCCAAAGTTATGGTGGAGACTAAAAAAAAATCAGAAGCAATGGAAATGGTGTCATCTAGTTCCATATCCTCAAGAGTCAAAAAATATGGAGAAGGTATGTTCATGTCTTCAGGAGTCAGAGGGGATGGAGAAAGTAAAGAAGGTATGTCCATGTCTTCAAGCATGTCCAGATCTTCGAGGGTTGGAAAATATGGAGAAGGTAGAGAAGATATGTCCACATCTTCAAAGTTAGAAAAGACAAAGGAGGTGGAGAGGCATGTCCATGAGAATATCAGATGGCAGAATAGGATTAGAGTAATGTTGCTGGTATCCTAAACCAAAATTTTCATAAGGTTTACGACATTGTTTAGAAATAAGGCCATGTGGGCCATTTTCATAATGGCGTAAGACAAATCCCTTCCAGGCACAACAATGGAGATAGTTATAGGAAAAATATGGGTTATCGAGAAAGCTAAAGCCACCAGTATAAATCCTGGCATGTGGAATATCATCGATGTGGGAAGAGGGGGTATCAAAACCACCATAAATAAGATTGGTGTGAAGATGTGGTGGACCAAAAGGGACAACATCCCTGACATATGGTTGGTACATAGGCACCTTATCAGGTCTACCAATACAGTGAGGAGTGGGAAGGGTGTTGAGCATGAGAAGGTGATACTCCCCCATCATAAGTTTGTCCATTACGTTATCCATGGAGTCCTTGTTAGGGAGTTTGGATGAGGGAATGGCTGAGCTAGTGGATGGTGTAGATGGATCATCCTTAGGGATGAGCATGTCATTTGGTCTATAAGTCATGTTACATCCTTGGAAGGGAGGAACATCCCCAGGAAGCATCAGGATCTTTCCCTCATGTTCATATTTAAGGGAATGATGAAGTGTAGATGGGACGCAACACATGGCACAGATCCATGGTCATCCAAGGAGAACATTGTATTGAAATTATCCCTCAATGATGTAGAATATCTCATGGATGAGCTTCTCACCGACATAGATAGGGAGGACCACTATTCCCAAGGTGGGAGTAATGACATCATTAAAAGTGTGAAGAACCACAGGTGTTTGAGTGACATATTACTTTGGGATCTTAAGTTGGTCAAAAGTGTGTGAAGGAATGATATTAATGCTTGCCCCACTATCGATCATGGACCATCAAATGAATGTATCATTGATCCTAACCATAATAAAGAGGGGAAGGTCATGTTCTTCTAGTGGGATGTCTAGAATTTCAGTTTCATTGAATGATATAGCAGTAGAAGCAGTAAGTGCTCCTACGAAAGATGTGAAGGGTTGAGCTTCATCATCAGATGTCAGAATGCACTTTAAGGCTTCAATAAGAGCATGTCTATGATCTGGTGAGCTTTGGATGAGCTCGTAGAGTGACATTTTGACTAGGGCTTGATGAAGTTGTCTAATGATGCTTTGTTCAATAGGCTTAGGAGTCGCTAAAATAGAAACCTTTGGTTTTGAAAATGTGGCCAACTCCTTAGGAGGAGGGATGGCGATGAAGGTCTTTCCTTTTGGCTCTAAGGTTAACTTGGGCTCACGTGGGCCAGATTGAGTAGTTACCCAAACTACATTGATAAAAAAAGGAGGGCCATCGTTGGGTAAGTCATCTCTCGAAGGTGAATTTGTTGATGTTGAACTAGATGGGAAAGGAAGGGAATGACTTGGTCCCAGGGAAAGTCTTCCCTATTTAATGAGTCTATGAATAATGGCCTCGAGCACTCTACAATGCTCAGTATCATGTCCAGGGGTATGATGAAAGGCACACATAAGGTTGGAATTGAACCATAAAGGATTCTTTCCTTTTGGGTCAAAGGCCTTAATAGGAGGAAGCATAATTATAGAGGTTTGTAGTAAGTGTTGGAATATTTTTGTATATGATCCAACTAGAGTGCTAGAAGATGCCTTATGAGATACTTTGGATGTTTGGGGTAAAACCCAAGTGTATTGATGCTTTGATGATTTGAATTCAATTTTGGTGTTGATTGGTGTTTTAGTGCTAAGCGGTTTTGGATTGTTGGGTTGAAATGTTCAAGTTTTTGAAACAGATGATTTTGGATTTAATGGTTTAACCCTAGGAGGGATTATATATATTTATGTGAAGATACATCCTTTAGAGGAGTAGTGAAAACCTCAACTGGGGAGTCAGATGGTAATGTTATGGTTGGTACAAGAAACAACATTTGTTTGAGGCGATCTACGGAAGGTGGGTATTGAGGGGATTGTGTTGATGACATGGAAGGAACATTTGGGGTCATTGTAAGGTAAAATGCTATTTAAACATTCCTCAAATGATGAAGTTGGGGTGAAAGAAGAAGGTGGTGTGGATGTAACCACAACAGTTGATGTGGGTAAGAGAGTGGGAGGAAGAACTGGTATGGGTTCCACAGATGGTATGACGGGAAAGGGTGGAATAGATATAGGCAAGGTGGTAAAGCCTACTAGAATGGATGAAGTAGATGATAAGGTGGATAAGGAAGTTGATGAAGGAACGATGTTGGATGTGGAAATAGGTTGGAATGGTTGCTTCATGAATGTCTCTAAGGGCATAAATGATATATTTGCTAATGGGGTTCTGGTAGTTGTAGATGTGGGAGTAGATGTTGAGATAGATGTAGGTATAATAGATGTAGGGAGGATATCAAAGGGAATGGATGTGGTCAATGATGAAGTTGTGGATGGGATAGGTTCCTGATCAACAATTTAGGGTGTTTATAGTATGAGCGTTGGGTGCTTGGGTTATAGTAGAAGTGGTAGCTTGGCTTGTCGATGTATGATTTGGGAAAGGTTGTTTAAATATGTCAAACGGTTGATTGGGTGAAGCATTTGTATTTTCAAATTGAAGATCACCTTGATCAATGAGTCTTTGGACAAGATCCTCGAAAGTATGACATATTTCTATGTCATGACCTCAGACTTGGTGGTATTTAGAGTAATGGTCTTCACAATACCACATAGGTTTTGGTCTTGACTCATCAACTGGTCAGATAGGAGGAAGTGTGATAAGGTTTACTGCCATTAATTTTTCAAATATTGTATTGTATGACTCCCCAAGGGGAGTATAGTTAGGCATTGGTCGAGTGACTCATTGTTGAGTCCATGTGCTAGATGTAGATGCAGAGATGATTTAACAACTACAACATTGGTTGTTGCCTTTGATTTTTCATTTGGTGTGGATGGTTTAGTAAATTCATGTTTGGGTTTATTTGATTTCAATTTTAAATGGCCCTACTCGAGGGCACATGTTTTCAAGTTTGTGGGCCATGGTGAAGGCCTCTTCAAAGGTTTGGAATGATTGGATTTGTAAATTCAAAGATATGTGCTTCGCACACAAACATGAGAAGAGGTTGATGACGTCAACATGTGGAAGAGGAAAGGATAATTAGCTTATAGTGAGGCGTCCATCATGTAATGAAATCTTGTAATGGATTCATCTTCAAATTTTTTGATGGCATATAGATCATTGATGGTTATTTTTCGTGCAATGTTAATCAAAAAATGTTCTAGAATTAACTATGTGAGTTGGAAGAAATAGAATATCGAATATTGAGGGATACTATTATACCAGTCCAATGGAGGACCAGCCAAGGACATGGGGAAAGTGTGGAGCATCAAGTCCTGATCATGTTAAATAAGATAACATGCATGTTTAAATGCACAAAGGTGCTATTGTGGATCTTCTTTGTTGTTAAACTTGGTGAATTTTTGTAATTCCCAGTGTAGAGGATATGGTTTAATTGGTATGGATGGGTGAATAGGCTCATTACATATTTTCTCATAGGATAATGAGACCTTGGTTCCTAAAGTAGCAGCTTCAAGGTTGGCTAACCTATTTACAAGGGCATGCATGGGATCATTTGAAAGAGTTTATTGGGGGATGAGAGGTGGTGGTTGCATGTAAGAAGTGGTTGGATGGATTTGTTGATGAACTTGCGGATGTGTTGGTGTTTGAGGAATTTGCTGGGCGTAAACCATGGGATGTGATTGAAAGAATTGTTGTTGAAAGAATTTTTTTGGGTGATGGGAATGTGATAGGATTATTGGGATTGCGTAGGTTGTTGCAGAAAGTGCTGAGTAGGAATGTGGGTATGAACAAGTTGGAACTATTTTTGAAAGGATTTAAATACTACATAATTTAAATCTCCTATGAAAGGGTGTTAAGAAGTATTGACAAGACATGCTAGATGTGAGAAGATCATGTTGTCTAGATAGGGGTATGATGTTTGGGCATATTGACTGGGGATACTAGTGGGAATAATGACTAAAGAGGTGAGGGGAAGAGTAGTGTTGATCATTGTGTTGATTAGTGGGAGGTTGTGAGGAATAGGCATGACTATCTGGGTAGTCTGATGAGTCGAGGGATTGGTGGAAGAGGAAGCAAGGTGGGCTACAGAAATCTCATTAGATGTAAGTTGGGTAGTTTGGGGATTGGTTTGATAAGGATAAAGTTGTTGGAGTGGTGGTCCATCTGGGGGAATCTGGGTTGATCTCCTAAGGAGGTAATCTTGAAGTGCCACTAGATTGGCATCCAGAAGCTCTTGAAACATGGTATCACTGAGAGGGACCTTGGGAGGTCCAAAGGACCTTGATCGAGTGGATGGTGGAGTAGCTAGTCTAGACGAGATAGATTAATAGTAAAAGAATGGGTTGGTCTCACCTAAATTTGTAGTGTGAACAAGGGGTTCTAGGTGAGACACATCGATAAGTGGTTGAGTGCTCAAGGGTACATATGAGGTGGTTATTGTAGAGAACATTTTTTGAGATAAGGAATCATTTGAAGAAAAGTTTTGTTCCATTCTCTTAGTATGCTAAATGAGTGACTACGGGCATGAAAATAGTTTTTACCCAAGCAAGTAAAGAAGACATAGTTCTTTTTATGTTCTTACTTTATTTAAGAAAGTATGAAAAGAAAGGGGATGGATAACCAGGTACCTATGAGAAGGAAAACTATGTCTGGTTTTAGGTTTGTTATGGCTGGGGAATGTCTAAGGTAGTCTATTATTGGGTGATGAAATCCCAATCAGAAAACCAGGTAGGGGGATGTTTTGATGTGTTAATTTGATTTGTGAGGTTTAAATATGTGTGTGGTAAAGTGTGGGATGTAGAAGATTAAAAACTTATTTCAGCTATGTTGGCAAGTAGGATGCAAAAGGAATGTTCCTTTTAAGCCCAAAAAAAAGTATGATATTCGATGAATACACAAGAAGGAATGAGAAATTACGATGAAAAAAGGAACAAATAGGGAATAAGAAAAATAATTGGATAACATTTTTCCTATTTATCTACACTTATCGGGTGATGAGTGATCCAAGAAATGAACCCAACATGAAAAATCATTAAAGGAGAGCCTCACACTGCAGTGTTAGCAGAAGACTGCAAAATAAAAGGCAAAAATAAATAAATAGAAGAGATCACCTAAAGGGTGGTCCCACTGGGTGTGCCAGGAATGTTGTCCATTTTCTCGTTCATTATCAAATTAATGAGTTAGCTACTAAAGAAGCTACACAACTCAGAAATGTTGGAGGGTTTATGTTACCTCAGATGTATGATGATACAGGTGCATGATGGATGATGGATCCTTGTTGTTATAAATCAGATGAAATATGCAAGTAGGACTAAAAATTATTTTGATTAGATGATTTGGGTGGGGGCTTTCCAACAAAGAGGACCCAAGAAGTGTTAACTTCCTTGGTGGATGTCAACCCCCATTTGTTTAGAAAAGATGAAATAAAGTATATTGATAATATGCAGAGAAATAACAAAAATACTGAACCTAGAACTAATTAATATGGATTTGAAGTTGATTTAATTGAAATAAATATAAAATAGGTGTTACCTGGTCTGGGTCGATGATGACCTAGACTATGTAAGGGTAGGTCAATGGCGACCTGGGAGACTGGATCAGGAAAATAAGAAAAATATGTAGACTGAGTAGGATCTGAATGCAATCTAGAAGCTATAGAAGTCTGGAGATGTTGGAGTCAACCTACAGAGGAGATATGAAGGAATAGAAACTAGGGAAACAACATAAAACAAGGATTAAAGAGAGGGATTGAAACCAAGACCCTGGTCGATGGTGACTAGGGTGTAAATAGTTTGATTTTAATGTGAAAAAGAGACTAGATGAGAGTTTAGTAAACTAGAATAGAGGCTAAGCACATGCAGGGGATAAGGATGGCTTATAGAACAAAAAGAAAGGGATACTGAGGCTGAGTCAACACTGACTTGTTAGGGTCAATGATGGATTTGATAGAGAAGGATAAGGTCAAGGAAAGGCAAGCTAGATGAGAAACTTGTATTTATAGATTTGTAGAAAGAATTTGATGATGAAGGTGTGAGCTCTATTGTTGATGTTTTAATCCCACAAAATGTTAAATACAAGAAAAACTAAGATAATGTGATAAAGTTGACAAAATAAATCTAAATTGATGACAATATCACAAAATGGCTGATCACGATTGATGCATGCACATTGAAAGGAGGTCTAGGAGGTCTGTAGTGGCTTTTGGAATTTTCAGGTACGAAGGATTGTTTGCAAGTTGCAAGTGATTTGTTGGATTTCACTTGCATTCGATGGGGAACAGAAACAAATCACATAGCTATATAGGATCGGCAATAACAAGGCTGGGTGGCCATTGATCACAGGGAAAGTTTCCTCAATGGGGATATTTTCCTGATTTTGGCATGATTTCTTGTTTTTTAGGAGTTGGCCAAATGCTTTAAAGCATTAGGCAGGAAGGGGTTGTTTAGGGATGAGGTGTAGATGAGTTGGTAGTGGAGATAGGTTGGAAAAAGCATAAGTGTAGATTTAGAATAAAAGAATTCCAAAATGGAAATTTGGTTAGGGAATGATTAATTAATTAATTAATTGATGTTGATTAAATAGGACTTAAAGGTGATGGGAATTTAATTAATAAATGGAAATAAATTAATTACGAGGGAATTTCATTAAATAAGGGGGATGAATAGAATAAAATATGCACATGTAGAAAATGAGGGTATAGATACTAAATTTAGGTGTCTACATATATCTATTTTAAGCTCAACCCATATTGTGTTTGGATTGCCTTGAAACAATGAAAGTGATTCATATGATAAATTCAATTATTTTATGGTGCCTCAATGAACTATTGTTTCTCTAAACTGTGAGCTGCTTAGTTTTCTTGTGACAATTTGGTGTTTCACTCTTCCACATTCTGCTTTGATTTTGACCATCTTGGCTTAGCTATATACTCTCCTGATAAGTCTAGTTTTTATATGGTGGAGATCCAAGGTTCGGTTACATATTGAAGTTTCCTTGGTTTTTTTTCAGCCTTTCAACTAGCTCATTTTGAATTTGGTTACCCTCTACCTTGGTTGCACTCTACATCAGATCTAGTAGTTTACACCAATTGATGAAATCAATCTATGATTTAAACTAGCTTGTCACTTGCATTTGTTCCAAATCAAACTTGGAAGATTTTCATCTTAGTAGCTCAACTGCATCTCTTCAACTTGGTGGTGGAACTAAACAGCTGGGCCCTAATTTTAAAATTTCTAGATCGAGATCCTACGGGATTGTTTTTTACTACAATGTATCGACCATCATTGGTATGCATTTTTCAATCCTTCTTGGTAGTTTATACATAACTCAATGGTTCTTTAGTGAGCTCTGTGACTCATTAGTGGGTTCTTGAAGAGCTTGATCAGATCTTAGTATTCATACAACCTTGGATCCATCTGTGGTAGTAAAAATTTGTGGCACTATTAAGGTTTGGCTTTGTTTTTATCATATTTCAGTCTAGTCACTTAATCTCCCCTCTCGGCCACCTTTTCTATATGTCATTAGTCGATTAGGATTATAAACCTGATCCAACATCCTTTATTTCCTTTTTTGTTTTTACATTCAAATAAAAATATAAATATACTTTCTTACATTTTAGTGTACATGGAGCAAACATGGTGTACTAGTGAAGGCACTTTAATATTGTTTGAATGGTCATGGGTTTGAGGCCTTGATTGGCTATTTTTAGACCATCTTGCTACTTGTCTTTACTGATCCCTTGCCCTGCTCACTAGATTGATCTCTCCTTCAACTCGCTTCTAACTCCCCTCAAGTTCATCGATAGCTCATCGAGATAGGAAATAAACAATGTTTTAGTGGTATTTTTTGAGTAAATTTTTAGAAGGAGAGCACCTTATCATTTTAAAGGGAGCTAATTTTATTTAGAAGGAACATTATTTTGGAAAAATATTGTAATAAAACTGCATAATTATAAGCAGTTTAGGGGGGTTAATTTATGGATAAAAATGTTTTTTCTCTCTATTTCTACAATCATTTAAAGGGATAATTTGTGTTTGTTTTTGGCCCCTTGACCCTACTAGTCACTGCCACCCTAGACCCCCGCTATCTGGTCTATTACATATTATATTCCTTGTTCTCTTTTATTCTCAAGTGTTAAATATTGAAGGGTGAGTCCTAGTTTTAGAGGTGGTTAAACCCCCTCACAGGAAAAAAATTTTCTTCTTTTTTGCTTGCATAATATTGAAATGGAGCTAGGATATTACAAACAAAGGACTTCACAGTTTTTTGGAGTTATTTTCGTTAGATCTCAATGTCATAGATTCTTTGGATGTTGTGTTATTTGTAATTGTGTTTTTGCATTTATCATGGTTTTGTTCTCTGACATCTTTTCTTTACAATCTGATAATGAGGTACTCCTATCTGAAATTTTTTCCATTCAGGAGGACCTAGTAAAATTTGTGGAAGAAAATAAATCACTCAAGAAGTGAAATTATCTTCTACAAACCCTCATTCACAAAAAATCTGACCTCATACACTCCCTGTAGAAAAAACTTTATAGTTTGCAACATCTCCCTAATATTTTGGACTCTCATATGTCTTCTCCTAGTGCACTTGAAACTATTTCTCTTACACCCATTGACCTTCATCTATCAGTTTATGAGTTTGAGCATATTGCAATTGTTACTACATGTTCTTCGACATATGTGCCTATTATAGTTACACACTCTGTGTATCCCACATTAGGTCCTTCTTCTCACCTACCTAGATATTTTGAGAACCATACCATTGCATTCAGTACTCACATGCTCCCTTCTATGGGTTTCATTGGTAGAGGTATTGGTAGAAATTCGTAGGGTATTGCTTCCCCTATTCCACATGTTATGTGGAATTATCACTATGGCATTGGTTTTTGAGTTGTTACTTCATTGTGATCACACATTGACATAGCTATTATTTTTGTTCACTTGAATATTTTCTAGGATCATGAGTTACTCATGAGTTTTACACCTTCACTTAGGCTTGAGAAACTTGAAATTTCAGTTGTTAGACATGATCAACATGACACATATTCTAATGTTACTTTACATGAGCCCATTGTGAATTTCACATTGACTCATATGCAAACATCTTCTTCATACATTCATGTTGATTTGGGGTGGATATATGATCACTCATGGCAATGACATAGGCATTCATTGATAAGACTCTACAGGTATGGATCCTCCTCCATTCGGTCTCTTTCTCAACTTTCTATATAATTTATGTTGTAGTACTTATTGTTTTGAAGAATTTTCTTTAACAAGTGTAGTATATCTCTCTTGTTTGTTGAGAGATTTTATATCTATATTTTTGACACTTTTAGGCATGTTGGTAGCCTCTCTTATGAGGGAACTATTCTGGTGAAGCCCAATGTTATATTTTTAGTGTTTGAGTAGTTGTTTTGACAAGTCATAATTTTTTTACATCACTCCACCCATTCAGTAGTAAGGGAGGGTGTGGTGTCAATCCTACTTCTTTGGGTCTTATGTCCTTTCCTTGTTACCTTGGATTTTCTGGGATCATGACACTCCTATTTCTTTGGATCTTGTGTCATTTTCTTGTTGTCTTTGTTATTGTTCTTGGATCATGGAAAAATATTTATAACAGTTGGTCAGATTAAGTTGGGTGTTTTTGTGAACTTTCAACATAATGTCATTGACAATATACTTGTATAGAGCTATTATGGTGAAGCCAAGTGTTAATTATTTTTTAGTTTTTTGATCGAGTAATGGATTTAGACCACAATCCACACCAAAATTCTTCATAATTTTATAATTTTTTTGAGCCAATATTCTTGGGATGCCTTGCAGTGAGATTTTTTTCTTTCTCCATGTTTTTTATTACTAGTTCTAGGTACCTTGTTATGTTCCGTATTTCCTATTTATTGTATGTGGGTACCTCCTCAGGCCTTTTTTTCAGGACCCACCTTATTTTCTGTCCACGTAAGCTACGCTTATGGGGGTTGTTAGTGTAGGTTATTATTTATCCTTTTATTACTTTATAAGAATAATTATTATACTTGTGTTAGCCCTAAACATTTTGTGTTAGCTTTCTTAGGTGTACCATTTCTGATGAGTTAGATTACTAGTTGTGTGAAGTTAACTCTACTTATAGTATCAGTTAGTGAGAGTTATACACCACTGATCTAGGTGGTAGTTGCACTGTCCTCCTCCTATATGTACACCACTTGCATAATTCTATTAAATAGCTTTGATTTTATTTTCTGTGCAGTTTCATGTTTTTGGTAATGTTTATTCTACTGGAGTGATCCTGGGACAAGAAGCATTAGATTTTCTGACATTTTCAACTCACTCAAAATTATCCTCTCATGAGTTGATTAAGTCAATTTCCCTTACACATCTGATCCTCTATCTTTATTAGGTATCCATATCTCTTCTAGGATATGTTGTTAATCCCTCTTACTCTTATTCAACCTCCTATAGGTCACTCATGCATGCATACACTCAACTAGTCACAAATGATACAACACTCTTATAAACAAGTCACTAGCTCAAAATACCCCTAGGTCAACCATGAGCTCCCAAATCATAAATACATCAAGATCATAATATGAACATCACCAAAATACCTAGTTATGTAAAAAAGGGTTAAAAACATCATGAATAAGAAAAAATATTCTCAAACATGCTCAAAATGCACTCTCCAAAATCCAACGAATACACAAGGAATTTCAAATACCTCAAACAATTTTTTTATGGATCCATCATCATCATGAAACATAATTAAAATCTCCAAGAATAAAAAAAAAAATTAAGTACATCTCTAAATACCATCTCCACATTAAACACACTAAGGAGCAAGAAAGAATAACTAGGTCTTCAAGCACCCAGAATTCAGTTATGAAGAATGACAAACTACACATAAAAAAAAATCATCATGACTCAAGTCATATATCATTGGAAATTTATATGAGTATATTTCATGGAAAAACATCACATTTTCCTCCAAATCATAGTGGAAAGTCTTTAACCAAGCTAATATTTAAAACTGCTCATTCAGAATTGAAGGACCCAAGAACTAGTCTTGAGAGAAACAAGTAAAAACACCTCCAAATTCAGTTCCAAGCCCATCCAAAGTATGGAAAACATCAAAGAAGACCTGAGACACCAAAATTAGGTCACACTCCCCTTTGGTCCCTCAAAAATAAACACCATTGAGCACATTCACCTAGCCATGGCCCCCTTCACCCCACTATAATATTAATTTAATTTATTTAATTAAATTAATTCACATCCTTACCATATTTATTATTTAAATATCTTAATTGGGATAATGCCCACATATCCACCTCACCTAGACACCTCATCTAGCTACCTCACCCTAAGACCTATTCTTAGTAAGTTTCCATAACTAATTAAGACTTACCCAAACCTTAAAAATCAATGCCTACATTCCCTCTAACCACAATCCCACATGCTTAAAAGGAAGCTTCCATCCTAATCCGCGAGGCCAACACACGAGATCCTAGAAAATCAAGGGGATCTGCCTAGTTTAGTAAACCTAGAAAATCCCACCCTAACCAACGCCGGTTACCCTTAACCACCACTGGTTAAGCCGAAACCACTGTCGGTTACCTTTTAATTCCCAAAATAACCTTATTTTTGAGGTTGGTAGATTCCTGAGAGATATCACATCTTTTGAGAACAAGTTTCAGGGAGAACACACATGCAAAGAAGGAGATCAAGTATTTTCTCTTGCACAGACATCCAACATTCACCCAACAACCATCCAACACTCACCCCAGCACAGATTTGATCCAATCAGGCAAGAAGGAGAGCACATGCAGCCCATGCAAGAGCTCCCCAATGTTTGGTGATCCTCTGTAGCATTCAACCTCTTATCAACACCTTCATTCCTCACTCACAGACGTCCAGAACCAGATTCCAAGTAAGTAGAACATTTTACTCCTCTGGTTCACTTACTTCATCATTGTATTTTCATCCTTTGTTCTCCTAGCCACCCACTGACCTCCTTTAATACTCACCCCTCCATATCCCTATTAAAACCTTTCCAAATCCCATCCAAACAACTTAATACCTCTTTCTAACCATCCTAGTCCTTTGTGCAATCATATGGGAGATCTAAAGCTCATTCTGTGACATTCCCAGTACCCCACAATAACCGGCACTGATTCTCCCAAACCGGCATCGGTCACCCTTAACCGGCATCGGTCTCTGTATCTACCAATACAGCCTAGAACAGTAACCTACCTACCTATTCCCACATCACCCTTACTCACCTGTGACCTACCTAAGACCTCTGTCAGACCTGCAGAGACCCAGAACCAGTTACTTGACCTTTGGATCTTATTTTAACCTAGCCTGTTAGATTAGATCTTTCTTATTGTGTTTTAAATGAGATACCTAAATCATTTTAACTACAATAGGATTTACTTTATTACCAGCATTAAATTGTTTTAAACAGTGGATTGACAGCCATCTAGGAAGTATCACACTTCTCAGATCTAGCATACGCTAGGTAGTCCACTGCATATATTGTTTAACTCTTTCTAGTGGTCTTGCTTTTTATTTCAGGTAGTTCCTCCCAGCCAAAAGGAATCTCTCACGATCAGCTATGGATCAAGGAGTCAACACACACGCAACAACCTATCAACCAACATTTCAACAGGTATTCCTCCTACGCCCATTACCCTATCTGTTTCGTCATTTTTGAAGAAACGTCTAAGAATCAGGTGAAACATTTTGGCATGCCCAGTGGGACCCATTCGGGGTTCCTTGCATTTTATTCATTCCTAGGTGAAGTGTGTTTGTTTCCCTTACTAAAAGGTTCTCACATTAAAATTTCTTCCCTGGAATCTTCTCTTCTTTCTATTATCTAAAAGTAATCATGTTTTGGTGCTTAAAAATAAATCTTCTTCTATTTCATTTGCATTGCATTAGTGAAAGATCATACTTTCTCCTATTCCTCTTATTGTGTCATCGAATTCCATATTTTGATTTGGGCTTAAAAATCATTGCATTTCATTCTGATTTTCTGCATTAGCTCACATTAATTGAGGGCAACCTATACGCTGGAAGTCATGCCTAGCTGATGGTTGACAAACAAATCATAGAAAGCACTTCTTTCTCTTTCTCTCTCTCTGAGTCTTACCAAACCTCACAAAAATTGAAAATATACACATTCTTAAACAACATCTTTCCTGGAAGAAGTTGTAGGTGATCACACGATCACGACACAGTGGGCACCCAGCTCGCTGCTCTGTCGAGTCATACTTCAGAGTGAGGCCCGCCCCCACCATAACATACCTGAAACCTCACCTTTTAGATCTCCTTCTTTGTAGGAAGCCATCCTCACCAAAAAACTCTATTCTACAGTTCATGAGTCAGTCCTTAAATAGCATAAGCTAAACAAACATAATAGAAAAAGCACTCTTAGGATCATATTTTTCTTAGTGTTTCTACTTGGCTTGCATTTTGAGGTGAGAGGTTATGCTCTTCATTTTTCCTTTTTCTCCTTGCATGCTCCTCATCATAGTTGGTGTATTCCAGCTTCATCTGAGTGTGCCTGGACCATATTCTCATCATTCTCAGAATTCTGGGTTTGATTCCACATCAAATTTTAACTCACAACCATATTTTCTTCATCACTTGTTTCAATTTCACAGTGACCGGTGTCAGTCCAGTGACCGTCATCGGTTACCCTCTGACCGTCATTGGTTATACCCAACCGGCATCAGTTCACTGTCATTTTGGTTAACCTACCCAAAAGGACACCTATTCACCTTCTTCAACTATTCAGAGTCCCTGTCACTCTTATCATATACATTGACCTTGTAAATCTCATCAGTATTTGGCATACCTGTCAGATTTGGCCTTATACCTTGTTTTTGACCAACTGTTCACATTCCACAGTGACCGACCATGGTTACCTGTGACCAGTGTCAGTTTACCCTAACCGGCATCGGTTAGCCTGTGTCATTTTCCAGCTATCATTTTAGCCCCAATTCACCTACCACCATCTATTTATCCTACCTGTGTTGTATTTCTGTGTCACTTACAGAAAGTAGTCTTACCACGTTAGTACCCATTCACATAGTACTAACATGTCAAAAAGAAAGCACCCTCATATTCCATGCCAGTTGTCAACCACTCCCACCTAGCCCTTCATCACCTTCCATTTTATCACCCACAATGGAACCTATCCAACCTATCACTATCGCTACCAGAGATGAGGAGTTCACATGACTCCTTGACCAAAACCCTGCCACCTTGCAGTTTTACCTTTCCCACTCATCCACTCGAGATGCCTCAGGTCAGTTGATATACAGTATGCACATATCTATCCCCCCGACACTCACTCCTACTTTTGTCAGCCCCGTCTAATCTCCGTGTTGCCTGCATCTACCTTACCCCCAGTCATTTCACAGTTAGGCCCTATACCTGATATGACTACCACTGTCTGCTACATCCATTGCACCTGCCACATCCACTATACCTTCGACAACCACCAAAACACCACCTCATCCACCCCTATTGTCTCACATATACCCGTAGCTACACAACCACCTCCCCTAGTGTCGGTGACCCCTACCCCTTTTCAAAACATGGTCCTTTCTATTCCACAATCATTAGCCCCCATCACCACTAGGGTTACCACGACCCTTCCACCTCCATTTACATACTATCAGTAGCCTCCCATTTCATCTATTATTCATTCTGGGTATGTACCCCCTATCTCACTCCCTCCTTCTCAATCTACCTATACGGCAGCACCATATACTAGAATGCCACCCCCATCATATGCCCAACACCAACCCTCTTATGCTACAGGAGGCACCCAATCCATCACAACCTACCAATGACCTAATCAAATTAATGATGGACAAGATGCAGACATTGGAGGCATCGGTTTCTGGCTCCCAAAACACTCTCACCTACGACAAGATTTGTAATGAGCCTATCCACCCATCCATTCCTATCTGTCCATATCCCATGCATTGGGAAATGCCTAAATTCAACCATTTCAATAGCAAGGAAGACCCGCAACAACATTTGTGGTCTTTCAAACATGGGTGCTACCTAATCACCCATGATGATGCTTTGCTCTTGAGGACCTTTCCCATGTCTCTGACTGGACCTGCGTTAGATTGGTATAGTGGGTTACCTAGACACTCTATATTTTCATTTAATCAGGTAGCCCAAGCCTTCTTGGATCACTTCTCCATCAATATCATTAAGAAGGTTACCATGACTGACCTATACTCCATGCATCAGTATGATGATGAATCTATCACAGATTTTGTTTCTCGTTGGCGTAGCCTAATTAATCAACTTACATTCCAACTACCACAAACCAAACTCATCGAGCTCTTTACGTGGGCTTTCACTAGACATATCTCATCGACCCTGCAGGTCCAAAATTTTTGAACCTTCAATGAAGCATTCACCATGGCACAAAAGCTAGAGATTCAGGCCATCAAAGAAAAAAAAAATCCAATTACGCAATAAGAACTCAACATTCAAGTCAAATGATACCTCTTCTTCTTCGAAACCACAGAACAATTATTCAAAAGCTAAGGGAACCACTAACACAGTGGTACTCAAAGCCAACCCAGCTCATCCATCAAATCAGGCTAGCCCCTCATCTAATCTCTCACCCATTCAGACTTTTCAATTCAGACAAGAACAATGGAAATACACCCCAATTGGGGAGCCTTATTCTTCTATCTTAGAAAATATCATCAAAGCTGGGGCCATCACCCTTCCACCTATAAAACCACACACTGGTTTTGACCCTTCTCGCCCCACACCCACATGGTATAAAGAACACGACTTCTGTAACTATCATCGAGTAAAGGGTCATAGTGATGGCAATTGCATCACTTTCAAAAACATTGTCCAAGAAATGCTCGAGAAAGGTGAGTTAACCATGGATAATCCTAACACCTGCCAATCAAAACCTACACATCTTTAAGAAACCCTTTCCTAATCATGCCCCTTCATCTGATCAAACCGGTGAGACCTCAACTCATGATAGCCATACCCGCAAGGTCCATGCTATTTTCAGTGATGCACCCATGTTGCTTCCCAATTACCTCATATTCCTTCCATAGAGGAAATTCTAGCCCGAAGTCCTCCACCTACACTTGAACCCACTTCACCTATTCCTCCACCCATAGAGGAACACCTTTCACTTCCTTCATCACCCATGGAGGAGCTTTCTGCTAATATTGAGACTATTTCACCTTTGGCTTCTCCACCTAGAGAACCGTCACCCACAGTACTTCTTCAGTCCATGGAGGATACTTGTTTATCTCCTCCACCCACAGAGGAGAACCCATCATCTCCTCCACCTATAGAGGAGCACCCATTTTCTCCTCCACCTATCAAGGATCCAGTAGAGATACCTTTGCCTCTAGGTGACCATTCTCCATCAGCTACCCAAGATCCCACAGACCTACTTTCGGCTCTCTTACCCACGGAAGCTGAAGCTAGCCAATTCCCCATCTCTAAGACACATTTTACGGGAATTTCCATTAGGTCCTCATCAACCTCACCTACAGATGTGTCATTCTCACACTTGGCTGATCGCTTAGATTATGTGGACAGAGCCTTACTTTGGGGGCGTCTTCTGTTTCCTATCTCAACACAAATGTAGATGTCACTTGCTGATACTTCCACTATCTACCCAAAAATATTTCAACCAATCAAACCAAACATAACCACCTCTATCACAACTTCTTCCATGACACCCATCATAGCTCAACACACACCCTTACCCATAACCCAACATACATCTAAATCCAAACCCACACCTACATCATCTTCCTCGACTAAACCTATTACTACCTTAGGGGTCACCCCAACCACCAACCTTACTCATCCACCTATCAAACTAGATTTAGCTACATCCTCCAAAGTCAACACCAAACCTACTCTGACACCCAAACAGAAAAACCAAGCCCATAGAACTCATACCCTGGCTGTGCCAATCATACCTGCATCACCTTCACCCTTTCCATCCATCTTAGGACCTCAACCTCCCAGTGCAGTTAAGAAACCTCCACCCATCAATAAACCAAAAACACAACAGCCCATTCCTTCCTTGCAAACCTCTAACATACCCAAGCACCTCGACATGACTTACACCCACACCTATAACATCTTTACCACCCATACCTCTAATACCCTCAGCAAACTTCTTCACTACCCCTACACTTCAGTCTCTGTCCCTCACACCCCCTACACGACCCATGTCATCTACCTTCACAGCACCTCCGTTATCTCCCTGGGTAACTCGCCCTCTTCCCCCATCCACTTTTCCCTCTAGATCTCGTACACCCATATCACCTTTACCCAAGAAGGTGCAACCCAAAGACAAAAATCTGCTACCCTCCAATAAGGTAGTCAAAACAACCATACACCCTCCTGCCCGTTCATCTACCATACCCCTACCCAAGCAAACATGACCAACACCCAAGACCATGCCAACACCCAAAACCATAGCTCGACCCACTCCCCCTCCTGCAAAGATTGTTCCTCAACAATCAGCCACACCTACACCCAAACCCACTTTCACTTCCCATTGTGACCCACTAGTAGGGTCCTATGCCAAAATCTTAACCAACCTCCTTGAGACTTCTGTCATCACATTACCACCACTCAAACCTTATGACCCCCTCAAACCCAAGCCAAAAGGGTTTGATGACACTAAAATTTGTGCCTACCATCATGTGCTAGGGCACGATGTGGAGAACTGCAAGGCTTTGAAAACCATCCTTATCCAGTTGTGTCCTCCTGAAGCCAAACTTTGATGATGATGACCTTCTCGATGAAGACCTCATTTCACCAACACCCATTCCCACAATCCTTCCCTCACTGCCTACTCAACAACCACGACCTCCACCCCCACAACTCCTAGAACCACCCCCAAGATTTGAAATTAACATGGTTCGCATCAGGGAGCTTACTACACCATTACCTAAATGTCCTTACACCTAGCTCACTTCACAAGGCTTTTCTCCTCTGATAGGTTTTTTCCCATCATGTCATTATACCACTCACCCTACACCTTCTCCATTTTCCAAATCCCCTCAGATCAACATGAGCCATGTCACTACCCGTGCTCAGAGAGACAAAGGCAAGGAAAAGGAAACTAACTCACCAACCATCTACACCCACACCTAAAATTACTATCCACGGCCCCACATACCCTATTTCTAATGGGGTCACACATTGCACCATGCTCAAACAACAACACCAATCTCCCCTCAAAATGTCCCTATATGACCTCATCCAAACCTCAGAATCCCATCGTCAAGCTCTCATGGAGGTTCTTCAATCTATTGAGGTTTTACCCAATGACCCTACACCTGTAGCCTCCATTATCACACCCATCATGTAGCCTCTCTCACAAAATTTCCACCTTTATCCACACCTCACCCTACTCACCAAATAGGCTCCTCCACTTAGCTTCTCATAGGAAGAGATCGCACCACACCAAACTGATGACCCAGACCCAGCTCTCTTCATCTCTATCCACATCGATGATATACATGTACGATGTGTAATGATTGATGGGGGTGCTAGCATTAATATCATTTCATCTCATGCATTTGACTCAAATGTGCATACCTGACAATTACATGCATAAACATCCCCCACCCATCATGTTGCGTTCATTCAATGACACTATCACCTCTACACTAGGCACAGTCATCCTCCATGTTTGCATGGGCCCCCACACTGTTCCAGAATTATTTTATGTCTTGGAGGGGGAATTTCAATATAACCTATTGCTTGGTAGACCCTAGATTCATGTCATGGGTTGTGTTCCTTCCACTTTGCATCGCTATGTAAAGTTTGAGCATGAAGGACACACCTATACTATTCTAGCTAACCCATCACCTTACAAAACATGCAACATGCTTTACAAACCCAATGAAATGCTTATACCCATTAAAGCATCTACCTCCACGACCACTGCCACTTCACCTACACCTCCATTTACCAATTCAGTCACTACCTCAACCACATATGCCTCCTCCATTCCTACCGCCACCACAACCTCCATGTCCTGTAACCCATCAACCTCCCAATCTGTTAAATCCACCTCCGCATCGACCTCTGACACATCATCTATTCCAGCTACCCACATACCAACAACTGATCCCTTGGAAGGAATTTTTCAATGCTTCACTCTGGGGAAGTATCGCCTATATAGTGTTAACACATTCCTTACTCAACAAGAGTATGGAAGTCTTCACCAACATCCTAGCTACGATCACCGTATAAGATAACACCTCCTTTATGGGTGGAGGTATGTCCTATAGCATCCCGAATTACTACCTAACTCTATCAACCGAGATCATCTTGTGCTCCTCGACATGACGCCCCATTATCCATCTCACCAATTGAAGCCCAGATACCTCATCATGCATATTCCTATATGATGAGAAGCCCACATATGGCCTCCAAATGATGTCCACCTCGGACAACTCCTCCAATAGTCACCTGAAGTATACTACATTATGTGTATCCATGTCTAATCTCCACTCTCCAATAGTAGGAACCCATTGCCTATACCCCACTCATACAAAGCCAAGAGGAAAGGCATTGGCCTGGGGCATACCCATTGGATGCACACAAATAATGTGCTCATATGCCCAACAGTGAAGTAAAAAGGTACAACACAAGCTGAACCTGCACAGATGCCCATACACCCACAATTCTCTGTATAACTGCACCAAGAATGTTGACACCCAGGAAAAGTGGGTTTGATCTATCATCATGTCATGTAATACCCCCATCAGTGAGTGGGGAAACCACCCACCCTCTACATTTGGTAGTGTGAAGAAAAACACTACCTCCATCAATAGAACTACTAGCCTCGTCTCCTCCAGATAGACTAGGTACATCTCTGCATAGCTCAAGTTGGTGCTATGGAATGTTAGCTCGGCCATCCCCTCTCCAAACATTATCAGCATCAACCCCTCTGAAGCCTTGAAGAATATTGAATAGACCTGTGTACCTAATATGGGTAGCCACAGGATCCTAAACACGTCCTGCAGGGTGACTGTAATCTCACCCGTTAGTAGGTGAAATGTGTTGGTTGTGGAATCCCATTTATTGATGAGAGTAACCATCAGACTCGGTAGCCAGACTACATACTGGTATCGTCGGACCCCACTCAGGCCCACCTCCTCCACATGTCGTAACTCCTCAAGTGTCATTGTGCCACGAATTGTCACGAGTAGGGGTGGAACCCTGTATCACATGCGTAGCTGATCTCTCACCTACATCCAACAAAATGATCACATTATTAAAAACGTACCCATACCTACAAATTTTTTACCGTTATTGTTGACCCAAATTCTACTTAACCCATCTACCCATACCAAAAGCCTTCATCTCTATACCTTTTTCTATAACCCCACATCTTGACATAACCTACATACTAACACCCAAACCTTGGCCTCACCAATTTGACCCCTATCTATCCCTACATTTCCTTATCTAATTTAACCATTTCCTACCCCTCCCTACCCACTACGCTTCCCTAGTTTACCCCATAAACTGGTGCATCGGTCACTTATTTCGATAACCAATCCCAGTTTGACCCTACTGACCATGCCGGCTACAACCTGACCGATCACCAGTCACTATCATGGGACTGAAAAGCTGCATGACCCCCAAAACCACATTCTGATTTCTCACATCACCTTCCCTCCCCTAGCCCCTTCTACCCACCCCCATCCTCACCCACCCACCTCCACCTTAACCACCTCCACCCCTATTCTCCCCTATTTACCTCTTTCCCCATGCTCCTATTCTACCCAATTTACCCCACCCACATTTCCAATTTCCATTTAAAATTTCCCCCCCAAAAAAACAAAAAAAAATCCAAATTCTTCCAAACCCCAACTTTCCAACTAATTTAATCTACAACAAACACACACAAGATTTTGATGCTTACATCATCATGTTTTCATCACCGTGGTGGCACATCTAGCCACTGCACTGGTGGGCCATCCGATCCCTCTCTTGCCTCTGCCATCACCAAAATTCCTACGATTCTGCTCCAACCAATCAAATCCACAATCTGCCTCACTCATGTGACCTCACCTCTCAATCTACCAATCATTGCCTATGTGGCTCACCAACTCAACCTTCTGATACCCTCGGTTGTTTTCCACCTTCTCTTCTTCTCTCTTTTCATTTTCCCTAATTCACAAAATCACAAATGAATTTTAAAAACATGGAATTTTTCATTTTTATAACCTAAACCTGACCTGACCAGAGACTGGTTTCCCTTCGACTGACATTGGTCACTTGTGCCCTACCTTACTGTGGTTGGTTACGGTCTACCCATTGGTTACCGACATTGACTGTTTGGTCACCCTATCTTGCACATTACCCTAAATTTTACCCTATTACCCTACCCATCACTCTTTTATCCACACCCAACCATTTACCCTAACCATTCCCCCCACCCTCTTTCCCTCATCATTTATTACCTACCCACATCCTTAATTGGGGACTGATTATTTTACCCATACCTCGGCCCTACCCATTACATGACCTAGATTCTTGGACCTAGACCATCACTAGTGACCTTTTACCTCATGTGTTCACTATACCTTGCGGGATTTTTACCTGTGTTGATTGACCTGATTACCTTACCTTACCTCTTTTCGTTACCATTTATCCTAATCCTATCTTTTGTGTACTGGAACACACCTAAACGTTCTTACACCTAACCTATGTCATGTTTCCTAACCATATCCTATACCTTGGATACCGGAATCACTTCAACCTTCTTTGGATAAACCTATGAACCTTAGACAATGTAGATTTTTCCTTCTCTTCAACCTAGTAGCGTGCTACAGTTTATATGTGTGCATGCATTTGAATGTTACTACCTTTGACCCTGACCCATTACCTAGATTACCTGAGTAGACCTTTCTCCCTTACCCCTGTTACCCACCTTCCTTTTCATCACATTTATTGTTTATCAAACCACTCACTATTTTTTCCTTCTACCTTGTCAGTTCTTGGTTTGAGGGGGATCACCTCCACCCTCACATGGGGAAACCACATCTTATTTTTTTTAGTGTCACTTACCAATACAAGCTATGTAACAAAAAGGGGCAAAATGTAGACACCAAAATTAGGTCACACTCCCCTTTGATCCCTAGACAAATAAAGACCTTCATCACATTCACCTAGCCATGGCCCCCTTCACCCCACTCCAATATTACTTTAATTTATTTAATTAAATTAATTCATTATCCTCACAATATTTATTATTTAAAATATCCTAATTGGGATAATGCCCACATATCCACCTCACCTAGACACCTCTTCTAGCCACCTCACCCTAAGACCTGTTAGATTAGATCTTTCTTATTGTGTTTTAAATGAGATACCTAAATCATTTTAACTACAATAGGATTTACTTTATTACCAGCACTAAGTTATTTTAAATAGTGGATTAACAACCATCTAGGAAGTATCACACATCTTGGATCTATAACACCCTAGGCAGTCCACTACATATATTGTTTAACTCTTTCTAGTGGTCTTGCTTTTTTATTTTAGGTAGTTCCTCCTAGCCAAAAGGAAGCTCTCACGATCAGTTGTGAATCAAGGAGTCAACACGTGCGTAACAACCTATCAACCAGCATTTCAACAGGTATTCCTCATATGCATGTTACCCTATCTGTTTCATCATTTTCAAAGAAACATCTAAGAATCAGGTGAAATAGGGCCAATTAGGCCACTAGGGTTTTAACATGAAACCACCTCTTCATATCATTCCAAAAGCTCATACACATCATATCAGGTTCCAATACGTTATTCACAATGAAAAAACATAGCTACTATTATAATCTCACTCAACTGAGAGGGAGGGTGAATACGTCCTCTAATTTTTTTAATCAATTCAAATTATTTTTCTTAAAACATAAACCATTCAACCATTAGTGTGTGCATATACAACATTCTCTTAATTAACCACAACTATGATAGTGAACACCATAAAAAAAGTTATAAGTGGGAAACCCTCAAGGGGAAGAAAACCCACTAAATTTTTTATTGATATTAAACACTACAAAGAATCAACTGAATATTACACATCATAAGAAATTTATTTAGTAAGGCACCAACCCCACAAGGAGCACCAACCCCTAAACCCTTTTTGATAGTACTCACAAAAAGAGACTTGCATGAATATGAATCATAAAAAAATATTGTGAATATAATATCTCTGAAGATATGATGTAATAACTCAGCTGATGGTGATGATAAGAATTAGCTCCAAACCCTTGTTCAAACCCCTTCAAACCCTTGTTCAAACCCTCATTCACCTAGCTCAATTTTTCTCCTTCTTTCATCACTTTCCTTTAATTCAAATCCTTACACACACACTCTAAAATATTATTCAAACTATCACACACTCTCTCATACCTCAAATAATTACTTCATACGTATTACTCACTCACACTTGGGTCACACTTTTCCCCTCTCTTAATACTAGTTCAAATTTAAACTCAAACCCTTTATTTATACTCTTCTCATCTCATAAACATAAATAAATTAGGTCCTAAAAAAATTTCAAGACCAATGGAACTTAAAAAAAATCTTAAAATATTCATTACAATTTTAACAGTTTACCAATATAGGTCAGCATTGTCTAAAAACCATTAGACATCCACAAAACTATCTTGAAACCCCATCACCTAGATGAGATAAAACCAAAAATTACTGAACCATGAGTATTAAAGATAAAAATTTCATCAAACATGTGTAATATAAAATAAAAACATCATCCATGGTATTTAATTAGCTTACACTAATAAAAAAATTCATAACACAAATCAAAAGACTTGTATCCTTCACTAAACAATTGTTTCCATCACATTATATTCACCTTTGGGAATTTTTATCAATAGAGAATAAATAAAATATGGAATGTAAACACTATATGAAATCCTTAGGACTTTTATATCAAATACATGTATGTTATATCTCATGAAAAATCCAAATGTGTAAACCACAATAACTTTCCTCTTCACCAAAATAAGCTTCCCATAAAGTAGTTTTACAACATCAACTGGTTTAAAAAATTTATATATTTTACAAGATCTAAAAATTTCCTTCAATAGGAAAAAAATTCACCCCTCTTAACTATCTAATAGATATAAATCATAAACGCATTCATCTCATGCATCATTTTCCTCATTCTTTCATCCTAAGAAAATTTGTCTTGAAAATAAGCAATCCTTATTCTTCTTCGAAAAATGACTTGAATGACCTAGAAAATATAATCATCATGAGAAAAAATATATACCATTGGAAATATGTCTAAATCCTCTTTCCAAAACATATTGTATTTAATTCCAAATCTAATTGGAAGGCCTTCAACAAAGAGCATCTATGATAATTTCCTGAAACTACCCCAAAACTACCTTATGACTAGTCATCAAATAGGGCACACTTTTCTATTTAGAGGCATAAACATGATTTGAAACTATCATGTACATAAATAAAAAATCATATGATGAATAAATGTCAATTTATTTTGCAACCCCTTTGGACAACCTTTTCCAAAACTGGAACTCTTCAAAAACTTGTATAGGCGGGGTCCACTCATCACCACATGCTCTATATTACCTTACTATAAATATGGATTATTCATATACATCATTCAATCATTAATGTTTCAAAAAAACATAAAAAAAGTCTCATTATACTAAATTTATCCCAGGTCTCTTTGAGTTAGGGTTTATCTAGGGTTTCAAAGAAACATATCTTCTTCACAATCGTTCATAAAAGTGTGATGATCAAACCACCTCATTATTTTTTATAAACCTTATTATTTTTATGGAAAATAAAATTTGAAATTATTCTGGTACCATGTATAGCACATCATTCACAACGAGCACTATAAGGTAAAATTTTGTCTTAAAAACACAATCTACCTTGTTTTACCAAAACTGACATATCTTGCAAATCCTTCTTCAAAATGACCTGATACTTGTCATGATGCATCATGAAAACATAATATAACTATTCATACTCACAAAATAGATCAAAGAGGACTGAACATTTTTAGCCATTAAGACTTATGTGTGCTTACTTTCCTCTTCTAACCTTCTTTCTTCGCAAAGACCATGAAACACTATCAAAGCTCTACAAAATGGCCTGAAAATTACCATATATTTGATATATACTACCACCATGTTTCTAATTTTCTTTTAAAATACTTATTAGCTCCAAAACACATTTCTTCATACCATACTATATGGTCCAGGGCTAGGAATTATCCTAGAATGACCTAACTCCACTATGACACCTCATGAACTAACCATGCTGACTAAATGCATACTCTTAGACATCATGACACCCTTTTCCATCAATATACTCAAGATCAATTACAAAAATAGCACATAATGGAAAAAAATATCCCCCTTTTTAATTGATGGAAACCACCTTCAAAAACATTGATGGTAACTAACAAGACCAACACATCTACATGACTTAATTTCCATGTTTATGATGCTTCTATCCCCATTTGAAATCTATGACAAACTATAAAATGATAACTAGAAATAGAAAATGAAAAAAAAAAATGATACAATGGAAATAATTCTTTAAATCAAACTTACTTTCTCAAAAGACTCCCCCTTAGACTATACTTGTTCTTCTTGACTTAAACAACAACGGTGATCCATAGAGCTATTATGAGATTCCAAATAACTCTCACTTAAATTATATCCTCCATAATTGTCTTCAAATATGCTATAAATATTCTTATAGGTATGTATCATTCTTTAAATCACAAGATATTCCTCTAAACTCAGCATATCTTATTTTAGGAATAAGGGCCCTAAACCATAGCTTTAGTCCAAAAATGAAAAACTTCACCTTGTTCTCAAAATCAATCACAACATATGAAGTACAAATTGAGTCTCTCTTTGGCCACATTATATCATATAGTAACTATCTACAAAAATGAAAGATCTCACACCTTAATAAATGGTAATGAAGATGAATCATTTCAAATAACAAAAATTTGGAAACATAAATATAATGTTCTCATCCTTATTTTCATGACAATACATATGTTCTCAAGCTTCATACCTCACCATTTTCATATTTTAAGGCCAAAATAAAAAATACAATTTGAATTTACACATTCACTTGAATAATTTGATATAGGTTAGATATACCTCAGGAGTCCTATTTTATACTTATGACAAAAAATCTCTAAGTTCAACCAACATACTCATATTAAGACACCTATCTTCACCTTCTTAGCATAATGAACATTCAAGCTCATTTTGCCAACATAACTTTAATCATCATTATATCTACCTAACCAACCTTATTTCCACTTATAACACATGATTCATAGACAACAATAACTCCCTATTCTTGAATAGGCTTCCACAAACATGTTTTGTTGTACCTAGGATGGTTTTTCTTTGTTTTTGGCTAGTTTTCCATTTTTAAACTCTATTAAAAATCCCTTTAATGCTATAAAATGAAACTCTTTTCTCTATAAAACCTTCATGAATATAATTAAATAAAATACCATGAATGGATTAAGATTCTTGACCATATAGTCCTTAAACAAGCCAATAAATTTCAATAGATTTATTATCTGTCTCCTAAATCCCCCTGGGATGAGGGTTATAAGAAAAAACTTCTTCAAATTTCATGATGCAAGATATTTCATACTGATAAAAAAACCAGTTTGTATGTTTTACTTAAGTAGATATCCTTAGGAATTTTCAACATGAACACAATACCATACTTATACCAAGAGCATTTAAAAATATCTTAAAACATACCTTATACTTAGATCACAACTAAAGGGGTAACATCAATAATTAACTAATCTAATACAATTTAGACCAACTATGTATCATTACTTTCTTATACCTCCCATGCCTTTACAGACTCACAATACTCCATACACAGACTTAAATCATGACTTGACATATTTTTGATGAAAGACATCTTTAGAAGACACTTTACTTCAAACTAAGACATTTTTATACATGACTGCCTATGTGCATATTATAACCATACTTTGAAATATCAAGATATCTATTTAAATGGATTATGCCATTAATTCACCATAATGTGATAGACATAGACACAAGACCCTCTTTTGACACATCACCATGACATACATAGCATATGAATGAGTTCTTAAATGGAAAGTCATAATCTAAGAGATTTCAACCATCAACTTGACAAATACAAAATCACAACATGACACTAAAACTCAAGGTCCTTTTGATAAATACCATACCATTTTAACTACTTGACCAACCAAGGATGACCACAAAAAATACTTTGAGACTATGAAAATATTCTGTGACATGTGATAACATACTTTGACAAACATACTTCATCAACATGCTTCAAAACATTATCCCCCCTTGACATATGCTTCCTTATCATGCTTCAAACATGGAATGATGGCTCCATGAATACTAATGGAGACACCAAAAACATATGTATTCACCTAGTAAGGTAACATATCCATGTCCATATGGGACATGATACCAATATCTTTCATCAAATATCTTAATTGATGTACCTTTTCTTGTTTGTTTCTTTTCTTGGGGTATTCATGAGAATATAACAATTCTTGAGGTTATACAATAGAAAAAATATATTTATGAGTATTCACCTAGTAAGAGTAAATATGAGCTCTTCCTTTAATTTTCCAACATAATCATTCTTAACTTCATCCTTCCTCTTGTATGTGTTCACCTTCACCTTACATTACCTTGTGTTATGAACAAACTTATTACATTTGAAACAAGTAGAAAAAATCTTACCTCTAGAATTTTCATTCCTTTATTTAGAACCCTTTTAATCTGATTGCAACTATAACACACAACTCCATAGTTATTTTTATTCCTCCAAATCTGATTGGGAGACTCTTGATGAAATTTTTTTGGAATATGACCCCTATTATGCTAACTATAGCATGTAATATTTCACGAATGATATGAATGATCATTCCAACCATTTCTCCATGAAAATGCATTTTTAACATATCTCCTACAGTCCCTATCTCTATGACCAAAAGTATTACAAGAGTAACAAACACCATTGAACTTACTTGTAGAATTCATTACATTAGGATGTCTGGTAACATTCTTGAGCTCTTTAACATCCTTCACAACTTTAGAAACATCACTAGGTCCTAATTTTTCCACTTCATGCTTCTTTGAATGCTCTTCTTTGTAGCCTACAATAGATTTGTCATTTGTAGCTCTTTGGTTCTCCAGCATGTAAATTAGGGACTGTGCACTTCTCTCCAACTTCACATATGATCTCAACTTATTATGTACATGTTCTAACTCTATTTTTAAGGATCTCAACTCATCTTCATACCTACTATAATAACATTATTTGGAATTTAGGTTTTTAGACATACTCTTCACTTATGACTCTAAGACCTGAATGGATTCACCATGATCATCTACCATGTAACACATTTGTTCTTGGAAACTCTAAATAATAAATTCTGCAACACCATACTTCTCTCTGAGGGATTATTAAACATATGATGATTTACCCATGAATTTTTTATTTAATAAGATGTCCTTCAATTTTTCAAACTTCTCCATAAGGACCTACTATGATACCAATTATTTGAAGCATAATGGATTGAGAGGGGAGGGGTTGAATTAGTACATTAAAAAATCTTTAATCAATTAAAAGTATCTTTCTTAAAACATAAACCATTCAACCATTAATGTATTCATATACAAGATTCATTAAATTAACCACAACCATGAGATTGAACAAAATAACACAATATATAAGTGGGAAACCCTCAAGGAGAATAAAATCGAATAAAAACTTTATTGATATTACACAAAAAAAAGACAAGTGAATATTACACATCACAAGAGATTTAATCACAACCCCTAAACCCTTGTTGATATTACTGACAAAAAGAGGATTGAATATAAGATTTTGAATATAAGATCATCATCAAAAAATATTTTGAATATAAGATCACTGAATATATGCTGTAACAACTCAAATGATGGTGATCACAAGATTTAGCTCCGAACTCCTTCAAACCCTTGTTCAAACTCTCATTCAGTTAGCTCACTTTTTGTCCTTCTTTCATCACTCTTCTTGGATTCAAATCCTTACACATAAAAAATATAAAAAATTATTCAAACTATCACACATTGTCTAATATCTTAAATAATTATTTCATACCTATTACTCACTCACACTTGGTGACACATTTTCCCTCTCTCAAGACTAGTTCAAATTTGAACTCAAACCATTTCTTTATACCCTTATCATATAATAGAAAAATAAGGTTAGTAATAAAAAATTTTCATGACTAATGAAACTTAATAAAATACCAAAATATTCATTAAAACATTCACATTTGACCCATATAGGTCGGGCATTCCCAAAACCATCAATTATGTAAAAAACTAGTTCAAAACCCCATCACCTCAATGAGATAAAACCATAAATGCCAAAAAAATGATTAGTAAATCTTAAAAAGTAATCAAAAATGTGTAATATAACATAGCAATAGAATAAATGGTCATTAATTAGATAACACCAAGTAAAAAATTCATAACATGATTCAAAATGCTCGTATCCTTAACTAAAGAGTTATTTATAACACCTTATCTTCACCTTTGAGAATGAAGAACACCTAAGAAAAACTAAAATATGGAATGTAACCAATATATGGAATCATGAAGAAATTTATATCATATAAATTTATATTATATCTCATGTAACATCCATATTTAAAAACCGCAACAACTTTCCTCTTCACCAAAACAGGCTTCCCAGAAATTAATTTTGCAATCTCAACTATTGTTCACCATTTATGTCACTTCCAAGACATTAAAATATATTAAATAGGAAAAAAATACATCCCTATTAACTCTCCAATAGATATCAAACATAAAATAATTTATCTCATACATCATTTGCCTCATTTTTCCAGCCTGAGCAAATCTATCTAGAAAAAATGAATAGTGCTTGTTCTTCACAAACTGACCTGAATGACCCATAAAATATCATCATCAAAAGATAAAAAATATACCATTGTAAAAATATCTAAATTATATTTATAAAACATATTTTATTTCATTCCTACTCTAAGTGGAAGGCCTTCAACCAAGACCATCTCTAAGAACTTCCTAAAATTACCCCAAAACTACCGTATGACCAGTCATCATAAATAGGGAACATTTTAAAATTTAGAAGAATCACCAAGATATAAAACCATTATGAAAATTGATAACAAATAAAATACTAAAAACAATTTCAATTTATTTTTCAACCCCTTTCGACAACCTTGTCCCAAACTAGACTTCTTCAAAAACTTACATTTTTCACCTGGGGTCCGCTCATCACCACATGATCTATATTACATTTCTATAAATATAGATGAGTCCTATACATAATTCAATTATTAATTTTACAATAAAAATCAAAACATGATCAATATACTCACTTTCTCCTAAGTCTTTTTGAGTTAGAGTTTAGTTAGGGTTTCAAAGTAACTTATCTTCTTAACAATCATTCATAAAAATGTGACGATAAAACCACCTCATAATTTTAGATAACAATTATTAGTTCCATGGAAAAAAAATATCTGAAATTATCTACCTACCATGCATAGAAAACACTTCACAAAAAGCATCATAAGGTCAACTTTTGTCTCAAAAACACACTCTAAATCACCCGGTTTTACCAAAACTAACATATTTTGCAAATAATTCTTCAGAATGACCTAAAAATTGTCAAAAAAACATCATGAAAACATCCTATAACTTTTCATGACCACCAAATATACCAAATATGTATGAAAATTTCTATCCATTAAGACTTACATGTGCTTACTTACATGTTCTCACCTTATTTCTTCCCAAGGACCATGAAACAATATGAACCCTCTACAAACTGACCTGAAACTCATCATATATGTCATATATAATTCCACCATACTATTAATATTATTTTATAGGAATTTTATCTCTAAAAATATTTCCTCCATACCATACTTCATGCTCTAAGGCTAGGAATATGCTTGAAATGACCTAACTCAACTATGACACCTGATGAAATGACCATGATGACTCAATGCAAACTCTTACACATCATGAAACCATTTGATATAAATAGAATTTATATAAATAACAACACTAACACACAATAACCAACAACTACACCATGAAAAATGATCAAACTCAATTCAAAGCAGAAGACTAACATTTTATCCCTTAATTCAAAAATCAGTAGTACTACTTTGATGACACGTATCTTTAATTTTATCTACTAAATACACATTAAAATTTTCATGATAATTTAGAGCCCTCCTATGGATTATATAATAGTTTTATTTTCATCCTGAAGCCTCCATCTCATCCATAAAACTATAAATCTCCACAAAACATGGAATTTTATCCCTCTTCCCAAAATGACTGGAACACCAAACCACAACCAAAATGAGCCTTGTCGAATCCTATTCAACCTTGACACATCACATTTTATTGTCAAGAAAAATTTAATACCAAAAAAATAAAATATCCCAAGTATCTCTAGAAGGAGGTGTGCACCACTTAAACTCTTAGCATATTTAAATAACCATACTAACACCACATAGTCTATCAATAAAGCTACAAATTTATAATATTAACATCAAGATCTTAGCTTATTGGAATTATTATGAAAACTAACATGATATCAATCAATCTAAGTTAAATCATTCCTACTTGTGAATTTCTAATTAATATGGACATATGAAGACCACCACCAAATCAAATTGGGTTTTTGCTATTGCAAAATGGTGAAAGGATCTCTCTAACAATGGTTACAAGGCCATGTTAGATATTCCTTTAATAACAAAACATGACTATTGTACTCAAATATTGAGAATTCTAATCCATCAATGGAAGTAAGGATCTTAATCATATGTCTTATATGATTAATACTATTCAATGTATGGTTTAAAATATGAAGGTAGGATCTTGGTGCATGTGGGACTAAATAATAAATTATATTAATGCTTTTTAAAAATTATTAGTGAAATTAACAAGTGATTAACATGTGATGTGCCTTAATTGACTAATTAGGATCAATTAAGTGGCTAGGATAAGCTTTTGAAGCCTTTAGAGATGTCTTGGAGGGAAATGGGGTGATTTTTAATGGTTGGAAGAGGGGCATTAACCAATAAGAAATTTTATTGATCAAATACAAGGGTAAATAGGCTTAATTAGCTAATAATTGCTAATTGTTTTCTTGGAATAGGATAATAACTAACAATGCATTGTAAATTGGCATCTGGGATGTGATAGAGGTTAGGTAATAAAAAAATTGTTGTTAATTAAGAAAAATAGAGGGAAAGTTATTTAATTAGTGGTTATAAATAATTATAATGGAAATGGTAAGAATGAAGGTAGTTAGTACACTTTTAGTAATAAAACTACGTAAGCAAAAATTAGGTGTTTAAAGCAGGGTTTAACTAGGGTTTTAAAGTAGTTTATCTTCTTGACATTTTTTCATAAACAATGATGTCCAAAATAACTTATTATTTGTGAAAAATGATCTTAACTCAGTGTAAAAACATTCCCAAAATCCTCATGGTACAATGCAAAGTGTATGAGAGTAAGTGAGCATAACAAGTTGCCATCTTGAGCTGGTTTTTACTTCTTCAAAACTTGGTTTTACTAAAAATCACATAACTTTTAATTTATTCACAATTTTGACATAAAAATTGTCATGAAAAATCATAAAAACATCCTCTAACTATCCCAATGCACCTCCATTCTCAAATATTCTCGAAAATCTTTAGCCACAATAAGGTTTATGTGTTATCCTTCCTTTTCTTCATCTTCTTACTTCCTAAGGATCGTGAAACAACTAAGATATGAGTTGAAAATCTTCATGCACCTCATATGAAATTTCAAAAATATCTAACTGTAGTTGAGAATAACTTTACTACTCCAAATATTATGCCAACATACCAAACCACATCTTCTAGAGCTAAGAATAGGCATATAATGACCCGTCTCAACCCATAAAACTCATAAAATGACCATAAAGACTCATTATTGAATCATTAGCACATATTACACACCTATTTGACCATTATGGAACTCATACCAACCTTTTCTACTCATCAATTACCATCCAAGTTTGCACCATGCCTAAAACCATGTTTAGATTCCATGACAACTTCAACAAACCTAGACCATACTGATCAACCTTCATAATTTACCATGATTTACACCTCATGGAGACTAAATGAAACCCTTTTCCATCCATGGAATTTTACATCAATGAAAATATAAGACACAATGCCCAACATGGACTGTATATTTTTCAATGATTTGTTGTTGAATCTTGTCTCTCTTCTTCTTCTTCTTCTTATAATGATGTTAAATTATGATATGAAATGATTGGGCATGTGAAATTTCATTTTTTTTTTAAAATTTATTTCCTTAACCTTATTAAAGATATTCATAAGTTGAAATATGACCATTGATCTTGTGAAGTTACTTGTGTGGTAAACAACATGTAGAACCATTTCATAAACATCATGATTATAACTTATCTAACTTGCTTGAGTTAACCCATGGTGATGAGAGAGGTCCTTTGTAACTTATTTATCTTATTGGATCCTTTAATTCTATTAGTTTCATTGATAAATTTTCTAAAATTACTTCATATTATTACATTAAGAAAAAGTATGAAGTATTATCTAAGTTTCAAGAGTTTAAAGTATTGGTTGAAAACATGGCTTAATCTGAAAGTAAAGAGATTGTAACTGATAATGGAGGTGAATATGTCAATAATAAGTTTGATGAGTTTTTTTATATCTTTTGGAATTCAAAGGGAATTTACAACAACCTATTCTCCTTAGCAAAACCCTGTAGCTAAAAGATAGAATAAAAGAGTCATAGAAATGGATAGGACCATGTTGCATGCTTCTAAAGTGCCTACGTTTTTATGGGATGAGATATGAACATTAACCTTCATATTATAAATATAATTCCAACCAAATATTTTCATAAAAATACACTACATGAAGTTTGGAATAAACAAAAACATGATATTTCTCATTTTAAGATATTTAACAATCCTTTTTCTCTTCTTATTCCTAAAATTAAGAGATAAAAACATGATTTCACCTCTTATTATTACATATTTGTTGGATATGGTATTCAAAAAAAGGAATAATAGTGTATGGTCCAGTGAATCATGTGATTTTAGAAATTAGGAATGTTCATGTTCTTCAAAAACCATTTTTTGCATCCTCCTCTCTTCCCTCTTCTGTGTTACCTGAGTCTGAATCTCTTCATATCCATTCTTTAGAAAATATGGAAACTGATTTCCAAGCATTTGACCATCCTTCTTCTGATATGATGGATGTTGATATTGAGGATGTTTCTTCTTAATCTTCTCAAAATAGAATTCCTTAATGGGGTCAAAATATGGTTTCTAATTCTTAGCCTACTAATCTAAAAAATATGGCCCGTAGTCAATATTCTTATCATTCCTTGTCAACTTTTAATGAGGTTGAACCTCAATATTTTGAAGAAGCCATTCTAGATGAAAGGTGGGTTAATGTTATGAAAGCTAAATAAAATTCTCTGATAAAGAGTAATAATTGGGATTTATTACCCCTTCCTTATAAAATAAGTATTGTAGGATCTAGATGGTTATACAAAATTATAAATACCTCTACTGGTAAGATTAAAATATTTAAGGCTAGATTATTTGTTAGAGGGTTTAATAAAAAAAATTGGTTTATATTATATTACAATATTTTCTTCTGTTTTGAAAATGAGAACTGTTAGAATTATGTTAGCTCTAATTGGTCAACGTCGTTGGGAGATTCACCAAATGGATGTGAAAAATAATTTCTTATCCCCAAGAAAATGGACAAGATGAGGCTTCTAACAAAACACTTAACAAAATTCTCATGAAAACTATTGAAAAAGTAGGCAGGAATTGGCACCTCCAAATCCCATTTGCTCTCTGGGCTTGTAGGACTAGCATCCATAATCCTATAGGCACTAATCCCTTTTCTCTATATTATGGATCTGAGGAGTTTTTACCCCTTTAAGTTCAAATTTCAAAACTTCACATATCCCTTAGATATTTTATCGCTGATGAGGACTATCGACAAGACTATTTATCACAATTAGAATTACTAGATGAAAAACACTTAACAACTCTCAAAAAACATCATATCTATTAAGAGTGCATCAAACACACATATGAAAAACATGTAATAGAGCGTGACTTTAACATAGGCAATCTCGATCTCAAGAAAAATCAAAATGTCACTACTCTAGAAAGAAGTAAATGTGGAAATTTTTTCTCGAACTAGATCAGTCCATATTTTTGTAGCTTATCATCTAGCCTCCGTTAACGTTACACCTAAAAAGGAACCTCTAAATTCCTTACACTTGTGGAATTTTTATTGTTAACAAATTGACCATCATGAAAGTAGTCACACCAAAGATCTTATTTCACCATGAAACAACCATCTTATCATCATAATGATTTTAAAGCATCTGGTTTTCCATTACTATCCTGGAAACCTTAAAAATGAACATCATGGCTCTATTCATTTCATATTTCACATGGATAAGTTCCTCCATAGCAGGAACCCCGAAATCATTACATCCATCCACCTTGTGTATCAATCAAATTCATTTCATGGGGTACACATGTGTAGTCTATACACATATATTTTCCTCTTCTCAAAATGGTCTATTAAAATTTCCCTCAGCGTAAAATAAAATAAAAAATATCTATGGATGCATCCTATCAAAAATTATAGATTGATCTCTTGAAGCACACCTATCTAATACCAATATCATATTGTCAAAAAAAGAATAGTATATTGATCCCTTGAAGGAAAAATACTTGTCAAAATCATAGACTAAACCCTTGAAGGACAACTATCCAATATCAAAAAATAAAAAATTCAAAACCGTAGACAAATCTCCCAAAGGATGGCTACCCATGTAAAAATTATTTCTACATCTACAAACCTTCAAACATCCAAATATCAAAAAAGAATCCTAGGAAATCTTAGGTACATCTCCAAGACCATAAGGCATTTAGTAAGACATCATCAAAATCTCAACAAGTTCTTGTAAGAATTTATAGCTATATTCATGTCAATGTTAAGCTTATATCCACTTATTCTTGTTTACTTTTGGTTTACAAAAAAAAAAGGTTTAATAAAGCATATTGGTCTCTATTTACCATTATTTTGAGTGTTTTTTCAAACATTAAATTTTTCATAGGAAATATCTACGATTCCTTCAATTGTCAATTATTACCCAAATTTCCCATGATTCCTATGAATCACCTATGATTACTTTCAATACAGTTGCTTTTATTAGTTATTGCATTTTATCATTTCTTATATTTCTATCTAGAGTTAATCTATTTGTTTTCGGTATGTGTCTCATATAAATGATTGTTCCAAGTCAATCATTTCCAATCATAAAAATTTACGATATTCTAATTGTTCATCAATCATTCATGTTGGAGCAATTATACATCCTCCATGAGCTCACCTTATTAACCATCACATTTACACCAACATTTGAAGGTATCGAAGAATTTTTTTATATCTTTAATGAGATACAAGAATAAATTGAGGAATAGTGATAATAATACATCGATGACTTTGAGCTTACCATAACCCTAGGTTGGGCCACCTATGAAGCTGAACATGACCTCCCTATCCATCTTGAGTTCTAGCTTCCTTGTCTTGTATCCTATATATTGTATTTATTTAATCAACTTCATGGTATCAATTAGTTTACATCCTTTAAGGAAGTTCTTTTGGATTTCTGGCACAAGCTCAATTGAAATGGTTGAGGCAGGGACCAACAATATCACATCGGGGAGAAACCACAATGGGGTTGAGTGAGGAGGAATACAAAACATCCAATTGAAACAAACATGGAGAGGCACGAGAAAAAATGTTATAAGAAGGGCCAAGTTAAATAAAATGCCACTGTGGAAGAATCTTGAGCTCAATATAGAGCTCACCAAGGAAGAAGATACCAAGACCAAGATAAAATAAAACCATAGTTGACATAGTGATTAAATGAAAAATAGATATCAAGTGAGATCAGCTTGGTGGGTTGAGCTAGGTAAGGAGCTTCCTGAGTCAAGAATTGTGCTAAAATGATACAGAAGGGAGCTCAGGAAGAATATCACCGAGATGGAATAAATTTTAGTAAGCATAGAGAGGAGATCAGTGGTTAGAGGAAATTGTAAGACAAGGATGTAGGAGAGAAGGGTTTTGGGAAGATTGAAAAAATCCAAAACTAAACTTGATAGAGAAAACAAAAAAAAATCCAAAACATAAATAACTCCAAATCAATCTTTCCACTAGCTATAGTTGTAACTAGTCATATTTATAAGATAAACCCCTAACTACATAAACAAACCAACACACAAAAAACTCTAAAAGATGAGATTAACCTAGATTAGCAAAAACCAATAAATGATTAATGAAATTTTTGTGATGCAAAATGACCATCATGAAAAATTGAAACTTTGAGCACAAAAACTAAGCCCATAATTGAAAATCAAATTTCCCTATCAGTGTGAATCCTTCCTCTAGCCTACCTACTTTTAATTCTACCTTCACCTTGGCTTAAAAGAGAGTCGTAATATTTTTTTTAAGATTGTTTAATTTTTAAGGGAAGATTTACTAAGATGATGTATGAATTAAGTAAGATTCAATAAAAGACAACTTCCTCAAGATGCCTAAAAGGGATATTTTTAGTTATTCTGTAGTAGGTAAACATCTTTGAGAAGTGAACAGGGAAAATATAAAGCATTTAAGGGTGATTTTGGATGAAATTGATTATGTATAAATTAATTTAGGAAATTTTGGCTAAGAAAATCTGATTTAGAAACAATATGTGCATGACCAGATCTTCTAGGTACATGGAATGAATATCCTAACAATGAAATTTGACTTCTCTAGATGATTATGGGATTTAAAAAAGGAGTTACAAGGTAAAAAAATAAGCATCACAAATACCTTTGAATAATAAAAAATGTGGAAACATTAAAAAAATTGAAGTATTAAAGTTTTCTTAAGATATTTCAAAACTCTTTAGCTACCCCTATCAGTTAAAGATCAAATAGGAAATATATTTTAATTTTTAGGAAGAATCAAGTCTTAATAACTATTCCATTGGTCAAATAGAGTGTTTTATATTCAAACTCATATAAGGTTTGATTGTAAAATACTCTCAAGCTCCCAAGGTGGAATTCTCACTCTTGGTGTCTCTATTGGGACACAACGAGTTAAAATTACTTTCCAAAGAGGGAAATTAAGACTTTTTCACCTCTAATGTTCCAAATTTCCCATAGGGAACACAAAATTTTCACTTCATTTTTAACCAAAACTTTTTGTTACTTAATTCTTACATCATATACCCCTAGGAAATACCTTTTCACTATACCACTTGCCCCCTTCATGTTCCTTCACCCTCATGTCACACTTTTTCCCTCATTATGTCCATACTATTCCTAAGGGGATATATGGGATAGATAGACAAAAAAGTTAGACCCCTCTCTTCCCATTTCCCCCCTCATCACTTGAACATCCTCTTTCAGCTTCATGTGACCAAATTTCCCCACTCCCTAAACCTCATTTTCATCCCCTCACACTCCCCAAGGTTCACTTTTCTATCCTAAATATCCCTAAGAGACATAAGTGATAGATGGTACACAAAAGTGTGACCTCAACCCTCTTGTGAAAATTATTTGAACTCTGGTTAGCTAGATACGGTCTTAGGAAGGTCAGGAAAATCATACTACTTGAAGTTGCTCTCAATCTTCAAACACTTAATAAATTTATCATGTCAAAGTATTGGTGAAATATTCCTGAACTCAATTTTGTCTAGAAATTTTATACAAATTTTTTCAGACATCCACAACCATTAGCAAAAAAAATTTCACATATCTCCTCAATAGTGCATCTATTTCAAATTAAACTTTGTCATAATTTTCCTATCCAAAACATATTTGAGAAGATTGTCAAATAAAATACATTAATGCCCTATATTTTTACAATATAAATATGAAATTATCAAACCCTAAACTTTATTTTTCAAATATGTGTAGATGGAAATATTTGAAATTCTGAGCATGATGTCTTGCTAAAAAATTAAAAAAATTGGCAATGTTTTCATCGCAACCCAACACATGTCAGTGCACTTTATAAAAATAACAAGTATTTAAATAAATGAATTTCTAAAAAACAAAATTTATAAAAAAATTACGTTTATAAGATTTAAAACATTGTGAATGAGCAAGAAACGTGAGAAAGAAAAAAAAGTGAAAACTACTAAAAATGGTAGTCCTAGATAAGACATGCTAAAAATAGTAAGTCTTGAAATTGATCTTTGAATCTATGGAAACTCCAATTATTTTTCTCTTTTTCTCCATCATTACGAGATCAGGAAGTTCTCTCATGGTCTAAAAAGGAAATAAACCCCTCACATAATACTAAAGCATCAATTTTAAGGTGATCCTACATGGCACAACTTGATTAAAGAATATGGATGGTCCAGATGATCCCAATTATGGGAGATGAGATCCATCCTATATAAATCAAATTGTGAAAAGGAACAGACTAGAGTGAATTAGTATGTGTGAAGGATAAAGATTTGGACAACATGTGAAGTTAAGAACATCATGAGGTTTGTAAAGGATCCGTAACATCAAGAACATGCTTTCAAATCATCAAGGGAGTAGTCATCAGGGGTATTGATATGATAAAATCACCATGATTGATGATGGAATTCATTTAAGGCCCACAAACAATTCATAGCTCATGATAGTTTTTCTAAACACTTAATCAGTACTTGGTGATGTGCTCACATCTTACAAGTTAGAAGGTAGCATTTTCAATGCTTTAATATGGTTTAGAAGTCAAGAACATGTAACTCATCATCCAACATCATTCAGATTCTATCCTCCTATATGGAGAAGGAAACATATTTTCATAAGAATCAATCCAAAAAAAATATTTTGGTACTTTAATGACATTTCCACTCAATTAACATCCTGGTCAAGAAGGTGAATTATGAGTTTTAAAAAGGGTCATTGTGTTCAAAAGTGAATTGGGAAGCTCATGGAGTAAGTTGAGGATTATCATATCCTAATTTTGGCATCAAGTCCAAATCTCTCTGAGAAATAAGTGAGAATGAGATAATCAAGCTATCAAGGTACTCAAGGTACTCAAGGCCATCATGTGTGAAGGATCAAAAGACATCAAAATCCATGAGAAACATGTAAACATGAGGTACATGTGCATCTTAAATTTGATTCCATTTAGGGTGAATTTTTGAGACAAGAAGTTCAAGTGGGTGATTTCCATATGAAGTACCATGTTTGTAAAAATGGGAAATCATCTCAGTTTCACTTGATTCCATTAATTTTGTTGTACTCTTAAACATGTATTCAACAACTTGTGGTGCCATCATATCTCAAGTAGTAAGATCCTTACAATTACCTCATTTCAGCTCAACGGATGCCTATATGATAGGAATATCATTATGAGAACAATTATTCCACCCACATGATGTGAAAAATATTCCAATTAGTGACAAATAATCATGAAAAGTTTTGTGCATCATAGAATTGATTCTTAGTCATTGAGGTGAATTGTGAAGGAATGCATGAGTAAGGGCAGTGATCATCACATCCTAAGTCCATCCTTGTTTTGGAATCACAATAATTGAGAAGGGGGGTTGAATTAGTGAGAAATACAACTTTTCATCCACTAAAACAATTTCAGTCATTTACCATTTAATTAACCATTAAGTATGCATCCATAAGAACATAACAATGTAGGATAAAATAAGAGAAAAATAATACAAGAACACGATATGTAGGTGGGAAACCCTCAAGGTGAGGAAAACCCACTAAAACACTATTTTATTAGAGAAATGAATGAAATTTAGTTGAGTATGAACTCAACAAGGAACACCAACCCCTAGGTTTTTTGCTAGACATCAAAACAAGGATAAATCCCCTATTTTAGTATAACTACCAACCCTCATAAGATGAACCAACCCCTAAGATTACTCAATAAAAAAATCCATAATATGTTTGATCACCACATCTGATTATGATGCTACAAGTTCTAACTATCACATTAAAGCAACACTCCTTACTCTCTTCAAATTAACCTCTTCTACTTCTCTCAAACTTCTTTATAGGATGATAAATTCCAATGACCTATCTCTCAAAAACCTGAAAATATTAAAGGACTCTTTTACCTTATATTAAATGTCACACACACCTATTTCACCTCTAAGAATCACCCTTCTAGCTCACACTTTTCCTCGCTCTCTCAACTATCTCAAATGAGGCACACAACTTCATTTTATACATGAATTATGATTATAACTCACTTATATCATCCATCATAGGTAAATTATGGTCATCAAAATCATTAAAAAAAATATACATAGGACCATATAGGTAGGAAACATCATCTAGAACCATCTACATCTCCATTAGGACTCAAGAATACCTAAAGCGCAAAAACATCCCACTCACTAAAATAGAATGTTCTAGATAAAAAAACCTTTACCAAAACCCAAAAACCACTTAGAAATACTTTATAAGCCTTAAAAGGACCTCACAGCATTTACTATGAAACACTATTAACATCATCCATCATGCTCATTAAACTTTGAGAACCAGAATAACCACTACCATCAAAGATTGTAGTCCTAAAAAATGAAGTGAATCACTATACAATGAAATCCATTCAAGTTAATATGATAAGTGTCAATATCATGACCAAAAGTTCATAAAAAAATCCATGTAACCATGCATTACAAATAAAATAGAACTTCCAAAAAACTCTTGTGCAGATGGAAGACTTCTAAACAGTACACAAAAAATTCCCCAAACTTCTAACCTTCAATTTGACTTGTACACACCTCATAAGGGATGAAATTTATTCTTAAACCACTCTAGACATTAATTATATCTCCAATAATTCTTCCACAACTAATTTAGCTATCATGTCTAATGTAAAAATTTATTAGCTAAACCAAAATTGGTATTTCAGACCAAAATTTGGACTTGAGAGAGGTCCCAAACAATTACAACACCTAAATGTGACCTTCTAGAGAAACATAAGATCATACTCTATAGAGCATTAAAATCATGAAAATGTTATGTAAGATGTATACATTACTAGGTGATTATTATCAAGTTCTCTCCATCAACTATAGGCCACATAGGGTTTTAGGAGGGTTTAAAACTTTTTACCTTCAGTGATTGTTCATAAAAACCTTTGACCCATAAATCAACCTATTTTGACTTGGAAGGTGTAAATTATTACTAACCTCATAAAGTTCTGTCCCAAATGTATCCTAATTTAAACCATACATGTTTCAATGAGCATCAAATAGTCTGATTCGACATGAAATTCTCAGTTCCACAAACTTGATAAGAGAAAAAATCACATAAATTTCTTAATATTAAGTATTTTAGTGGGCTTGAAACTTGTGTCATGACCTCAAAAACACCTAATATACCTTATGGAATGATCAAAATTGTCATCACAATCATAAAATATGATTCAACTCACATGATTTCACAGTTGCATGAATTTGTCTCAAATCACTACATCTAGGGTTTCAATCCATAAACCAATCACTTACACATTTTAACCAACAATATAAGCAATATGTTTGTGATTCATTTGATATCATTCACACTCTGAGATCTTAAGCTCTTAAATTACATTAACCAAATCATACATACATGAAATCCTCTCATGTCATGCCAACCTACAAACTAGATCTCCAAATTAGTCATTTTAGACATGATTTTTGTCACCTAAGATTGACCTCTTTTGTACACTTTACCGGCTACAAGAACCTTCATCACACATTTAAAAAACCTCAATAAAATAATTCATACCTCTAAAAGACACTACCACCTCCTACAGGTAATGACACTATTCAAGAACCGATGAAACACCATGTAATCTCAACAAAATACTTACCTTGACTTGACACTACCAATCAACCTTCATGCTCCATACTAATTTTGAAATCAATGAAACTTAATGATATTAATGAAAAACCATCTCTACTTTGAATATTAATGAAAAATACCTTCTTAAAGTTTAAACAATTTTCACCACTTTTTCATTGACTAAATGAACCTTATTTGATGGAAAAAAACACTAGGAACTCATTTCAGACCTGTCGAAGTAGATAGACATGCCATTAGTTCATTCTCCCCCTTTTAACAGGAATGACAAAATGAGAATCATTTACACTACAAAACCTTCATCTCATGATAGCACTTATAGCTCTGCACCAATCTTGGTTGGAAACATTAACCAAACAAAACAAATTCACTTGACCTTATCAATATCTGATTTGACACTTAAGATCAACACTACTCCCCTCAAAAAATGCATACCTTTCAAGAACCAGATCATAGTTTGACCATGATTTTCAACACATAACTAATGATGGTTGTTCCTAAAAATTACCATGATTAAAATGCTACTCAGAAAGATATAATCATGAAGATTTCACCTTATAGATTACATCTCAACTCTTTCAACATCCTCATACAACTAATCCTATCTCTGTTTTAGCTCCCCCTTTTACTTTTTCACCTTTCAACAAAAATGCTTACATGTTGTGTCACCATCATACAAATTTCTTATGTCCCTATATCAGATCCACTTGATTCAATGACCTTCAAGCCCTTTTCCATTTTAACGAAACCAATAATTCTCACTCATGCCAATGAACTAACTTGTACCTGTATACTTTTCATGTGCTTCTCATTTTAAACAATTGCTTCAATGAATCCAATAGTATCAGACATATTTCTCTTTAATCATAGTTAATCGGTATTATCCTACCTTATTGTTAGTATTTCAAAAACCATCTTTATGAATTTGAAACCTAATATGAATGATCTACCATTATACACACATTATGAAAGTATCTTAAGTCATCATAGAAATGTATGAGAAACACCATTTTCAAAATAATCTCATATTTGATCAAAAAAATGGTTTTGATGCAAATGTCACTATCTTCAAATAGTCCTTGAAAACCTATCATATACCTACTCACAACTATCTTGCACCTTAGGTCTATCACATACCTAGATAAGGTCACAAAAAGCCACTCCTCATCTTTAAATAATTTCCTCAAACTTTTCCTTGAAATCTTCATATCCATATTTACTTTATAGATCTCCAATGAATCATTCTTTATCATAATGATAAACTGACAAAATTCACTTACATAATGCACATTTTATACAGATCTGGAGACATTATGACATTCATCACAAAACTACCAACATCTTTCCCATTGAATTTAATGCTAACACTAATTTTCTAACTTAGATCAAGATGAACACAATGGATAAAAAAAGAGACATCTATTTCTCCCCTTTCATAATGCAATAATTATTCTTGAACACTTTTAAAGTGTTTCAACTTTTTTCATACTTTATATACCTTTGATGAAACTTCAAATGAATTACCCCCTTTCAATTTACAACCTAGAACACACTATTTTACAACATGTTAATTCTCAATTGTAACTCCACTCATAAAGCAAATCTATGCATGACCTGATGTTAGGCATTCTAACCATTGTTAAGAGATCAAAACCATATGGACTTTAAGTCACTCAGTACTTCATGACTAACCGCACTTCAACGAGAAAATCAAGATGTATTGTTTTGCCAATTTTATGCATTTTTCATCTATGACTATGCAGGATAGGACTCATATTAGTATGCCTTGAACTTATAAACATTAAAATGATTATCTTGACCATAAATATTCTTAAATGATCTTCAATGTGATTCATTTTGTAAGAAACTATTCATAAGATATATGTACTTTGCCGACTCAGGTTTTTGTATCCTGTAACTTCACTTTATCTAATTAGAGTCTATCCATCACTCTTGTAGACTTATTATATCCTATAGTCACTCATATTACAAAAAGACATATTTTTCTTATAAGACCAATTTTCACCTTAAAAGATATATTCCTAAATAGGTTTCTAGACAAAATTTTTATGCTTAACAAACTTCAAACCATAAATACTCATCACTTAAGATCTGCATATCCTTCATTAGGAAAATATTCCTTGACAAAAAGATCTCAACATGAAATTATGAAGCATGATAAACTTATGATCATCTTCCTTGTGAACTTTATGTGTCCCCATATATTTGAAAGGAAGGATAACCAAATCATACCAAGCCAAGAACACAGATGCTAATCAAACACCACGATCAATAAGATGAAAGCAATTTGCCATAATAACTTTACATAAAACCTTTGCAAACAAATGAGCAGCAATATCATATATTATTATGGAACTCAATGCAATACATTGAGAATGGGCCTTGCTTAAATAGGCAAGGAATAACAATCTAAGAACCAGTCAAGGTCGTAGATCAAGTCATAAATCAAGGAAATAACTAGTCATCAAAGAACTAGTCAAGACTGTAGATTTAGGAGAGAACTAGACATTAAGGATCTAGTCAATACCATAGGTCAAGGAAATAACTAGTCAATACCATGGATCAAGGAAAGAACTATACCTAACAACTAGATAATATCTCCTAATATCTAAATAAGATAAAAGAAATATCCACACACATAAGTGGGTGAGGATAAATACAATAAAGGTAAATAAAGTACCTAGGTGAACATGAGCTAAGGTAAATACCTACTCTAACACCCCCCCTCAAGTGAAGCTAGGGGCCAAAATAGATGTGGCATGTCCACAGTATGAGTCCCGACAACTAGGCCTGATGAGGTACTCATGTACAATAACTGGGAAAAAGGGACACCATAAGGTACCCAAAACCAATAACAACAAAGTAAAGAGAGTAAAAACCCTGCTCCAAGGCATCCCAAGAAGCTCGGCTCAAAAAAAATGTACAATGTTGAAGAAGTTTGGTGTGCACTATGGTCTGAATCCACTGCTCAATCACAAAACTCAAAAACAACTGACACTGGGCTTCACTAGAATAGCTCCATACAAGGAGACTGTCAATGGAGTGATGTCGAAAGTGAAAAAAAACCAACAAACATAATTCGATCAACTGCTGAAAATAGGTGTGCCACGATCCAAGAACAATAACCAAAGCAACAAGGTAAGGACAAAAACTCCAGAGTGTCATGATCCAAGAAAATCCAAGGTAACAAGGTAAGGACACAAAACCAGAAGAAGCAGGATCAACACCACAACCTCCCATACTACTGAATGGGTGGAGTGATGCTACAAATCTGTATGAGTTGTCAAAACAACTACTCAAACATTGAAAAACTAACACTGGGCTCCACTAGAATAGCTACCCATAAGAGAGACTGTCAACATGCCAAAAGTGTCAAAAATACAGATACAAAATCTCTCAACAAAAAAGAGAGATACACTACACCTGCTAAAGAAAAATGCTCAAAATAAGAAGCATCACAATGCCTAAGGTATAGAAAGTGGAGCGAGAGGCCTAATGGTGGATGACCATGCCTTTAGAGTCCTCTCAACGAATCCCTATGTCGTTGCCATGATCAGATATCCACCCCAAATCAACATGGATGGATGAAGAAGATGCCTACATATGACTTGGTGTAAAATGCACAATGGGTGTATGCAAAAGAACATCAGAATGTGTGTCAGGTTGATCATGTCTGACAGCTGAAATCTCAGGTTTCTCAATCTTGAGTGAAGGTGAAAAACTCATGTGTTGCTCATGATCCTCAGAAAGAGTCGAGTGAACAAAAAAGGAGCTCTGTCAATGTGTGATCCCAATGAAGTATCTGCTCAAAAACCAATGTCATGACAAGAATTCCACTTAACATGTGGAATAGAGGAAACAATACCCTGTGAATGTCTTCCAATGACTCCACTAGTGAGACCCATAGAATGGAGCATGTGAGATTTAAATGCAGTGGTATGCTTCTAAAAAAGGCCATGCAGCTGAGTAAAAGTAGGATACACAACATGTGGTACTATAATAGGCACAAATGTGGAAGAACATGCAATAAAAAACTTCAGAGGTGTATAAGCATCAAGAGCAGGAATAGACTCAAAGACTGATAGATCAATGTCAGTGGATTTAGGAGCAATAGCTGCAAGTGGACTAGGAGCATTGATATGGTTGTCCATAATATGATGGTGATGTTGTAGGCTAGCAAGTTTGCTCCGCAGGAAGTGTATTATTGTATCCTTGTCATGAATGAGTGACTGTAGAAGAGAATTTCACTTCTTGAGCAATCTATTTTCTTCCACAAATTTTACAATATCCTCTTGAAGTCCACATACTTCATAGAAAATCATATCATTCTCATAATCCATGATAGATACAAAATACAACTCCCATAAATTTAGGACATCGGGCTCAGCCAAAATTACATCCACAATTGATTACAACACTCCTCCATATTTGGCACTTTATAATTATAGTGTAAGTCTCAAAATAAATATTTCCAATGGAAAGAGCATGAAAAAAAAATCACTTTTGTAAAAAATGGCACTCAAAACCGAGTTACCGATCAAAAGTTACAAGGTTTTTAATATTTTGCTCTGTTATTTATTTTACTTGCCACTAAAACAAAATAAATTGTTGTTGCCTTCACCACACAAATAAAATTAAATGGGGCTGAAGTTAAGCACCTACTAGTAGGAATCACAATCTTTAAGCCCTCATATGACCATGCCATATGACCAAGGGCTAAGGATTTCAATGGCCATGGACCCCTTCCAAAAAAGGAAAGATCTAAAAACCTTCCCGTGTGTAAACTGAGACAGATACGCTGCATCAAAAAATTGCCCTGTGCATATCTCAAGAAATCCAAAATCCTTGAAATAGAATCCCATGTTTTTTTATTTATAGCATGGATCCCGAGGTAGACCGGTGTGCTTCCCTGCAACAATGCAAAAAAACTAGAAAAATGACTGCCTCCAGAAATGGTCGAGTTTACAGTCGATCTCAGGGTTTCCCCAGCTTCTGGATCCAATGGAAGCCTCTGCTTTGCATAAAAATGCATGTAGTAACAAAATACAATCAAATCCCAAATATATGAATATATAATGAATTTATTTGCAAAATAAAACTTACAGACGGATGTCAACAACAATCTCCAGCTCTGATACCATGAAAGGAACGATAACCAGATCATACCAAGCCAAGAACACAGATGCTAATCAAACACCATGATCAATAAGATGAAAGCAATTTTCCAGAATAACTTTACATAAAACCTTTGCAAACAAATGAGTAACAATATCATATATTATTATGGAACTCAATGCAATACATTGAGAATGGGCCTTGCTTAAATAGGTAAGGAATAACAATCTAAGAACCAATCAAGGTCATAGATCAAGCCATAAATCAAGGAAATAACTAGTCATCAAAGAACTAGTCAAGACCATAGATTTAGGAGAGAACTAGACATCAAGGATCTAGTCAATACCATAGATCAAGGAAAGAACTATACCTAACAACTAGATAATATCTCCTAATATCTAAATAAGATAAAAGAAATATCCACACACATAAGTGGGTGAGGATAAATACAATAAAGGTAAATAAAGTACCTAGGTGAACATGAGCTAAGGTAAATACCTACTCTAACAATATTCTCACAATAATGTCATCTACTAATGTCATCTTCTTTAGCTAACATTCTTACTATCAAGACTCGACAAGTTTCTCTTGAAGCTTGTCAATAATATCCTTCATGCATATACCCATAAATTTAAATTTTTACCCTAATTAAAAACATTAATGCTTCTTCACGGATCTTATCACACTCTTGTTTCACCGTGACAACAAATATTCAATATAGTAAAGCCTTTTGGAAGTACTTCTCAAACAATATATAATACTTCATACACTTTTGATAAACTTATCAAGGAAAATATATCTCCATGCCAAGAATTAAAATACTTGGTAATAGACTTCTTAGCTGATGCAAACAAATATAGGCCTCAAAACACCCACTCATGCCTATCATAGTTATCAATCATGTGAAGAAATTTCATGATGAACCTTAAATAAGATTTGTAGCCATCTTATATCTTCATGTTACATAAATAAACAAGGTCATCCTAGTATTTTAGACCAATCACCATCTAAATGGAAAAATAACTATCCCATATTCAAAACACTATCACATAGCTTCAAACATGCTTATGTCTTTAATACATGATACCTCAAAGAAAAAAATGAGCAACTCTGAGAAGATATGCACAAATGGTTTCTTCTTCTTTCATCTTCCAAATTTCAAATTGATTTCTATAGGTCTTTAGCTTTTCCAACTTCACATATCACTAGTAGCTTATCCCATATGGCCTTAGATGAATTACATTTCATTACCTTGATAAATTATGACTCTTCCAATCCACACAAAATAACATTCATAGATTTACAATTGTCAATACTAGCCTTCTTACACCTTGCTTCAATTGGAGGGTATTGAGGAATGGTGTATCCATCTACAAATGATTTCCAAATATCAAATATCAAGGAAATAATTTAATTTCACATCATCTATAAGGTTTTTGTAATTGAAATGCATAAATTTGTTCTACATCAAATAGAATATTTTCTAGTAAATTATCAAAAGTTTTTATAAACTAGGGAATCCAATGGGGATGATTTATATCTCCCATTTCACTTTATAGGTCAACCTTACTCAGATTGTAATTTCAGATCTTAAATGCACTTGCAAACTTGAGATAAAATATTAAATATTCCATAAACCTAATGTGTAGTGGGTTCCAGACATAAGCAAAACAAATTTATTAGGAGGATCTAGAGAAAAATTTGACAGTCCTATGCAATTAGGTCCAATCATCCATTTGAAACAGTAAACAATTCATTTTGATCATGTACCATCAAGTTCTTGTCCATCACTATAGACATAGGGTTTTAAAAGGATTTAAAAATAGGTATCCTTCTTAACAATTGTTTATAAAAATATGAAAATCAAATAATATCATTCTACATGGAAAACCTTCTCAGTATCCCTGTTCAAATTTATCCAATAGCTTGGGTCCCCATGTAAATCATACACATTCCAATGAGCAACAAACACTCACATTCAACCTCAAATTCTCACTTCCACGAATGTGATAAGGGAAAATATCACATATATTACTTAATATTACATTCCAAGACCTAAAAATTGGTCCACACCTCAATAAAAACCTATGAAACCTTCTATAATGATATAATTTGCATGACCATGTTGAGAAAATTCCAAATCACTTCACTAGGGCATGTTTTCTCAAAGACCATTTCTAGGATACCATAGAAATTATCCAATTACTAACACCTGAAAAAGAAACTATAAGACACATGGAGTGTCTCTATTAACTTTTAATCATGCTCTATAGTCATCTCTAAAAATGCATAACAAAGTCATACATACATTTACTCCATCATGTCATATCATACCTGCTAACTAGACCTCCAAATTAGGCCTCTTAAACATGCTTGTTTCACTCATAATGATATCCTCATCACATTAACAGACTTGAAAACTTGTAATAAACTTCATAACACCTAATGAAACCTCAAAAACATTATCCATACCTCTAAAAGACACTACAAAAATCCTGCAGACCATTACACTTCTCAAGAACCCATGAAACACCATGAAATCTCAACAAGATATAGGTTTTACCTTAATTGACACGACCAATTCACCTTGAAATGCTCCCTTTACTCCTTATGAACATAAATAATTAATGATTTAAATGAAAACATATAGCTTTAACATCAAACTAAGATTAAGTTTGAACAACTTGTAATCAAAAGAGATCATCATGTTCCTATCACAATGTAGATATCATAATAGTGCTTCTAAACAGTTATTTGACTCTAAGGATGTTTTATGTCTGGTACACAAGAATAGATTGATTGTAGTGATTCAATTCATAAATATCTTCATCATAAAAGGTTTCATCTTCATCAAATTGGTCAAATGGGGTAGGAATCTTCTCTCTCTCTCTCTCTAAAGTTCTCTTCTTCTCTCTCTGTTGTCCAAATTCTAATCCTTCATTAATTTTCAATAGAGTTGTTTTCCTAATTTTTTAATGGTCACTAAGTGACCTTCAACTTAATCTATTGTAATAGACATTTTTCATCAATAAAAAAATGAATCACCTTTTTATCCAAGGAATATGAATGGTCACAAGTGTTTAAGATAGTTGAAAATACATAGGGGAAGATGACAAGATAGTTGTAGTGCTATAATTAGAATGGATTCTCAACATTCCAAAGGGTTGAAATTGTGGAACTTTGTATGTTGTTAGATTTGTATCATGTACAATAGAGAAATGAAATGCTACAATATTTCTTCTAAATTAAATTATTATGTTATCTACTTCTTTATTTTAAATTTTGTAAGCAAGGTGATCATTACGTAACACATAAAAGAATTTTGTTTCCTTGATTAATGAATCTATAGAACTTTGTGTTTCTAGTTTGTTAATCTTGATGTTTTCTTACATTTTTATATTATTCTAATTGAATGTGGACCTAATATAATTTATGTATGTGAATTTTATAATCCTAATCACATCATTAAACCTTTCTCTCCTTATATCTCCAACTCGCATTTACCTCTCTTCACCGCAAATTCCTTCTTTATACACTATATACATTTTTTTCCGTAGGTTTATTAGAGTATTCCTATCTGATCCCTAACCTAACGTCTACCCCATAGATTTATTTATTTCATATTTAATAATGGTAACCTCCCATACAAAAAAGAAGTAGCTTAGCACCCTGACCATTGGTGAAAGTCAGTAATTTTCACTACAACAAATTATTTCACTAATAGAGACCTTACAATAAGAAGCTAATAATTTCAAAATGGATGTCTAACAAACAATAATGTGTTACACATTTACCAATATAATGCAACACTAATACCATATCAGACTGAACAATATTGTGAACATCATAATATTTTCATGCAAACAAAATGTACTCCAAGTAATTAGCAAGAAATTTAACATAACTGAGTATGGATATTATTGCAAAGGTAAAATTGGATCCCTTTATCTTCTGAAAAAAAAATGGTTCTAAGTTGAGTTTAATTATAACACCCAATCCTGGACATGTATGTAGACACCAAAATTGGGTCACACTCCCCTTAGCCACTGATCAAATAATTAACTTAAATATGGGGCACCTAACCATGGCCCCTTTCACCCCACATTAATAATTAATGTAATTATTTTAATTAAATTAAATATCCATCCTCACAATATCCATTATTTTATTACCTTAATAGACCTAATTTCCACCTCACCTAGACACCTCATCTAGCCACCTCACCCTAGACCTATTCTTGACATGTTTCCATAACTAAATAACTAAGTCTTACTTGCCTTAATGTAAGATTTGTTCTAACCCTAAAATCAATGCCTACTATCCCTCTAACCACCTTCCCACTCATAAAAACATAACATATGTTATACATCCAGGAAGAAAGGAATGATCCCAAGAAATTAAAAAGATCTGCCCATTTTAGTAAACTTAGGGAATCCACTTACTTGATTCTGATCAGACCTAAACTAAGCCTAGTCAAGATAGAACCATCGTTAATTACCAATTATTCACCTTGGCAACCTTGTTTGAGAGGTTAGCACATTTTGATGTCAAAGAAGAAAAAGAGGATCTACATGCAAGTAGAACGAAGGTCTTTTCATGCATCCAGACATCTAGAATGAGCATCTAGACAGATCTAGAAGCATTGCACCCATGATAGCATTCTAGGGAGCACGGCTACGAAACCAAACACCATTCCTCCAATCAACTGTCACCTTCATCCAGCCATCAAACCTTCATCATAGTAAGTGTCTTGTTAACCAACATTCTTCTATTTTTTTTCTAGTATGCTTTGTGACCTCTGTATTAGTGTCTACTTGAACTCTTACTTCCCCACCATTTATTTCCATACAAGTTTGATCATTCCTTCATCCACACCATAAAATTGCCCATACCTGATTGTTAGATACCTCTGATTATTTTAAACACCTCCCCAAACCTACACCCACTCCTCACCATCTCCAAGTCAATCTCAGACAAATCCCTAAATCATGAACTATTGAGTTATTTAAAACCCAGAGTAACCATCATCAGTTCTGCATAAACCGTCACCGATCATACTAGAGCGACGTCTATCTTTGTGTTTTATACCCTATCCAAGAATAGATCCAACAACTTCCTACCAATTGACCTAAGCAACCCAGAATCAGACCCTAACTAGTCCCAGTACCTTGACAGTTACCTCATCCTTTAGATTCAACTATAGCCTATCCTATTGTGATTGGATTTGCTGATTGTACTTGCATGAGATACCTAAATCATATCAACTACAATAGGAATTTACTTATTTCTCACATTAATTTGTTTTAAATAGTGGATTGACAACCATCTAAGAAGTATCACACTTCCTGGAACTAGCATACGCTAGGTAGTCCACTATCATATATCATTTAACTTCTCTTTTTTGGTCTTGTTTTCTATTACAGGTAGTTCCTCCTAGCCAAAAGGAAGCTCTCACAATCAACATTGGGTCAAGAAGTAAGAATGCATGCATAAACCTCGAACCAATTCATTTTACAGATATTCCTCCTAGCCCATAACCCTATCTGTTTTGTCATTCAAAAACATAAAGAAAATGGTGAAACATTTTGGGATGCCCAGTGGGACCCATCGGGGATTCTATTGCATTTTCTTCATTTCTAGGAAAAAGTTGTGTGTTTTTTCCCTTTAAAAGGCTTACACGGTAATTTTCTTCCCTAGTAATATCCTCTTCTTTTAAATTTCTCTAAAAGGAACAATTCTCTTGGTGCATTTAAAAGGAATCATTATTTTTTCTAGCTTTCTACATTTAGTGAAAGAGCATACCCTCTCCTATTCATCATTTGCTTCCTTGAATGTAATCTTTTCGATTTGGGATTAAAATTGGTTGCATTAAATTTTGATTTACTACATTTAGCTCACATTAAAATGAGGGCAACCTATATGTTGGAAGTCATGCCCAATTGATGGTTGACATAAAGAATCATAGAAAGCACATTCTCTCTCTCTCTCTCTATCCTACCAAACTACACAAAACTGAAATATACACATCTTTATTAAACAACATCTTACCTGGGAACACCTGTCCAAAATCACATGATCAGATTGGAAGGTACTCCCCAGCTCATTACCTCTGTCGAGTCATTATCTCAGAGGATGACCCACCCCCGCCGTAACATACCTAAAACCTCTCCTTTTACATATCTTTCTTGGTAGGAAGCCTTCCTCACCAAAAAATCTATTCTTAATTCATGAATCGGTCTTTCAAATAGCATAAGCTCAACACATTAAAAAACACTTGTTAGGTACATGTTTTTAGTGTTTGATTGATGAGTGTTTTGATGTATAAGGATATGCTTCTTTGTTTTTCCATTTTGTTGCCTTACACACTCCACAATCACATCTGGAGCATTCTGACTTCTTCTGAGTGTGTCAAGACTTCATTGCATCATCTCTAGACCTCTGGTTTGATTATTTATCTCACTAAACTTCACAACAATCCATTTTTCTACATTTTCCAATTTTTACAGTAACCGACATTGGTTACCCCTGTTGGCATTAGTTTTTCTTAACCGGCATCAGTTTTTTATTCTTTGGGGTTAAATTGCTTAAAGAATCCTTATTTCATTTTCTTTGTTGTTAGAGTTCTTGTGAGTTTTTGTACTCTCTAGGCTTTGATAAACTGTTATCATACAACTTTCTCATCTGACCAACACCAGTCTTTACCTCATTTTGTAAAATCGTTCCTGTCTCACAGTAACTAACCTGGGTTACTCCTGAACTAGCATTGGTCATCCTTAATCGATGTTGGTTACCTGGACTAAATATCAACTGATATATTACCCAAATCCACCTATAGACACCTATTTTCTTCATTCTCACTACTCCCTGTGTCACCTGTAGGATACAACATCACCTATTATACATTCATTCGCATGGTGTTGACTCGCAATCAAGCTAATGCCCTTACATTTCACGCAAGTTGTGAACCACTCCCACCTAGTCTTTCACCACCCTCTTTCTTGTCACCCATGGATCTAACCCTAGCTACCACCATTTCTGCAAGAAACCAAGAATTTACATGACTCCTTATTAATAATCCCATGGCCTTACAGTTCTACCTTTCCCACTCTTCCACCTGGGACTTGTCAGGTCAGTTGATATATGACATGCATGTATCCATTTCTCCTGTCATTATTCTCACTTCTACATTAGCCCCTAATAATGTGGTGTTACCTTCACCTGCTTCACCCCAATAGTTTCATAGCTAGGACCCATACCCATTATGACCATTGTGTCTACAGTATAAGTCACACCTGTAGTATCTGTTGTCCCCTCATTGACCAACCAGACCATAACCCTTTCTGCACCCATTATCTCACAAATACACAGTTCAACACAACCTCTCATGGTGTTGGTGACCCCTACTCCATTCCAAAATCTTGTCCTTTCCATCCCAGAAACACTGCCCCAATTGCTACTAGAGTCACTATGACTGTCCCACATACATACACATACTATCAACAACCCCCTATCTCATATGTCACCCATTCTAGGTACATGCCCTCTATGTCGGTCCCCTATTCTCAACCTCCCTATTCAGCATCACCATACATTGGAATTCCTCCCACGTTACAGGTTCAATACCAGCTCCCTTATGCCATAGGAGGTGCCCTTCCATCACAACCTACTAATGACCTCATCAAATTAATGATGGAAAGGATACAGACACTAGAAGCATCAGTTCTAGGCTCACACAATTCTCTCACCTACGATGAGATTTGTAATGAGCTCATTCATCTATCCATCCAAATTCACCCATACCATGTACATTATGAAATGCCAAAATTTAACATTTTCAATAGTAAGGAAGACCCACAGTAGCATTTGTGGTCTTTCTAACATGGGTGTTACCTGATCACCCATGATGACACTTTACTCCTATGGACCTTCCCAATGTCCTTGACAAGACCTACATTGGACTAGTACAGTGGGCTACCAAGACACTCTATCTACTTGTATAATCAAGTAGCCCAAGCCTTCTTAGATCACTTCACCATCAACATTGTTAAGAAGGTTACGATGACTGACCTTTATTCCACACGACAGAATGACGATGAGTCTATCACTGACTTTCTCACTCATTGGCACAGCCTAATTAACCAGATCACATTTCAATTACCTCAAACTGAACTCATAGATTTTTTTACTTAGGCTTATGCTAGACACATCTCACCAACCCTACAGGTGTAAACCTTTCACACTTTTGATGAGGCATTCACCATGGCACAGAAATTAGAAATTTGTACTATCAAAGAGATGAAAATTCAACTTCATAACAAGAACATCACATTCAAATCAAATGATGCTTCTTCATCCTCGAAACCCCAAAAATACTATTCAAAACCAAAAGGATCTACCAACACTGTAGTTCTCAAGGCTGGTCCCCCTCATCAATCAAACCTATCCAAACCTCCTTCTAATCTCTCTCCCATCCAAGCTTTCCATTTCAAACGAAAGAAAAAAAAGTACACTTCGATATGGGAATCTTATTCTTATATTTTGGAAATTCTTGTAAAGGCTGGTGCCATTACCCTTCCACCTATAAAACCACATACTAGTTTTGACCCTAAATTTATAACCTTTGACATGATGATAGTTACACAATTTATGTTCATGCTATTTTTGATGACATATCAGATTCTTCACAATTGCCTCATGTTCCTTCCATAGGTGAAATATTAGCCCGAGGTCCCCTAGCTACACCAAAACCTATTTAATGTACTCATCCACCCATAGAGAAACCCCCTTAAATTTTTCCTTCACCCATGGAAGATCCTATAATCAGCATGCCTCCTTTGACCCCTTAAATTTTCGAGTAGTCATCAGTGGCACCTCTCCTACTCATAGGAGATACATATCCATAACCTACACCATCACAAGGAGATTCCACCTTGTCTAGCCCATCCTCTCATCTACCCATGGAGGATCCTATAGAAATGCCATTTCCTTTTGATGACCATTCACCTTCAGACCCCCAGAGATCCCACTGATCTGCTTTCAGATCTCTTACCCATAGAGTCTAAGGCTAGCCATTTCATTGTATCTCGAACACATTTTATGTGGATTGTTACTCAATCCACGTCTACCCCACTTACAATAGTACCATCTTTATGCTTAGTTGATCATCTAGACTATGTTGATAGAGCTTTACTTTGGGGACACCTCCCACTGCCTATGTCAACCCAAATGTAGTTGTCATTCACCGACACCTCCACTATCTATCCAAAAGTGTTTCAATTGACCAAACCAAACACAACCATGACTATTACAACACCCTATATATCACCACCCATGACCTAACTCACACCTTTTCCCATAACCCAACATACATCTACACCCAAACACTTACCCATGCCTATATCATCTCCCTTACTTAAATCCATGACTATCTTAGGGGTCAAGCTGACATCAAACCTTACTCACCCACCCATTAAATTAGATTTACCCACATCTTCCCAAACAAAGGCTAAACATATTATGGCCCCTATAAAGAAGATCCAATATCCTAGGCCTTATACACCAACCTCACCTATAATGCTATTATCACCTTCACCCTTTGCTTCCATCCTAGGAGCTCACCCCTTGACCCTGGCCAAGCAACCCCTATCCATCGATAAACCAAGAACCCAACAACCCATTTCCTCATCACAGACCTCTAATATACCCAAGCGACCCACACAAATTCCACCCTCACCCATAACCTTCTTACCACCAATACCTCCACTACCATCCATAGCTTCTTCACTACCCATGACACTTTCTTCTCTTTCACTTAGACCTTCTACCCATCCTCTACTAACCACCTCTGCAGCACCTCAGTTACCCTCATGGGTAACCCATCCTCTTCCGCCATCTACTTTTCCCTCCACATCTCATATGCCCATGTAACCTTTTACCAAAAATGGGCAACCTAAAGATAAAAATCCATTACTCTCAAATAAGATAGTTAAACTAACCTAACCTTCCATTGCTAGCTCTTCTACCATACCCATGCCCAAGCAGATGCAACCAAGACTAAAGACTGCTCCACAAACCAAACTAGTGAACCAAACCATTCCCCCTCTCGTAAATCCTCTTCCTCCACAATCAACCATACATGTACCCAAACCCACATTCACCTCCCATTATGAACCACTAACAAGATCTTACGCCAAAATTTTAACCAATGTCCTCGAAACTTCTGTCATCACATTACCACCTCTTAAACCTTACGACCCACTCAAACCCAAACAAAAATGGTTTGACAAAACTAAAATTTACACCTACCATCATGTTCTAGGATACAATGTCGAGAATTGTAAGGCTTTGAAAACCACTTTTTTCAAATTGTGTCCTCCTGAAATTTTTTTTGATGATGACAATCTTCTTGATGAGGACCCTATTGCACCTTCACCAATCTCCCTAGATCTTCTCCCACTACCTACTCAACGACCAATATCTCCACCCCCATAACTCTTTAATCCATCCCCGATGATATTCGAGATTAACATTGTTCATATCAGAGTGTTGGCCAAACCACCACCCAAAATGTCTAATGCACCCTACTAATTTCACAAGGATCATCTCCCCTACTAGGGGTTTTTTTTCCTCATGCCATGCTATACCTTCCATGACACACCTCTATTCCATACACTTGGACCCTTCAAATCATCATGATCAACATTGCCACCCATGCTTAGAAAGAAAAGGGTAAGGAAAAAGGCAATTGGCCCATCAACCAACCCCATACCCAACATACCAGCCACACCCATACCCAAAGTCACCATTTGAGGTCCTGCATATCCTATTTTCGATGGGGTCATACATCACACAATGCTGAAACAACTAAACCAATCCCCCCTCAAAATTTATTTATATGACCTCATCCAAACCTCAGAGTCACATCATCAAGCCCTCATGGAGGTCCTTCAATCTATTAAAGTCTTAACAAATGACACTACACCTATAGCCTCCATCATTACCCCTCACCACGTAGCCTCTCTCACTAAGATCATCACCTTCCTCTAGACCTCAACCTACTTGCACAAGTGGCCACCCTCATCTTTTTAGATGAAGAGATCACTCCCCTCCAGTCTGATGACCCCGACCCCACTCTTTTCATCTCCATCTTTATCAATAATATACACATACGATGCGTTATGATCGATGATAGTTGCTAGTATTAACATCATCTCCTCCTCATGCATATGACCAAATTTGGATACCTTCCAATTACATGCATTGTAACCCAATTATGCTATGCTCCTTCAATGATGTCATGGCCTTTACCCTAGGTACCATTGTTCTCCATGTCCATGCATGGGTCCTCGTACATTGTCCTCGGAACATTTCTATGTCCTAGAAGAGGATTTCTAGTATAACTTGCTCCTCGAACTGACCCTGGATCTGTGCCATGGGTTGTGTCCCTTCGACTTTACATCGCTACCTAAAATGTGAACATGAGGGGACATAATTACACCATCCCTACTAGACCCATCACATTTCAAGACCTGTAATATGTAATATCATTCTAATGACATGTGCTTGTACCGGTCAAGGCATCTATAACTATCACTACTTCACCTTCACCCATAATCCTCATCTACCAAAACTACCACTACCTCTATTGCATCTAACCTTATTATCCCCACTACAGCTGTAGCCTCTACTACTGACTAACACTACGTCTCCCCATAATCTAGTGAAGTCCATCTATCCTTGCTACCCACATACCGACTACTGATCCCTTAGAAGGTGTTTTTTTAATGCCTCACTCTAGGGAGAATACCGCTATATACAATATCGACACCTTCCCCACCCCACATGAGTATGGGAATCTACGTCAACACTCTAGATATGACATCCACATTGGTGATGTTTTTCCTTATGGACCTCCCCACCTTCACACCAATATATATGTATAGGGGACTTGATATTTCCACCTATAAACCCAAACCTCCATCCCAAGCCCAACCATTTTTTTCTGACCTACAATCCCTCACTATGACCGCTACTTCACTCACAGTTTACTCCACTGGCGCACGTGGAAAGGATTTGGCTTCAGATTTTATGAACATAGGGCCACCATAATGTCATTTACTTGTACCTCTCATAAATACAATGACCGTAGTGGAATTGGTTTTGATACTCCACCCTCCAAGAGGGTTCATGTCAACCTTATCCAGGATGAGAAATCTTCCCCATCTCATTCACCCACATTACCATCTTCACCCACGGAGTCCATAGATCCTGAATCTATTCCTCCTAACTTTTTTTTTCATAAACACCATTTCCCTGGGACCACTGACCTATCAACATGATGGTAAGTCTCCCTCTTCTCTCCCATTCCTATATCCTAACATGATTGATGATGATACGCCTTCTATTAATGTCATTTAATGTCCAGATGATGAGTCCATCCTCACCTACCTTGGTGCAGAAGACTCTTATATTCATTAGTCGTTACCCTCTGAGACATAAACCATGTTGAACAAATCGACCATCAAAATCAACATTAACACTTAGGATGACCCACACATTCTAAAGATCAGCCAATCCTTAGATGCTACTAAATAGAAAGCCTTCACCTCTTTCCTTTGGGACCATGGCAATGCTTTTTCTTGGTCCTATGCCAATATGCCTGGTATTGATGCAAAAATCACATTCCACAATATCGTAACCACTGCTGATGCCAAACTCATCAAACAAAAGCTGAGAAAAATGCATCCTCGTATTACTCTTCTAGTTAAAGAAGAGCTTTAATGCCTTCTCTTGGTTTCCTTCATTCTACCCATTGACTATCCCCAATGGATTTCTAACATCATTCCTATCATAAAGGCAATAGGGGGACTCCACATTTGCATGGAATTTCATGACTGAGTAGTTGATCTCACCGCTGGCCATGAAATTTTATCGCTCATGGATGGTTTCTCGAGATACAATAAAATATTACTAGCTCTAGAATATCAACACAAGACTACTTTCATCACCGCTTAGGGAACTTTCTGTTATCGATTCATGCCTTTTAGCCTCAAAAAATATGGTGTTACATATCAGGGAGCCATGACTTACATCTTCCATGATATCATGCATCACATACTAGAAGATTACATAGATGATCTTCTCACCAAATATAAACATCAAATAGAACACTTGTCCATACTTAAAGTCATCTTTGACCGTCTCATCAAGTATTGTGTTCATCTTCAACCAAAGAAGTGTGTCTTTGCGGTACTTTCTAGAAAACTCCTAGGTTTCATCATTTCTTTGTGTGGCATAGAATTCAAACCTGCTAAAGTCAAGGCTATTCTAGAAATGCCTCCACCCATTAATCTCCATCAACTTTGAAGCCTATAAGAAAAGTTACAATCTCTTCCTCATTTTATCTCACAACTTTCTGACTGTTGTCAACCATTTCATTATCTTCTCAAGAAAGATGTTTCATTCAAATGGGATGATGAATGCCATAGATCCTTTGAGGCATTAAAATAATACCTCCTTCAACGACCAGTGCTCATTCCTTCTAAGGATGACCAACCCTTTTACCTGTATGTTTATGCCACTAACTATTTTGTAGGTGCCATGCTCGTTCATTGCAATGAGCAACATAGAGAGAAGGAATTTTATTAAATAAGTTGTACCCTTCTTGACTATGAAACTAGATATACCCACGCCAAAAAAATATTCTTAGCCTTAGTTTTTGTCACCACCAAACTTCGCCATTACCTACTAAATCACAAAACCTTCCTCATTACTAATATTGACCCATTGCACTATATGTATGCCAAACCTTATCAACATTAATGTGTCACACATTGGCTTATGCTTCTTTCTGACCTCAACCTCAAATTCATTCATCAAATGTCCATCAAGGGCTAGGCTATCACTGACCAACTGGATGATGCACCTATTTATGAGAATCATCCATCTAAATTTGATTTCCCAAAATATTCTATAGCTACCCTTTCCCTGGACAAACCTACTTACCAAATGAAACTCTTCTTTGATGGCTCCAAGTGTCAGCATGGGGGTGGGGCTAGTGTTATTCTCATTCCTCTTAAGGGTGAACCTATGCCTTTATATTTCAAACTTGATTTTTATTGTACAAACAATATTTTGGAATACAAAGCACTTGTATTGGGTCTCCAGGCTACTTATGCCTTAGATGTTAAGATCAATCAATATCTTTGGTGATTCTCAGTTGGTCATAAACCAAGTCAATGGTATATACCAGTGTCATAATGAGATCCTTCAAAAGTATAATCATCACGTAGATATGCTTTTGACCACCTTTGACCATTACACACTTCAAACCACCCCACGTTCTACCAATAAATTTATGGATACCATGGCCTGCTTGGCTTCTCAGATACCTGCTTCACCCACTGACTCTAAAATATTTTTCACCATACAAAGCATACAATCACCCTCTTATTTACTTCATGAAGTTTACTCTGTCAGAATCATTGCCCCTAACCCACGTGACCTTTGGTATAAGTAATATGCAGACTATCTTTCCCTTTCCATTTTACCCACTAATCTCACTACAATGGACAAATGATCCTTTCTTAAAAGTGTCTCCCGTTATGTCCTCATGGTTGGTCTCCTTTACAAGCATGGCTTCAATGGAATTCTCTTACATTGCCTTACAAGTTTTGAAATTCCTTACACCATTAAGGAATTCCACGATGGAATTTATGGAGGTCACTTTAGTGGTTTAGCTGTCGCAAAACACATTCTTCACCTAGGCTATTATTGGCCAAACCTAAACAGTGACTATTGTGATTATGTTAAACGTTGCATGAAACTCTAAATAAATGCTAATCTCCATCACACACCTAGTCATGCCTTATAGGTTGCATGAGACCTTTGGCCTTTCTCTCAATGGGGTTTGGATCTTGTCAGTGAGATAAACTACCATTTTTCACAATGCCACCAATGGATCATAAACTCTACCAAATATTACACTAAATGGGTAGAATCCATTCCCCTCATTTCTATAAAAGCCAAGAAAATATGTGAATTCATCAACCATCACATCATTTGTCATTTTGGTGTTCCTTACCACCTCATCACTAATAATGGAAAACAATTCAAAAACAGAAACCCTATGTAAAATATGTGAATATTTTGGCATCCAACTCAGTTTCTCATCACCTTATTACCTGCAAACCAATGGTCAAGCCAAATCAACCAATAAAACCTTGAACAAAATTCTTATGAAGGTAGTCAATGATACTGGGAAAGATTGGCATACACACATTCCTTTCACCTTGTGGGCTTATTGTACTAGTATTCACACTTCGACTACTGCCACACCCTTTTCTCTGGTCTATGGTACCAAGGATGTCTTACCTCTCAAAGTCCAGATTCCATCTCTCCGCATCTCACTACAAGACATGCTCAACGATGATGACTTTCACCAAGATCATTTAGTGTAACTTGAGTTATTAGATGAATGTCATCTCAATGCTCTTGACCATCTCCAAATCTACCAAAAGAGTATCAAACGTGCATATGAGAAACATGTTCATGAAAAAACTTTTCAGGTCAGTGACCTCTTCCTAAAGGAAAATCAAAATGTAACTAAAGAGGAGAAAAGTAAACAGGGAAAATTTTCTCCTAATTGGCTTGGACCCTATATCGTTACTCATGCCTATGGATCAGGTGCTTATCATTTTTCTTCACTTGAAGGTAAACCCAAACCTGAGCCCCTTAACACCTTACATCTTCAACCATTTTATTGTTGATATCAAGTCCTATATCACTTTCTGTCAGTTGATCACTCGTCCCTTGAGCGTTATTCACCTTCCATATTACCCATTTTGAGGATCCATGCCTAAACAAGAATCATGTGATTACCTATCACCTTTTACCTTTGTCTTCAATATGAGTACCACGGCTCTACTCATAGCATGATTCTCATGGATACTTTTCATCTTCTTTAAGATGGAATCCCATGGTTGTTCATCACTCAAAATCACCTCTTCCAAAGTTAATCTTTTTGTACTATGGTTTTGTCTTCTAAACAAGAACCTAATATTCCTCTATAGTCTTTTCCATGACTTAAACGTCCAAAAAATAAAAGGGTTCAACTCCTTGAGTCAAACTTCTAGACAAAAGATGACTCCCTCAAAAGGGAAATCTCTTCACTCTAATTCCACCACTATAAATAGACTACTCCCTTGAAGGACAACTATATATAAAGTCATTACAAAAATATAATAAATATCCATAAGCTTCCCACATTGATCAGCTTCACGAATACCTCAAGGAGATAATATACTCATCCCATATAGACTTCCTACATCAATCATTCTATTAAAAACAAATGAAGAAAAAGGATGAAATTTTCATCATGGAATTTCCTATTCTTGATCCTGGGTTTCTTGTTTTGAAAGACACATTGTCATACACTAAGTTATGCTAAACCTCCTATTCTTACCTCCTTGCCTTTTTAAGCCTAATTCTCTCATTATTGAAGGGACTTACCGCAACCGTGACATTTGGTGATTATGTAACTTTCTTCACCCTTAGAATGGTCCATTACGCAATGCCTTTAGGGTCTTACATTCATAAGCCCCTCTTAGGTATGGTTGACTCCTTAGGGTTCTTATCAATTAAGTGGCTCTTTTACCACCTCTTACCATTCACCTTCCTCATTACTTATTGATTATCCTATACAGGACCAGATCATCGACACTTATATTTTAAAAAAAAAAAAAAAAACCACTCAACCATGTCTACGACCTAAACTCAACCATGCATGTGGCCTAAAATCAACCATGCCTGTGACCTACAATCAATCATGCCTATGACCTACATTCAAAAATTCCTAACACTTACCAACCCATTCTTATACTTCATCATAATCATCCCTAGCTTATGGGAGAACTATATTGGCCTAAGGTCCCTTTTCGTTGGGACTATGTAGACAACACTTCAAGGGCATGTTTCCCTTAGAGGTTATCTCAGCCACTCTCTACCCTAACCAATTCAACATTTCCCTTTCCTTTTCCTATTCACATTCTACCCTAGTTAGTTTCCTTTCTATATTAATACCTAGAAATAAAACCACACAAACAATAATTGCTAAACATATTTACCTTCATAGTTTACACATTTATTTCATAACATCTACCATTTCTCTACCATAATCATACATTTTCCTACAAATTATCTTAACAGGATCCATACCATCAAAACTTACACACATTAATGAATTAGAAATTCAATCAACCATCAAACCTGACTCAACCATGCCTAAATCAACCTGACTTAACCATGCCTAACTGACCTAACTCCACCATGCCTAAATCATCCTGGCTCAACCATGCCTAACTGACCTAACTTACCCATGCCTAAATCAACCTGAATCCACCATGCCTAAACCAACCTAACTCAATCCATGCCTATAACCTAACTCAATCCATGCCTACATTGACCTGACTCTATCATGCCTAACTTACCTAGTTTCCATCACATGTATAAAATCATCAGCGAAGTTATATATAATCATACACATCATACCATAAAACCTCATCATCTCTATATATATCATCCAAATCTGAGTGTCCATACATATATACTTGGTTGTAAAATCTATACAAATATCTCTCATCTACCATATACCAAATACAAAGGTCTCAAAATATTTGGCATGTAGAATGGTATCATGTATACAAAAAAATAAAAAACTCTCTCATAAACAACCTCACTATCATTGGTGCATAGGCTGGTATGTATAAAAAACAATCACAATATTATCCAAAATGACAATATCCCTCATCTACCCCTCAGATATCTAAGTCGGTCTCTCCCAACTCCTCTACCACTACTGTTTGGTGCCCACCAACCACCTCCCCTCCTTCTGTGGGCCTCGGTCTAACCGCTGATGGCCCCTCATCTACAGATGGTCTACATATACTGGTAGACACCAAAATTGGGTCACAATCCCCTTAGCCCCTGATTGGATAACTAAATCAAACATAAGGCACCTAACCATGGCCCCTTTCACCCCACATTAATAATTATTTTAATTATTTTAATTAAACTAAATAGCCATCTTCATAATATCCATTATTTTACTACCTTAATAAACCTAATTTCCACCTCACCTAGAAACCTCATCCAACCACCTCACCCAATACCTATTCTTGGCATGTTTCCATAACTAAATAAGACTTAGTTTAACCCTAAAAATCAATGCCTACTATCCCTCTAACCACCTTCTCACTCATAAAAACATAACGTCTGTTATACATTCGGGAAGAAAGGAATGAGCCCAAGAAATTTAAAAAGATCTTCCCATTTTAGTAAACCTAGGGAATCTTTCCATAACCGATGCCGGTTAGACCTAAACTGACGCTGGTCAAGATGAAACCATCATTGATTACCAATTATTCACCTTGGAAACCTTGGTTGAGAGGTTGGCACATTCTAACATCTAAGAAGAAAAGAGGAGTTGCATGCTAGTAGTTTGAAGGTCTTTTCGTGCATCTAGGCATCCATAACCATCATCCATACATATCTAGAAGCATTGCACCCACGGTAGCATTCCAGGGAGCACGGCCAAAGAAACAAACACCATTACTCTAATCAACTATCACCTTCATGCATGCATCAAACCTTCATCATAGTAAGTGTATTGTTAAACAACATTCTTCTATTTTTGTTCTAGTAGCTTTGTGACCTCTATTATTAGTTTCTACTTGAACTCTTACTTCCCCACCATTTATTTCCATACAAGTTTGATCATTCCTTCATCCACACCATAAAATTTCCCATACCTGACTGTTACACACCTCTGAGTATTTCAAACACCTCCCCAAACCTACACCCACTCCTCACCATCTTTGCGTCAGTCTCAAAAAATCCCTAGATCATGAACTATTGAGTTATTTAAAACCCACAGTAACTATCATCAGTTCTACATAAACTATCACCGATCATACTAGACTGACATTGATCTCTATGTTTTATACCCTTTCCAAAAATAGAGCCAAACAACCTCCTACTAATTGACCTAAGAAACCTAGAATCAGACCTTAACTAGTCCCAGTACCTTGACAATTACCTCATCCTTTAGATCCAACTATAGCCTATCCTATTATGATTGGGTTTGCTTATTGTACTTGCATGAGATACCTAAATCATATCAACTACAGTATGACTTTAGTTATATCTCATATTAATTTGTTTTAAACAGTGGATTGATAGCCATCTAGGAAGTATCACACTTCCTGAAACTAGCATATGTTAGGTAGTCTACTATCATATGTCATTTAACATCTCTTTTGTGGTCTTGTTTTCTATTATAGGTAGTTCCTATTAGCTAAAAGGAAGCTCTCATAATCGTCATTGGGTCAATAAGTTAGAATACAGGCATCAACCTCCAACCAACCCATTTTATAGGTATTCCTCCTAGCCCATAACCCTATCTATTTCGTCATTCAAAATGTAAAGAAAACTATGAAACAATGTAATACTCCCATAATAGAGTTAGGAGTTACAACGCTATTAATAACATGTAACTCCTGTATGAAAATGAAACATATCAAAGTATGATAGATTCTATGATGGAATATGTCATATGTCATGTTGGTACTCATTCTGAACTAGTACCTATAATTAAAGTGAACTTGTGTTTTGAGACACTTCTCCAAATAGATTCAACAACCCTTGAAAATTGTGTTGTTAAGAAATTTCCCTCTCCCATAATTTTGAAACAACTTGTAAAATGGGCCTGAACATTATGCTCTAAGAATACTGCAGCACACAAATCTAATCATCCATAGATTACATAACTTAGTGTTCTATGAGTTTTTTTCCAATCCATGGAACAATAAGAATCAAATCAAAACTTAAGTGGGATTTTGGTATGGTTGGCTAGTGCAACATTAGCTCAGTCTCATGGGTTGTCCAGTCAGTGTACAATGGGTTTTGAACCCATGAGATATGTGAAATTAAATTAAGGAAAAAATTCAAAAAGTAAATAAAGTAAGTGGATGGTGCTTTAGGTAAAATTAGTTGAGCAGTAGAGTATCTGATACTGAGGGGTTAATCCATGCACCATATTGAGAATGTGGCTATGAAATAAAGCCGTAGTATACTGATTCAATACTCCATCGGTATCTTAGAGGTTAGTATTATATGAACTTTAAAATCTATGATATACTAAAGGATCCAAAACATAAGTAAAAGATGTTGTGGGACATTAAAGATATACAGAAGACCCATAAATAGAATAAAGATGCAAGGAAAAGCCACAAAATGAGAAATGGAGCATTTTCACCTATAACTCTCATTTACCATAATTTTCCAATTATGAGCATGCTTTTCATAAGACTTGTGATTCTAGAAGTGTGTAGACACCCAAAATTGGATCATATTCCCTTGACCCCTTTTCAATCAAATAATAATACAACACTCCTAGCCATTACCTCTTTCTGTACTTTAATATTAATTTCATTACTCATAATTAAATTAATCCTCATCCTCAAACTATTATTATTTTAATTACCTTAATTAAACTAATATCCATGTCATCATGCCACATCAGCCCTCTACCTCATCCTAAGACCTATTAATCATCTAACCAATTCCATGCTCCTATTAATGCCATTTAATAGTCTAGACCTATAAAAAAATCGAGATCACGCCAAAATTAGGAAATATTAGGTTATTTTTGGAAACTTGGACCAATTCTTCTTAACCGATGTCGGTTTTCCCTCGGCTGGTGTTGGTTCCCTAACTGTCATTGTTTAAGTTAAATAAGAGTTTGTAACTCTTTGTTCATGATCTGAATATGACTTCTTTGGCTTACACTTCTAACATTCACACATTCAAGAATTATTGCAACCTTGTGACCCACCAGAGCCTCTCTCAGCGTTTAGATGTCATTTGGTTCATCCACAAGTTATTCTAGAGCTCCAGTACATGCATTAGGAATCCTTGTGTCGCTCAACTTCTGTATTCACTCAGGATCACTACCTTCTACAATGAACACCATCATTCACTTCCAAGATATATTAAATAAGTGTTGTCTCTCTTTTTTCATTTCTAGTATCTTAAATTGTTTAATTAAGTTATCTACCATTCACCTTATTTCGGCCTTACTTGTATCTAATCCATAGTGCCTTCGACAAACCTTTTTTTCATTTAACCTCCCACATCTTACCTATACCTTCATATCAACATATCTGAGTCTTAAAAATAATCCCAAAAAACCTATCCAAAGCCACATCACTCTCATTACAATCACAGAGAGTGTCTAATTCTTAGTTTTTGACATTACCACCCAATTTCCCCTACCGATAATAGTCACCCAATCGACATTGGTCACTGCCCAATATGAACATCAATCACCTAACCAATCTCAATCTCTAAGACTAGAAATTTTCTCTAAATAGCAAGCTCACAACTTTCCCAAAACAACCCAAAACCTTGTCTAACTTCACCCAGACTTCACCTATAGTTCCTACCACACCAGCAAATCCAAACCAACCCATCAACCCTCCAGACCAAGCCTAACCTTACCTTTTAAGTTAAATTTTTTTATTTTTTTTAATTGTAGTAGGAATCATTTCTTTTTCATTTCCTCTTGCATTAAGTTGTATTAAAAAATGGATTGACAACCATCTAGGAAGTACCATACTTCCTAAAACTATCACTTTCTAGGTAGTCCACTGCTATTTATTATTTAATATTCTCTTATGATATTGTTGTGATTTATAGGTAGTTCCTCCTAGCCAAAAGGAAGCTCTCATATTCATTTTGATTGAAAGTATACAATGTGCGCAACACCTTCATCCATCTACATAACAAATGTATTCCTCCTACGCCCATTACCTTCTTATTTGTTTTATTACATTACTTTGAGGTGAAACATTTTGGCATGCCCAGTGGGACCCTATCATTTGGGTTCTTTTACATTGTTCATTCTTATGAAATCTTTGTATGTCTATTTTCTTTCGAAAGAGAGAACATTAAACTTCTTCCTTGGGAACATTCTTCTTCTTCTACTTGTCTAAGTGAACTTCATTTTTTGGGTTAAAAATAACCGTTGTTTTTATTCTATCTTTAATTTAGTCAAAGACCATCATCCTAACCTATTCTCTATTTTCTACATCTAATTTCACTTTCGATTTGGGCTTAAAAATCTTTGCATTTCTTCATGTGTTTATTGCATTTAGCTCACATAAAATTATTTGTAACCTATATACTAGAGGTCATGACCAGTTGATGGTTGGGGGGAATTCAGCGTAGCTCACTTCTTGCACACACACCATAAACCAAATCATTGAAAAAAATGAATCATGATTAAACATCTTCCTTCCCAGTAATTACTGTTAAGGAATAATAATTAGATTAGTGGTGGATCCAGCTGGTCTTCTGGCCATTCATCATATAAGAGTTATACCACACATACCAAAAGGTATATATGGTCACTTTATCCAAAAAAACCTAAAACCAACCATATAATACTTATAAGCCACCCTCATTGACCAAAAAATATATTCTACTTATAGTTAGTTCTAAATGGCATAAGCCACACAACATAAAAATCTATTACCTAGGATTTGGCATGTTTGCTACCTTTTTCCTAATCTCTATTTTGAGTTGTGTTCACCTAACCATGACCGTTTTACTCCACATTAATATTAGTTTAATTATTTATAATTAAATTGATACTCATCCTCACAATATTCATTATTTAATTACCCTAATTAAACTAATTTCCACCTCACCTAGACACCTCACCCCACCACCTCACCTAGACACCTCATCACAAACCTATTCTTAGAATGTTTCCCTTTTAGTAGGATGCAATATTCACTCACCATAACTAACTAGGACTTAGTCCTACTTACCTTAATGAAGTAAGACTTATTGCAACCCTAAAAATCATATGCCTATTCTCCCTCTAACCACATTCCCACTCATTAAAACGGAACATTCCATTTTGATCTGCAAAGGTAGACAAAGTTGGCCCAAAAGATTGCCAAAATCTGGCATTTTTAGTAAACCTAGGATTTCCCGCCTTAACCGACGCCAATCAACCCTAAACCGACACCGATCACCCTGAACCGTTGATAGTTACTATATATCCATTTTGGTAACCTTGTTTGGGAGGTTGGCCACATTCTCAATTTTTGGAACGAATGAGATCTGCATACAAGAAAGAACCAAAACCCATTCACACATCCAGATAGCCATAGCTAGCACCAAGACTAATTAGAAGGCATTTTGCATTCACAACAACATCCCAGGAAGCACTACCATAACACTGAGCACCATTCCACAGATCAACCATCACCAGCATCTCCAACCACCTCTCCACCACTACAGGCATTTAGAATACATTTGAACTCCAAGTAAGTTGGTTTCTCCTCTGTTACTGGTAGTTGTATTCTTTATTTTCTTTCATCTATTCACTATTCTTACTTAGATCTATCCCTCAGCTTCCTCTCTATCAACCACCCCATCACACCCCACCTACACTTCACAAAATCCTATCCCAAAACTACCTCCCCCCGTAGACCTTACAAACACCCTCTAAACTCTTATGTGTAATCATAGAGAGGACCCAAAAATCATTCTACAACACCTTCCAGTTCCCCACAGTCACCAACACCAGTTAACCCTAACCATGGTTAGTCTATATACCTGATATCGGTCTCCTTAATTGATATCGGTCACTGTGACTGTCAACCCAACCTAACAACTCAACCCTTAGCCTACCCTAAACCTCACTCAAAACCTTACCACACCTATTTTGGACCTATCACCTCACCCTCCCCCATAGAGACCTTTCCAACTCTATGTTCCAAGATAGAAGAGAGCCCAAACATCCTCCACCTGACTCCCTACCACTTTTCACAGTTATCAATATCAGTCACCCTAAACTCGTATCGGTCCTACCTAAACCGACATCGGTCACCCTAACCGGTGTCGGTCTCTGTGTCTGATAATATTGTTCTAGACCAGCAACCTAAGTATCACACCCAAAACAACCCAAAATCTCACCCAACCTTACCAAGACTCTTTCTGTGACCTACAGACCACCTGCACTACCTAAAACCCAATCCAAAACCTTTACCTGCATAGCATTTTAGTATTTAATCGGATCAACGCTGATAGTAATCTGAGGCACCCAAATCAAAATGCTAGCACTAGATTCTTTTACTTACATGTTTAAGTTATTTTATATTGATTTATAAACAGTGGATTGACAGCCTTCTAGGAAGTATCATACTTCCTGGATCTAGCATACGCTAGGTAGTCCACTATTATATACTATTTAATCCTCTCTTTTGTGGTCTTGTTTTGTATTTCAAGTAGTTCCTCCTAGCCAAAAGGAAGCTCTCACAGTCAGCATTGGATCAAGAAGTCAGAACACGCACAACACCTTCAAACCAACCATCACAACAGGTATTCCTCCTTGGCCCATACCCTTATCTGTTTCATCTAAATCCTTAAAGAAAATGGTGAAACATTTTGGCACGCCCGGTGGGACCCATCCAGGGGTTCCTTGCATTTTATTCATTCCTAGGTGAAAGTTGTGTGTTTGTTTCCCTTTTGAAAAGCTTCCACATTAATTTTCTTCTCTGGAATCTTCCCTTCTTTCTATTGTCTAAAAGCAATTGTGTTTTTGGTGCTATAAAAAGAATACTTATTTTCTTTCATTAGTATTGCATTAGTGAAAGAGCATCCCTCTTCCTATTCATTACTTGCTACATCGAATATCACACTTCGATTTGGGCTTAAAACACTTGCATAGCATTCTGATTTGTTGCATTATAGCTCACATTAAAAATGAGGGCAACCTATACACTGGAAGTCATGCCCAGCTGATGGTTGACACAATTGAACCGTAGAAAGCACTTGCTTCTCTCTCTCTCTTTGCCTAAACTACACAAATTTGAAATTTATACATCTTCTTAAACAACATCCCACCCAGAAGAAGCTGTCAATGATCACACGATCAGAGGATTGACAGTGGGCACCCAGCTGGTTATCTCTGTCTAGTACCCCATCAGAGGATGGCCCGCCCCCGCCATAACATAACCTGAAACCTCACCTTTAGAATTTCCTTCTTCGTAGGAAGCCTTCCCAACCAAAAACTCTACTCTAAATTCATGAGTCAGTCTTTTAAATAGCATAAGCTAAACACACTAAATTCACTTGTTGGATTACGTATTTTTCTTAGATTTTTGCTTGACTTGTTTTGAGGTGTGAGGATACGATTATTCATTTTTATTTTTTCCTTTCACACTCCACCATCATAGTTGGAGTATTCTGACTTTCTCAGAGTGTGTCAAGACCTCATCTTATCATCCCCAGACTTCTGGGTTGATTATTCATCCAATCTAAATTCACAAAAAATCATTTTTCTTCATTCTTCAGATTTCACAGTAACTGGCATCGGTCCAGACCATTGTCAGTTTACATCTGACCATCATCAGTTTACCTAACCAGTGTCAGTTCCTTGTTCTTTTGGTTAGTTTACCCAAAAGACACTTATCTCATCTTCTCTTTTGTTTAGAGTTTCTGTGTATCATTGTATTCTCTGTACTCTGGTAACAGTCATCAAATACAACTTTCCTTTCTGACAGTCATCAGTTTCTGCCTCATTTGCTGAAACTATTATTTTCTCATAGTAACTGGTATCAGTTCCTGTAACCATCATCAATCATCCCTTAACTTTCATAAGTCAATTTAACTAACATCGGTCACTCTATTTTTATTTTAATCAAAACATTTACCAACTTTCCCTCTCAGAATCTATTTTGTCCCATCTCTGTTGTTCCCTGTGTCATTTACAGAGTACAATTCACCTGACATACGTTGATTCACATGGTGTTGACTCGCAGCCAAACTAACACCCTCATATTTCACGCCATCCATCAGCCACTCCCACCTAGTCCATCACCACCATCCATCCTGTCACCTATGGATCTGACTCAGCTCATCCCCATCGCTACTCGGTGACAAGGAGTTCACGAGACTCCTCGACCAGAATCTCACTGCCCTCCTGTACTACCTTGCTCATTCTTCCACCCGGGATTCCTCAAGACAATTATTATATGACATGCATGTATTTATCCCTCCTACTCTCGCCCCCACTTCTGTGTCAGCTAGCACCATCTCGGTGCTACCGTCATCCACTTTACCACCTGTGGTGTCTCAGCTAGATCCCACAGCCACTATAACTACAGTGTCTACGTCATCTGTCACACCCGCGACATCAATTGTCCCCCCAATAGCCACTATGAGTATAGCCCCATCTGCACCCACCACTTCACATATACCCATTGCATCGCAACCACCTCCAGTGTCAGAAACTTACACCCCTTTCCAAAACCTCATCCTTTCTATCCCACAAGTCCTTACCCCCAATCACCACTAGAGTTGTTACGACTACCCCACCTTCTTACACATACTGCCAACAACCCCCGACCTCATCTATCACTTATGTTGGCTATGTGCCACCTACATCTATTCCTCCTATGTAGTTCTCATACTCAGCACCACCATACACTAGCATACCACCCACCTCATACATTCAACATCAACCCCCTTTTTCTGCAGGGGGCACCCATTCATCCCAACCTACTAACGACCTCATTAAAATGATGATGGAGAAGATGCAGACCTTAGAAGCATCTTTTTCTATCTCCCATAATTCTTTAACACATGATGAAATCTGTAACGAAGCCTATCCATCCATCTATTCCCATTCATCCTTACCCAGTGTGCATTGGGAAATGCCTAAATTCAATCACTTCAATAGTAAAGAAGACCCACAACAACACTTGCGATCATTCAAACATGGGTGTTACCTAATCACCCACGATGACGCTTTGCTCCTATGAACTTTCCCAATGTCCTTGACAGGACCAACATTGGATTGGTATAGTGGACTACCTCGACATTCTATTTATTCCTTTAATCAAGTAGCCCAAGCTTTCTTAGATCATTTTTCAATCAATGTTACCAAGAAAGTCACCATGACCAATCTCTATTCAACCCAACAGTATGAAGATGAATCTATCACAGATTTCATTGCCCGCTGGTGGAGTCTTATTAACCAATTGACGTTCCAACTACCTCAGACTGAACTTATTGAGTTGTTCACTAGAGCTTGTGCCAGACACATCTCACCAACTCTGCAAGTCCAAACCTTCTGAACCTTTGATGAAGCATTCACCATGGCCCAAAAACTAGAAATTCATGCCATTGAAGAAAAGAAGATCCAATTACAGAACAAGAACACCCCATTCAAATCAAATGATTCTTCTTCATCTTCAAAACCTCAAAATAACTATTCAAAGCCCAAAGGATCTGCCAACGCGGTAGTCCTCAAGGCGGTCCACCTCATCCTTCTAATCAGGCCCAACCTTCTTCCAATCTTTCTCCTGTCCAGGCCTTTCAGCTCCGGTGGGAACAACAGAAGTACACTTCGATTGGAGAGCCCTATTCATCAGTCTTGGAAAAGCTTCTTAAAGCTGGAGCCATTACACTTCCTCCCATAAAACCTCATACAGGTTTCAATCCTGCTCATCCCATGCCCGCATGGTATAAAGAACATGACTACTGTAATTATCATCACGTTAAAGGACATAGTGATGGTAACTGCATAACTTTTAAAAACATTGTTCAAGAGATGATAGATAATGGAGACCTTGTCATGGATAACCCGAATAAATCAGCAAATCAAAATTTGCACATCTTCAAAAAAAAATTCCCTAATCATAAACCATCATCTAATCAAAATAGTGAACCTTCATCCAGCGACAACAATGTCCGTGAAGTCCACACAGTTTTTGATATCATACCAACTATTCCTCAAAACCTACCTACTTCATCTATTGAGGAAATCTTGGCATGAGCTCCTCTACCCACAGAGGAGCATACCTCTTCTACTCCTCCACCCATAGAGGAGTCCCCCTCATCTCCCCTTGCTCTCACAGAGGAACCCACACTTTCTACCAATGTCATTTCATCATCTACCTCCCAGCCTACTGAACCGTCAACACTTGTTATTCTCCCATCCACAGGAGAATCATCATCACCTTCTCCTCCACCAAGGGAGAAGTCTACCTCACCCCACCTATTATCTCTCCTACCCATGGGAGATTCTTCAGACATGCCACTACCTATTGGGGATAGTTTTCCCCCAGCATCCCAGGACCCTATTGACATGATCTCAGCTCTTTTACCTACAGAATCTGAGGCTAGCCAATTCCCTATCTCACAGACATATTTTACAGGGATTTCCACCCAACCCATTCCATCCTCTTCTTCAGTAGTCCCATTTTCATGGCTGGTCAATCATTTGGATTACGTTGATCATTCCATGCTCTGGGGACGTCTTCGGCTCCCCGTTTCGACCCAAATGCAAATGTTTCCTGAGGATACTTCCATGATCTACCCAAAGGTATTTTTGGCAACCAAAACTACACTGACCATGCCAATTGAAATGAATTCTTCTTCATCATCTCTACCTACATCCAAACCTTTACCCATGACCAAAACCATTTCAAAACCTGAACACCTACCCACACCTATCTCCTCACCCATATCTAAACCCATCACTACTTTGGGTGTCATGCCGACATCAAGCCTTACTCACCCACCTGTCAGATTAGACTTAACCACATCATCTCAAACCTGCACCAACATTATCCCTCCACCTAAAAGGAAAACCCAACCTTCTAGGCTGCATACACCGGTCTCGCCTACCACACCTTTGTCACCTTCCCCCCTTCCATCCATCCTAGGGCCTCATCCATCAACCTTGACCAAACAGTCTCATACCCAAGGCCAGTCAAAAGCTAAACAACCTACTCCTACCTCACGAGCCTTTGTTACACCTCATTCACCCAAAAACCAAACTTCCTCACCCTCACCTGTACACTTCTTACCACCTATACCTCCACCAGTTACTATAACCCCAACCTTTCCTATACGACTTCAACCAATGTCATCTACCCAACCTCTACCAACCACCACCACCACAACTCAGTTTCCCCCATGGGTAACCCATCCTCTTCCACCATCTACTTTCCCTTCTACATCTCATACCCCCATGTCACCTTTACCCAAGAAGGTGCAACCCAAAGATAAGAATCCACTACCCTCCAATAAGGTAGTCAAACCAACCAAACCTTCCATTGCTAGCTCTTCTACCCCACCTTTACCCAAGTAGATGCCATCAAAACATAAGACCCTACCACTCATCAAATCAGTAGACCAACCCATTCCCCCTCCTATAAATCCTCTTCCCTCACAATCATCCACACCTGTACCCAAACCTACTCACTTCCCATTGTGATCCGTTAGCGGGGTCCTACGCCAACATTTTAACCAATCTCTTAGAGACTTCCATCATCACATTACCACCACTTTGACCTTACGATCCTCTCAAACCCAAACCAAAAGGGTTTGATGAAACCAAGATTTGTGCCTATCATCGTGTGCCAGGACATGATGTCAAAAATTGTAAGGCTCTGAAGACCATTCTTCTCCAACTTTGTCCTCCTGAACAAAATTTTGACGATGACGACCTTCTTGATGAGGACCATGCTCCACCTTCACCTATCACCATACATCATCATCCTTTACCCATTCAGTGATCAATATCTCCACCCCCACAACCATTTTTCCCACCTCCAAAATTTGAGATCAACATGGTCTGTATTAGAGAGTTGGCCAAATCACCACCCAAATGTCAGTGCACCCTACTCATTTCACAAGGCTCTTATCCACCACTAGGATTTTTCCCCTCATGTCATTATACCTTTCATGACACACCCTCTCCATCCACCTCCCCTCATATTAACATGGTTCACATTGCTACACATTCTCAAAAAGACAAAGGAAAAGAAAAAGCAACTAGCCCATCAACCAACCCTATACCCAATATACCATCTGCACCCACTCCCAAAATCACCATCCACGGACCTACATACCCTATCTCTGACGGGGTCACCCATCACATAATGATAAAACAATTACATCAGTCTCCTCTAAAGATGTCTTTGTATGATCTTGTCCAAACTTTTGAATCCCACAGACAAGCCCTTATCAAGGTTTTACAATCCATTGAAGTTCTACCCAATGACCCCACACCAGTGGCCTCGATTATCACCCCTCACCACATGGCCTCACTTACCAAATCATCTCCTTCTTCTACCCCCATGCCCACTCCTCACATCACCACCCTCAGCTTCTCTGATGAGGAGATTGTACCTCTCCAGTCAGATGACCCTGATCCCACCCTATTCATTTCCATCTATATCAATAACATACACATACGACACATCATGATTGATGGTGGTGCTAGCATTAACATCATCTCCTCCCATGCATACAATCAAATGTGTATCCCTTCTAATTGTATGCATAATAACCCAGTTATGTTGTGCTCCTTCAATGATGCCATCACCTCCACCCTTGGCACTATTATCCTTCACATTCACGTAGGCCCTCGCACTGTCCCAGAACTATTCTACATCTTAGAGGGGGAGTTCCAGTATAACCTATTGCTTGACAGACCCTGGATTCACATCATGGGTTGTGTCCCTTCAAATTTACACCACTGTGTAAAATTCAAGCATGAAGGACATAACTACACCATCCCCACCGACCCATCACCATTCAAAACTTGTAACATGTTGTACCAACCCAATGATGTACTTGTACCAGTCAAGGCATCTGCCACTACCCCCACTTCTCCTTCACCCACAAGCCCATCCACCAATGTTGCCACCACCTCTCCCACATCTAATTCTTCTATTCCTACTACCACTACAGCTTCCACAGCTGACCACCCTGCTTCCCAACCAATTGATACCCCTCCTTCCCAATCATCTAGTGAATCATCTATCCCTGCTACCCACATATTGACTACTGATCCCTTAGAAGGTGTTTTTCAATGCCTTACTCTAGGGAGTACCACCTATACAATATCGACACATTCCTCACTCCGCAAGAGTATGGGAACCTGCGCCAGCACCCTAGTTATGACTACCACGTAGGTGAGGTTTTTCCTTATGGTCCTCCCCACCTTCACACTAATCTAATGTATGGGGGACTTGATATTTCCACTTATTCACCCAAACCTCCATCCCAAACATGACCATTTTCATCTGACCTACAATCCCTTACTAACCACCACTTCACCCACACTTTCCTTCACCATTGTGCATGGAAAGGCTTTGGCTTCAGTTTTTATGAACAAGGCCACCATACTGTCATTTCATGTACCACCCATAAACACAATGATCGTAGTGGCATTGGCTTTTCCACATCACCTTCCAAGAAGGCCCACATCGACCTCATTGAGGAAGACAAACCTTCTTCACCCCATTCACCAATGTCACCACCTTCACCCACAGAGTCCATAGATCCCGAATCTATCCCTCCTAACTTTTTTTTTTGTAAACACAATTTCCCTGGGACCTCTAACCTATCAACGTGATGGCGAGGTTCCTTCTTCTCTTCCCTTCCTGTATCCTGACATGATCGATGATGATACACCTTCTATTAATGTCATTCAATGTCAGGACAATGAGTCTATCCTCACCTATATGGGTGCAGAAGATTCTTATATTCACCAGTCATTACCCTCTGAGATGCAAACCATGTTGAATGAATCGACTATCAAAATCAACATTAACACTCAGGATGACCCACACATCTTAAAGATAGGTCAATCTTTAGATGTTGCTGAACAAGAAGCTTTTACCTCTTTCCTCTAGGACCATAGCAATGCTTTTTCTTGGTCCTATGCCGATATGCCTGGTATTGACCCAAAAATCATGGTCCACAATATCGTAACCATTCCTAATGCCAAACCCATCAAACAAAAGCTACGGAAAATACATCCTCACATTGCTCTTCTTGTCAAAGAAGAACTTCAGCGCCTTCTCTCAGTTTCCTTCATCCTACCCATTGACTATCCCCAATGGATTTCTAACATCGTTCCTATCACAAAGGCAATAGGGGGACTCTACATTTGCACAGACTTCCATGACCTCAACCTAGCTTGTCCCAAAGATGATTTTCCCCTACCAGGCATTGACCAACTAGTTGATCTTACCACCGGCCATGAAATGCTATCACTCATGGATGGTTTCTTGGGTTATAATCAAATATTACTCACTCCAGAAGATCAACACAAAAATACCTTCATCACTCCTTGGGGGACCTTCTGCTATCGAGTCATGCCTTTTGGCCTTAAAAATGTTGGTGCTACATATCAGCGAGCCATGACTTATATCTTCCATGACATCATGCATCACATATTGGAAGATTACGTAGATGACCTTCTTGCCAAATCCAAACATCAAGCCAAACACCTGACAGTCCTTAAGGTCATCTTTGACCACCTCATCAAGTATTGTGTTCACCTTCAACCTAAGAAGTGCGTCTTTGCGATACTTTCAGGAAAACTCCTTTGTTTCATTGTTTCTTTGTGTGGCATAGAAGTCAATCCTGCTAAATTAAAGGATATTCTAGAAATTCCTCCACCTACTAATCTCCATCAACTTCAAATCTTGCAAGGTAAGTTGTAATCCATTCTTCATTTTATCTCACAGCTTTCTAACCACTATCAACCATTCCATCATCTCCTCAAGAAGGATGTCTCATTCAAATGGGATGATGAATGCCATAAAGCCTTTGATGCCTTAAAACAATACCTTCTTCAACCACCAGTGCTCATTCCTCCTAAGGATGACCAACCCTTTTACCTATACATTTCCACCACTGACCATTCTCTAGGTGCCATGCTCACTCATCATGACGAGAAACATAGAGAGAAAGTGGTTTATTACATAAGTCGTACCCTTTTGGACTATGAAACTAGATATACCCATGCTAAAAAACTCTGCTTAGCCTTAGTTTTTGTCACCACCAAACTTCGTCATTACCTACTCAACCACAAAACCTTTTTGTCACCAATACTGACCCCTTACATTACATGTACACCAAACCCTACCAACATCAACATGTGCATGCTAGCTCATTCTTCTTGCTCACCTTGACCTTGAATTCATCCATCAAAAATCTATCAAAGGCCAAGCCATCGCTGACCAACTAGCAGATGCACCTCTTTCTAGGAATCAACCCTCTAACTTCGATTTCCCATATGAATCCATAGCTACCCTCTCCTTGGATGATACCACTTACCAAATGACACTCTTCTTTGATGGCTCCAAGTGTCAGCATGGGGGTGGGGCTGGTGTTATCCTCATTCCACTTGATGGTGAACCTATGCCTTTATATTTCAAACTAGATTTTGATTGTACAAACAATATCACCGAATACGAAGCACTCGTATTGGGTCTCTAGGATTCTTATGCCTTAGATGTTAAGTCAATCAATATCTTTGGTGATTCTCAGCTGGTTGTAAACCAAGTCAATGGTATATACCAGTGTCATAATGAAATACTTCAAAAGTATAAACATCACGTAGACATACTTTTGACTACCTTTGACCGTTATGAACTTCAAACCACCCCCCATTCTACCAATAAGTTTGTGGATACCATGGCCTTCTTGGCTTCTCAGATACCCGCTTCGCCCGCTGACTCTAAAATTTTTTCACAATACAAAGGTTACAATCACCCTCTTATTTACCTCATGAGGTCTACTCCATTGGAACCATTGCACCTGACCCACGTGACCTTTGGTATAAGCAGTTTGTAGACTATCTTTCCCTTTCCATTCTACCTTCTGATCTCACTCGTAATGGACAATGTGCCTTTCTTAAAAGTGTCTCTCACTATGTCATCATGGGTGGTCTCCTTTATAAGCATGACTTCGATGATATTCTCTTACGATGCCTTACAAGTTCTGAAATTCCCTACACCATCAAGGAAGTTCACGATGGAATTTGTGGAGGCCACTTTAGTGGTTTAGCTTGTCACTAAATGCATTCTTCACCTTGGCTATTATTGGCCAACCCTAAACCGCGACTGTTGTGACTATGTCAAACATTGTGTGAAATTCCAGCAACATGCTAATCTTCATCACACACCTAGTCATGCCTTACAGGTAGCACAAGACCTTTGGCCCTTTTCTCAATGGGGCTTGGATCTTGTCAGAGAGATCAATCCCCATTCTTCACAATGCCATCAATGGATTATAACCACTACTAAATATTACACTAAATGGGTAGAAGCCATTCCCCTCATTTCTACAAAAGCTAAGAAAATATGTGAATTCATCAACCATCACATCATTTGTCACTTTGGTGTTCCTCACCATCTCATCACTGATAACGGAAAGCAATTCAAAAACAAAACCCTACGTAAGTTGTGCACACTTTTGGCATCCAACTCAGTTTCTCGTCACCTTATTACCCAAAAACCAATGGCCAAGTAGAATCAACCAATAAAACCTTAAACAAAATTATTATGAATTTTGTTGACGATACTGGAAAGGATTGGCATTCACACATTCCTTTCACCTTGTGGGCTTATCGCACTAGTATTCACACTTCAACTACTGCCACACCTTTTTCTCTGGTCTATGGTACCAAGGCTTTCTTGCCTCTCAAAGTCTAGATTCCATCTCTCCACATCTCACTACAAGACATGCTCAACGATGATGAATTTTTCCAGGATCATTTAGTGCAACTTGAGTTATTAGATGAACATCATCTTAATGCTCTTGATCATCTCCAAATTTACCAAAAATGTATCAAGCGGGCCTACAAAAAACATGTCCATGAACAAACCTTTTAGGTCGGTGACCTCGTCCTGAAGGAAAATCAACATGTAACCAAAGAAGAGAAAAGTAAACGGGGAAAATTTTCTCCTAATTGGCTTGGACCCTATATCGTTACCCATGCCTATGGATCAGGTGCTTATCATTTGTCTTCACTCGAAGGTAAACCCAAACCTGAGCCCCTCAATGCCTTGCATCTTCGACCATTTTATTGTTGACATCAAGTCTTATATCACTTTTTTTCAATTGACCACTCATCCCTTGAGAACTGTTCACCTTCCATATTACCCATTTTTGAGGATCAATGACTAAACAAGAATCGTGTGATTACCCGTCACCTTTCATCCTTATCTTCAATATGAGTACCACAACTCTACTCATAGCATGATTCTCATGGATACTTTTCATCTTTTTTAAAGATGGAATCCCATGGTCGTTCATCACTTGAAACCACCTCTTTCATAGTTAACCATGTGTAATATGGTTTTGTCTTCTAAAAAACAACCTAATCTTCCTATATAGTCTTGTCCATGACTTAAACGTCCAAAAACAAAATGGGATTCAACTCCTTGAGTCAAACTTCCAGAAAAAGATGACTCCCTCAAAAAGGGACATCTCTCACCACTATAAATAGACTTCTCCCTTGAAGGACAATTATATAAAGTCATTGCAAAAATACAATAAAAATATCCAGAAGCTTCCCGCATCGATCAGCTTTGTGAAGACCTCAAGGAGATAATATACTCATCCCATATAGACTTCCCACATCGATCAGTCTATTAAAAACAAAAAATGAAGAAAATGATGAAATTTTCATCATGGACTTGCCTATTTTTGATCTTGGGTTTCTTGCTAGGTAAACATGTTGTCGTACACTAAGTTACGCTAAACCACCCACTTTCACCTCATTTCCTTTTTCACCCTAGTTTTCTCTCTACTCAAGGGACTTTACAACTACGACATTTCATGATCATGTGGCTTTCTTCACCCTTAGAATAGTCCATTATGCAACGCCTTTAGGGTCTTACATTCATAAGCCCATCTGGGGTATGGTAGACTCATTAGGGTTCTTATCAATTAAGTGGTTCTTTTACCACCTCTTACCATTCACCTTCCTCATTACTTATTGATTATCCTATACAGGACCAGACCATCGACACCTACATTTAAACGACTCAACCATGCCTATGACCTAAACTCAACCATGCCTATGACCTACATTCAATCATGCCTAAAATCTACCAACCCATTCCTCTAATTCATCATATTCTTCCCTAGCTTATGGGAGAACTACATCGGCCTGAGGCCCCTTTTTGTCGGGGCTATGTAGGCAGCACTCCTAGGGCATGGGGCCCTTGGAGGTTAGCTCAGCCACTCTTTACCCTAACCTATTTTCCCCTTCATTTTCCTATTCACATCCTACCTTAGTTAGTTTCCATTTTATATCAACAATTGGAAATTAAACCAAACAAGCACCAATTAATAAACATTTTTACCACATCATCACATCATTCATTTATCATTTTCACATTTCCACTATAGCAAATATTTGGAAACTTAAACCATAACATGCATATACCTCATCATTTATTTCCCATGTTATAAATAACCTGGACATTAAATCAACATTAAAAACAAAATCCATCATGCCCATGCCTAACCTATGTGACCTAACTCCACCATGCCTAAATGACCTAACTCAAACATGCCTGCGACCTAGACTCCATCATGCCTAAACCTGACCTAACTCCATCATGCCTATGACTTGAATCCCTCATGCCTATGACCTGACTCAACCATGCCTACATCCTGACTCAACCATGCTTATGACCTGACTCAATCATGCCTACACCAACCTGTCTCCACCATGCCTAATACACCTAGTTTCCATCCATCTACAAATAACAATCAAATTCTGCCAACAAAAGTACATCATGCACAATCATCGATCTCATCATAAAAATTTGTGTATCCATCCAATATACACTGATACAAATAATATAAATCTCTCAAAACTCTCATATACAGCCTCACCATCTTTGGCACACAGGCCGGTATATGCTCAAAAATCTCAAAACTCTCATATACATCCTCATCTCTTCTTTACACACAGGCCGTATATATCAAAAATAAAAAAAATACACAACCTCACCATATCAATCACCTCCCCTCATCAAATACCATCCATGCCTATCTCACCTCATCTCCTCACATCTACAACATGCAGGCGAGTATATATATCACAAAAATAAAAAATTAGGGTGTAAGAGGGGCTCAGTCATCTCCCCATCTAATGTCCATCCCTGTCTCATTTGTATCCTCCTCCACTCTCGTGTAGTGCTTTGCTAACATCTCTCTTCCCTGCATAGGTTTGGGATTGGCCTCTTCCTGGCCTACAGCAAGCTTAGGCCTTTGTGAGCTGGTAGCCTCTCCTTGAACATGCCTATGGGCTCACTGAACCCATGTACTCTCAGCACTATGTGTGTGAGATCTCGTCCTCTCACTCGAGGCTTGCTGTACTCTTTTCTCTACATAAGATGAGACATCTATCCTGATATCCATCAAGTGATCCTGATAATATCTATCCTTGTTCAGGCCATCCTTAAATCTAGCCATCGGTACTATCTGAGGTGGCCCCATTGGTCTTAGACCCTATACCTATACCATGGGACCCTATCCTTGACCCTTTGTTAGTTCCTGTGTTAGTGCCTGAGCTGCGACCTAGGTAGACTATGGTAGACTATGCATCTGTACATCCCACATCATCAATTTGATGGTCCACTACCTGCTATGCCTCCTGCGCACTACACCTATAAACCTAGGCCCTGTAAGATAGCCACCTACTATGGTAGAGGCATAGACCTCTCCATGTCATCTCTCCTATACTGAGGGAATGGTGGTGGCATGTCCTGGGACAACCCTAACTATCTTCTGAACTTGTTAATGGGGATCATCTCGTGCTCACCACAATGATGCCCCTCTATCCATCTCAAATTTTTTAATCCATCCAAATCCACTTTCATATACCTATATGAGGGGAAGCTGACGTACGGCCTCTAGATAATATCTACATTGGATAAACCCTCCAGCATGTGCCTGTAGTACGTTACATTATGTAAAGCCCTGACAGCCCTGTGCTCTCCAAAAATAGTAACCCAATGCCTGTAGCCAACTCAAACAAATCCCAACTTGAATGCATCTAGTCGGGGCATACCAACTTGATGCACACATACAATTTTCTCGTATACCCAACAGTGTAACACCTTTGACAAATAGTTATATTTTCCTTTTTGCATTACAAGCGTTGGCATGTGATTTTCTTGATAAATATGTGTTCTTTTGACTGTTAAAGATCATGCTTGATAAGGATAAATCTTTTTTGTTCTTAAAAATCATTAGAATGAAATTATATGGTTGTCAATAATTCATTTTCCCTTTAGAAAGATGAGTTGTAATCTAGTTTTAAGAGTTGCAGACTTATTTCTTCTTCTGACTCATCCTTGGATCAATTTCAGTGATCCAAGGAATGTTTCAAGTCTTCTTCATAGACTGAATGGTAAAATTGACATTCAGTAGTTTAAGGGACATAGCAAACTAAAATTTGTATGATACAAATTCTTGGTCTTGTTGAACGTGTTTTCATTCAGTTGTATGTTTGTGCCTGGGTCTTTGGTGATTGATCCCTGGTCAGGATATTAAGGCTTAAGAAAAATTCAATTGCTTCATGAGGAGAAGGGAGTCCTAAAAATCTAAGGATTATCCTAACAGTACCCTAAGCTAGGTAAGAACAACTATGTCCTAGCTATGTTTACTTATTTGAATAATGTTCTAACCTAAGCCTCTTATTCTATTGTTGGGTTGGCAACCTAACCTAAGTGTTATGCTAAGAAAATAAGGGAAGGGTTACTAAAGTGATACTAGGCTATTTTAAACCTATTACCTAATAACTAAAGGGTTATGAATTGAACCTAACCTAAGGTGGGAATTCTAATGGCTAATGTTCTAAGACCTATGTTAGTAATTGTTAAACTAACCTAAGTCTATTTGAATCTAACCTAAAATATTAAAGGGAACCTAAAGGGGGGGGGTCGCATGACACTATGGCGATGGTTCCAATGGCATTTAATTGATTTGAAAGGGGTTTAAATGAATGGAGGTACTAACAGATTTGGCAGGGGATAGTAGGACTTGGTGGAGGCCTATGTGGAAGCTCCACTAAAGATGGGAATTGTATTTTTGTGTGGAATATGGCATTGCCAGATTTAGGAGGCGGTGGCAAGGAAAGATAAGAGGGAATTTTGTATTGAATGGAATTTATGGAATTTATGAGCCTCTGTCTTCACGTGCAAACCATCTTGGAAACTTAGGGAGGTGGGTTTGTAGGAGGTCATTTGGTTTTTCTGTCATGTGATTTTTCTCTGCATGGAGCTAACTGGTTCTTTGAACCAGTAGTTTGACCTTCACTTCAAAGCTATTTTTGGTTTCTCTAGCCTATTTTTGATTCAAGGAAAGTATATGAGGCATAGGAGGAAGATATGTTTTGATTGTTGATCTTTCATGGAGGAGAAAAAGAGTTGGAAGCTCGGCTGGAAGTCTCCTTTCAATTTGGTGGAAGCACTATCAGACATGATAGGCTCTAACTATTAAAATTTCTTTGCTGTTCTTATAAATGAATCATTAAAACAACTCTATGCTCTCATGAGATTCTTGTTTTCATGCCTATCTGGTTATTTTTGCTTAATGGGTTTGGTGAATCTCTTGTGTGTTTGGATTTGAATCCATGGAAAAATAGTATTTTTGGAAACTAGCCTTTCTGTGTGAAGTTTTATGACCTGCATGCAAGTAAAAATGGTATTGGAAACTTGTTATATATATATCTATATATATGTATTTGCTCTCTTGATCTTGTTATTCTGAAGTTAAGGAGTTTCTTTGAACTGACTATTGTGAAAATATATGGATCTGAGCTTAAGGGAAACTTGAGTTCTATTTTTATTTGATTCTGGGTTGCATTTTCTTTTTGGACGTAGACTACTGTTGAGAGTGTTCTGAAATTGTTTAGAACCAGTGTTTTGAAAACTCATGCCAATACTTGTGTGAACTATTTCTTGGAGTTCATTGTTTAGCACTTGTACTCACATTATTTTTTAGTGTAGTTCTAAATGTTTATGTTTAGAAGCTTGGGTTCATGGGACTGTGTTTATATTTAACACTTGAGTGTTATGGACTTGTATTTGGGTCGATTCATTCGAATCTATCCTAGTATTTTGTATTGGGTTATTATTTTATTAATGACTAAGTTTATAACTCTTTACTTGAGAGAATACTCACCAGGGAACTGTGTGGGAATACTTGTTTGAGTCAAGGATTTAAAAATCTCTTTGAGATTTGGAACTTTAAACGTCTGGCTTTAGGAAACTTAGAACTTTAGTTCTATGGTAATGCTATATTGTAACGACTCCCTTGAGATGGTTTTAGTGTGAAATAGAATGGGATGTCTCTGTTCCAATATATTATGGATAGAAACTTGAGAGTTCTGGGTTGACTGTATTGTTTTGTCATGTAAGGCACCAGTTGTCGTAATTTTGAATGGTATGTGATATTGGGTTTGTTTTGATCATTTTGTTCTTAAATTGACTTGGGAAATTAATGAAAGACATTTGAGTATTGAAATCTTTTGATAGGTTCTAACTCTCCCTCTGGTTCCATCTCTTTGAATAAATATATGTCTTCACAATGGAAGATTTGGATTATTACCTTGGACACATGGAAATAATTAGGAATGGAAACCTTCTCTAGGTTCAGTTGTATTGAGTTTGATTCTTTTGAATTACGAACTATTACCTTTTGTATTCATGGAGAGGCATTTGTAAGTCTCCAGTCTTGGGTTCGTAGGTAACTATGAACTTATCATTTGTTGTCCTTTTTGGATGTTATTCTTGAATGATACAGTGAATAATAATTTGGTTTCTCTTTGAGAAAGAAAAGTGTGTGTGTGTATATATGTGTATTTTTGTATTCTTTTGTGAGCAGTATATTGAGTTTGGGTCTGCAGTATGCTTTCAACCAGATTTAAATTGAAATTGGAACTCCTTTTTGATTTAGTTTTATGAAATGATTTATTAAATGGACCTTTCCTTAGTAGAGTGACTTTTCTCTATCCTTGGATAGGCTCAATGTTTGAACTTTTCTTGTACTCGAATTCCATTTTGAAATAGTGATTTCTCTTGATCTATTGGTCTACCTTGTTCGAATCATTGATTGAAATAATGTTGAGAGCTAGTAGCTAAGAAGGTTCTACTGTTAAGAGTACATTGATACTTATGGGTTTGACTTTTTGTTTGACTAGTCTTGCCTAGTTTATATGGAAATGAGTAGGGTTTTCTCTTGTACTCTTTATCCTTTGTGAAGAACTTGATTAAATATTAACTCCTCTTTGGGGCTGCTTTGTTTGTGAACATTGTTTTCTGATCTTTGATTGATAATTTCTACATGGAAAGTTGGAATTAGAGTTGCAGTTAGACTGTTCTGGTTTTCCTTACCTTCTTGTTTGGTTATGGAATTCTGTTTGATGTATATTCTAATGATTGAATGTGTAATATTGTTATCCCAGAAAGGAACAGGTAACTCATGTTATAATCTGGTTTGTTTTTCTGATGTTATAGGTTTGGGTAGGGTATATAATGGTTCTTTTTATTCCTTACTTATAATTTAGATGAATCATCCTTGAAGGAACCATGCTGTATACATTTATTTTGTCTCTTAGAAAAGATAATCATGGTATTCTATTAGGATAGAATTATGAGACAATGGGATGGTAAGATATGTTGTTGTTTACAAGCCATTGATAGAATTATTAGAACTTTAAGATCTTAGGCAAATATTGTTTATTATATTATGCTTTTCTCTTTAAAGTTGATTTGATCTTATTAATGAACTTCCTTTCTATTTGTTATCACTTATGTTGATTGTATGATGATTTAATTATCTCATTAAAGTAGTGTTGCTTTAATGAAACAATTAGTGGAATGCACTTCATTTTAATGATTAGTGCTTATCATGCTCAGTTCATTGAACTGACCTGTGCTAGCTATTTTTGCAGATGGATGACTTAAGTGGTAAAAGAAGGAAAAAAATTATATGATGCATTGGCTGATATATGTATAATTCTTAGTAAAGAATTTTCGATTCATTCTTTTGTTGTATTGTAAAATAAAAGTTGTATACTTTATAGAACTGAAGGTTGTTGTTATGTAGTATGCCTAAAGTGCATAGTCTTGTAAATTTTATAAGTTGTAACCTTGATGAATTGCGAGTTGTGTACTTTATTTGCATGGGTTGTGAAAATTATCTTGTACTTTTATAAAGAAGATGAAGTGTTCCATCTTATTGATATTCTTTATATTATGTATGCTTATCTTGTTATCTTTGATAAAATGGATAATGGGAATTAGTTCAATTTCCCCTATAATGAAGCAAACTTGTTGAGTTGCATAATATGATGTGTTTTATCTAAACAATTTAACATAATAATGTGATGCATAATTAACATGCATTAAGAAATATGGATATTGGGAATGATATACCCTAATACTTAATCATGTAGAGAAAGACTCTTTCTCTCTCTCAATTGAATGATAAACCTAAAAGGTTTGGAGGTAGTGATTACTATTTATTAGACTTCATTTATAATGAAGTCTAATTTAATTGGATATATGTGGTTGTTAAACCTTCCTGTAAGTTTAAAGACACATTTAAAATGAAACTTATGATATCACTTGATCCTATTTTGGTTAATTGCTGGTTAAACTACTTAGAAAATAGAACATTAAAAGAACATAAGTTTAATGAAGTTCTTCATGGATATAAATGAAAAAAAATTAGGAATAGAACTTATGGTGTGTTGGATTAGGGTTTAGGCAAGGTTGTTGTAATCAAGACTTAATCCAAATTAATAATTCATTAATGATCTCCTTGGGGTATGTACATCTCGATGAGGAAATTTCTGTAGGATGTTGGCACATGCCAACTACAGGGCTGTATACTTTCCAGAAGACTCGGGTCTTCTTGAGAATACAGTGTTGTAGTTGACATGTGGCATCACCCTTCTGCATTGATCATCCAGATCTACACACAATAAGAACTTAGACTTGAACTTAGTTTCTCTCTAGGTCAAGTTAGTGGCATATTTAGGATAGGAAATAGCTTTCTAATGGCTCAGGGTACCTTGGCACATCCGGTTGACTTAGGTCAACTGAGTATGCCCATTTACCCTAAGCCATTGTGAGCATCTTCCTATAATAAGTTATGTTCCTAACTAGGGCTAGGGTTAAACCTTGGGCAAGTGGACTGACGGTAGTCAGTAAAGACCAATCTAGATAATAGAGGAGTGAGGTAAATGATGTATTCCAATATGATGAGTATGCCATCTAGGAATAGTGACATACATAATATGTTGTAAATCTTTGGCCAAAGTATCGCAAGCTACTGGTTGTGTTGTCCTATGTCACCAAGTTTAAAACAACGTGATATCAGATGAATATTGGTAACAAATATTCATATATGTTCTTTAAACAGATCACTCAATACCCGATGTAGGGTAGGAAAACCAAGTATACAAAGTATACAATATGTATTCAATACTTTAAGATAACATAAATAGATCAGTATGCTTACCGAGTTATGGAATGAATAGATCGGTGGATCACCTGAGTCATTACAGCTGCATATGGTTATCTATTTTGAATTTATTGGCATGGAATGTTTGTTCTAAATAATGCTTTATTTAGAACAAAGAACATTATATTATATTAAAAAAAAATCCCTTATTTCTAAAGTCTTAAAATGGGAATGTTACATTGCAGGTCTTGTTCTTTAGTTCCTCATTTCTGATCTAGGAAAAGGAAATGGGAAGAAGGAGGAATAGAAAGAGATGAAGTACAAATATAAGGGATTTGTGCCTCCTTCTAGCATTGACTCCAATTTTGATATTAGAGATACAGAGCTGTGGCACATTTACATGGATGAATTTTGGAGAAGGTTAAAAAGAATTTCATAAAATTCATGGATTCATTCCCTTTGCGCAAACAGGCTACCTTTGGCTGTTGCTTTCCCCATTTCTTCTTAATTCCCTGAGTTTATTCTTTCATGTGCTAACCATTATGACTCATACATAAGGTCAGCCCAGAAACAAGTAGGTGAAGTAGCTATCAATTTGGATACCAAGTAATTTGATGAAAATCTATAACTTTTAAAATTTGTTGAACATGTCAAGACAAATCTTCAATCATCTCAGCAAGCTTGGGATAAAGATATGGATGATTGCATCAAACATGTCAACCAAAGGTACTTGATTAATCCTAAGCCTTCTATGTCTAGGTTCCCAAATACTATCCCTAGAAGTGAATTTATCTTATAAATTAATGATACCATCACACTTCTCAACACAGTATTCAGGATCCCCAATGCCAAGGAATTTCATAGATGGATGTTGAGTAACTATAAATATTCTAAGTATTGAGCACATGAATATAGGGCGTTAGAAGCACACGATGCTATAATATTATTAAAGTGCCCCATCTTAGGACTTTTTTTATGGATAAGGGCTATTTTTGGAGATTAGGGTGTGAAGCACACATAGAGATGAAGACTTGTGCTATATGAAATGCTATTTTTAGAACAAGTGGTAGATAAGTTCCATGCACATTTTAAGCTAATAATAGGATTTCTACTTGGAATTAACTATAGGACATCTATTATTAGAAAAATTATATGTTGTACATACTATTTTAAAGGTGCATGGATATTATCAGCATGTGACCTATTTTGAGAAGTGCATAGGTGGTGAAAGACAAGTCCCCGTCCCTATAAATATGTATTTACTTTTGTAGTTTAGTGTTTGGTGAATTATTGTAGACTTGTGATGTTGGTTTTCTCACGCATAACTCATGGAGATACTAATATAGTGAAAGAAGCTTTTGTTTTTTATAGTAATTATGAAATGGAATATATTGGCTATATAATGGTGTTAGAATTTATTGAATCTTGTTCTTATATGGTTAATCTTATACTAGTTATTGTTTAGTTCATTTATCATGATTCTCTAAGATCTAGATCTAGATTTTTCATTGTGGAATGTTTATGTATACTTATGAATCTATAAATGTTTAAACATCATCACAATAGCATCATGTATAAGAAACTCTAAAGAGGGACCTAGTACCTTTGTGCACTTTGGGTGAACTCTCAGATCAGGCTGAGTGATGTGCCAAGACACTTGGGTTATTCACAGTAAATTCTAGGCTGCATCAATGGATGTATTAGTTTATCTCCATCGTAAACAAGAAAGAAAAATTATTTGATTTAGGAAAATTTATCAGTGACACTATTTAGACTCAAATGAAATAATTATTAGCTATAGGTAAGTTATACATGATGTCAAATGTATTATTAGATTAAACTTGGATGAAATAAGAATGTCGAATCTTGTTGATATTTTTGAGGACATGGTTGACAATGAATATGTTGTAGAACCTATGTACGAACAAATGGATGGTGATAATTTTTGGTTTCCTCCAATTGAGTGGTTGGTAAAAGAATCAACATCCAGAGAGAGCTTCTCAAAACCTCATTTAAAATAATGCATCATTATATTTATGGGGCATCAGGCCAAGGATTGTAACTTCCCAAAATTTCATGTTACATCCGCATCGGAAATGGGCCCCTTTCATGGGGAAAAGGATAAAGGTGGAATTTAACCTAAAAAGGTAAATTTAAAGTGTGTTACCAGTGGAGTTAATTCTCACCCTTCATCATTTTTAATTCATACTTCATCAATTGTGGTGCTTAGCTCTCTTTATCCTTTAGATGCAAAGGAAACACCAGTGAGGACTATAGTCAATTAGCTTGTTCCCTCTTTCTCTCTTGTCACTTCCTCAGTTCCTATTGTAACTAAACAACTCTAGGTACCCTCTTCTATTTCCAATGCTCCTCACATTCCCTCTTCTCCTATGCATTCTACCTTGCATATCCTGACAACATCTGCATATATTTCTCTTTCTTCTCCTTCCTCTCCTCTAGTTCCAAATAAAACTCTTTACTCCCTTCTTTCCTATTTTTGTCCACATTTTTAAAAACAAACCCTAAGTCTCACCATGGTCAATGATGGGAAGGATATTTGTTAATGCCTAAATTTGCTATCAGTCACATATGTTAGACAGTTAGTCTCCTAACCATCCACGTGAATATCCACTAAAGTGGATAATTTTGATTTCATTAACCCTTAGACCATACGTCAGTCTTTGTTTCTCATTACCATAGCCATGAACTCTATGTCCCCAGTTTTTCAAATACCTATAAATTGAATACCCTGCAAGTCTACCCCAACGGTACCTAACCAACCCACCGTGTTCATTATTTTTGTGGTCAAAACCGTAGAATCAAACATTATGGTATCGATTCCCCATGGTGAGACCAATTTTCCACTCATATGTATTCAAGGATGGCAATAATTTATGATAGGCCATAATGAAACTTATTACATTAAATAATACCAATAGGCGGTAATTTAGGTATGTGAGTACCCAATTTTTTTACATGGATTTAAATACTTAGATATCTACATGTACGTGCCTACCGTATTACTATCTAGTTAATTGAATGGTCTTCCCATTGCTATTTTTTTTATACATCCACCCATTGGATGCCATGTCTAAAGTCATACTCTCGGAAATTTGAAGGGAATCTAAATTCTTGGAATGATCTACATGGCCTCCCTATTCTACTTAGGGTGCATCGTACCCTAATGATATACATTACCCAAATTAAAATAAATTGCTACACACACCCCGTCCTTTACTTCAAAAAGGCCATAATGCTAACATCCAAATTCTTTCATGTACATGTTCTATAATGGCATCGACATGGCATTGCAACAATCTTATCCGTAACTTAAGGATCATTAATTATTTGCTAGCCTCTAAACTAATAAAACTATTTTACTCAACTGTCAACACAAGTTGAATAACATCAGTCATTTGCCCTAGCATTTTAAAAAGTTTCATCACGCTTTCTGTAAACAAACAAATGTGGAAAAGTAGTTTTGAATTCCTCTGGTGTTGCTTATCCCAGGTTGTGTTGAGCCCTTTACTGAATATTGGTCCACATCTGGACTTTGCATTGAAACCAATTTCTTTATTTAACCCAAATTAGTAGCCTGACCTTACATGTCACCTCCATGGCACTCTAATGGGCTTATCACCCATCCTTACGTATCAGTTGGGGCAGGTTCTATGAACCTACACGTGAGTCCCAGTTAAGTACAACCTACCCTCACCACATCTACCTACATATTTTTTAATAACGAAACATGGAAAACATCCACTGCAACTTTGACAGTGAAGGAGGCAATGCTAGTCATTATGTATCCAGACTAAGGGCTTCCAAAACTTCAAATGGTCCTAACATAGCATGGAGAAAGCTTGGCAGCCTTTCCAAATGTATATTTAAAGCTCTTCTTTAGGCTTAACATGAAGAAAATTATTTCCATCTCACATTTTATCATTCTGGCCACCCCTTGAGCCATACCTACAAGACCCAACCTACCCTTACAATTCCTTTCTTTCAAGTCTTAGGAATTTTCTATTTTACCTATACCTTGGCCTTACCTGTGCCATGACCTATTTTCCTTGAACTTGACCTACTTGGTGTGACCATTGACCTTATGTACTTGTATATACCTTGCGATGTTATTACCTATTTTGTTTTAGCCTGAAATGAACCATACCTTTTGCTATTGCTCAACTGTGCCATTTATCCCAACTAAACCTTTGGTGTACCAGAGCATACCTAAACATTCTTACACCTGACCTACATTATGTTTCTTGACCATATCGTATACCTTGGATACTTGAATCACTTCACCCTTGTTTAGATAAACCTATCGAACTTGGACGATGTAGAATTTTACAAGCTCTTCAATGTGGTACCTTGTTGCAATCTATACATGTGTGTGCATGATTGATTTCCATTACCCATGAACCAATTTTGACCACGGCCTACTACCCATTACCCAGAGTTGACCATCACCCTTTCCCTCAATACTCAAACCCTTCCCCACCTATCTTCACCACCTACACATTTATCAAACCACTCACCCGATTTTGTATTATGGGCACCTCATCTAGTGCAAGTTTGAAGGGGGATCACCTTCACCCACACATGGGGCAATTAATTCTTGTTTGTATTAGCATCACTTACCAATACAAGCTACACAAAAAGGGGAAAAATGTAGACACAAAAATTGGGTCACACTCCCCTTGGTCCCTTTTTGAATTACAAACTTAAAACATATTCACCTAACCATGACCCTTTTACACCACATTAATATTAGTTTAATTTTTTATAAAATAAAGTGATACTCATCCTCACAATATTCATTATTTAATTACCTTAATTAAACTAATTTCTACCTCACCTAGACACCTCACCCCACCACCTCACCTAGACACCTCATCATAAACCTATTCTTAGCATGTTTCCCTTTTACTAGGACTCAATATTCACTCACCATAACTAACTAAGACTTAGCCCTACCAACCTTAATGAACTAAGACTTAGTACAACCCTAAAATCACATGCCTATTCTTCCTCTAACCACATTCCCAGCTCATTAAAGTGTGAATGATTCCATTTTGATCCATGAAGAACTAGACAAAGATAGACCAAAAAGATTGCCAAGATCTGTCATTTTTAGTAAACCTAGGATTTCCCGCCTTAACCGACGTTGGTCAACCCTAAACTGGTGCCAATCACCCTAAACCATCGTCAGTTACCATATAACCATTTTGGTAACCTTGTTTGAGAGGTTGGCCACATTCTCAATTTTTGAAACAAAGGAGATCTACATGCAAGCAAGAACTAGATCCCTTTCGTACATCCAGACAACCATAGCCAGCACCAACCATTGATCAGAAGGTATTTGCATTCATAGGTAGAATTCCTGGGAAGCACTACCATACACTGAGCACCATTCCACCATAGATCAACCATCACCACCATCTCCAACCATTGAACTACAAAGCATTTAGATGTGTTCTCTGAACTTACACCAGTAAGTTGATTTCTCATTCTAGTTTACTAAGTAGTTTGTATTCTTTTGTTTATCAATCATTATATCTATTCACCATTATTGCCTTCTTGTCTATCCCTCAGCTTCCTCTCTATTAACCACCCCATCACACCCCACCTACACTTGACTAAAGCCTATCCCAAAACTGCCTCCCCTCGTAGACCTTACAAACCCTCCAAACTCTTTGTGCAATCATAGAGAGGACCCAAAACATGTTCTAAAACACCTTCAGGTTCCCCATAGTCATTGACATTGGTTAATCCTAACCGTAGTTAGTTATTCTTATACCGACATCAATCTTCTCAATCGATTTAGGTCATTCACTAATAGAGTGTCAACCCAACCCAACAACTCAACCCTTAGCCTATCCTAAACCTCACTCAAAACCTTACCATGCCTATTTTAGACCTGTCACCTCACCCTCCCCCACAAATACCTTTCCTACTTTGCTTATGTTTAAGATGGAAGAGAGCCCAAGCATCCTATCACTTGACTCCCTACCACTTTTCATTTAGTTTCGACATCAAATTGTCACCATAAATTGGTATTACCATAGTATCCTGACCTAAACATGCATAGTCACCACTGAATCAGTTTTGGTCTCTGTGTCTGATAATATTGTTCTAGACTAGAAAGCTAAGTATCACACCCAAAACAACACAAAATATCACCCAACCTTACCAAGACTTTTTATGGGACCTGTAGACCACCTGCACTACTCGTAACCCAGTCCAAAACCTTTACCTCCATACAATTCTAGTATATAATTGCAAACTTATTAGTATAACGGGGAGGTGGTTTGAAGTTTGTAATGGTTAAAGGTGGTCAAAAGTATGTTTATGTGATTTTTATACTTTTGAAGTATTTCATTATGATACTGGTAAGTGCCTTAGACCTTACCAACTGGGAATCACCAAAGATATTGATAGAATTAACATCTAAATTATAAGTAGACTTAAGACCTAATATAAGTGTGTCATATTTGGAAATATTGTTTGTATAATCAAAATCTAGTTTGAAGGATAAAGGCATACATTCACTATCAAGAGGAATGAGGATAACACCAGCCCCACCTCCATGCTGACACTTAGAGCCATTAAAGAAGAGTGCCATTTGGTAAGTGGTATCATCCAATGAGAGGGTAGTTATGGATTCATCTAGGGAATCAAAGTTAGAGGGTTGATTCCTAGAAAGAGGTGTGTTTTCTAGTTGGTCAGTGATGGCTTGGCTTGGTAGACTTTTGATGGATGAATTTGAGGTTGAGGTCGGCAAGAAGCATAAGCTAACATGTGGCACGTTGATGCTGATAAGGTTTTGCATACATGTAGTGTAGGGGGTCAATATTGGTAACAACGACGGTTTTGTGTTTGAGTAGGTAATGACAGAGTTTAGTGGTGATGAAAACTAAGACTAAGCAGAGTTTTTTGGTGGCTGTCAAACATGATCAATGTGACACATATTCTGATGTTCCTTTACATGATCCCATTATGCATTTCACACTAACTCATATGCATACATATTTTTCATCCATCCATGTTAATTTGGGGTGGATGTCTAATCACTCATGGTGGCGACATAGGCATTCAATGATAGGACTCTACATGCATGGCTCCTCCTCCATTCAATCTCTTTCTCCACTTTCTATACCATTAATGATATAATACTCCTTGTTTTGAAGAATTTTATTTAGCAAGTGTAGTATATCTCTCTTGTTTGTTGAGAGATTTGTATCTCTATTTTTGACACTTTTAGGCATTTTGATAGCCTCTCTTGTGAGGGAGCTATTTTGGTGAATCCGAGTGTTAGTTTTTTAGTGTTCGAGTAGTTGTTCTGATAACTAATACAAATTTTTACATCACTCCACCCATTCAGCAGTAAGGGAGGGTGTGGTGTCAATCCTACTTCTTTGGGTCTTGTGTCCTTTCCTTGTTACCTTGGATTTTCTTTGATCATGAGACTGTTCTTTCTTTAGATCTTGTGTCCTTTGCTTGTGCCTTTGTTATTATTCTTGGATCATGGAAAACATTTTTATAACAGTTGATCAGATTAAGTTGGGTGTTTTTGTGAACTTTTAAAATCACGTCATTGACAATATACTTGTATAGATCTATTATGGTGAAGCCAAGTGTCAATTATTTTTTAGTTTTGTGATTGAGAAGTGGATTTATACCACAGTCCACACCAAACTTCTTCATAATTTTATGATTCTTTAAGCCAATATTCTTGGGATGCCTTGTAATGGGATTTTTCTCTTTCTCCCTATTTTTTATTATTAGTTTTGGGTACCTTGTTATGTTCCCTTTTTCCTAGTTATTATACATGGGTACCTCATCAGGCCTTGTTTCTAGGACCAACCTTATTTTCCACCCACCTAAGTTATGCTTATGGGGGTTGTTAGTTTAGGTTATTATTTATCCTTACATTTTTATATAAGGATAATTATTATACTTTTGTTAGCCCTAAACATTTTATGTTAGCTTTATTAGGTTTACCATTTGTGATGAGTTAGATTACCAGTTGTGTTGAGTTAACTTACTAGTTGTGTGAAGTCAACTCTACTTATAGTATCAGTTAGTGAGAGTTATAAACCACTGATATAGGTGGTAGTTGCACTATACTCCTCATATTTGTACACCACTTGCATAATTATATTATATAGCATTGAGTTTATTTTTTGTGTAGTTTCATGTTTGTGGAAATGTTTATTTTGCTAGAGTGATCCTGGGATGAGAAGCATTGGCTTTTCTGGCATCTTTAACTCACTCAAAATTGTTCTCTCATGAGTTGATTAAGTCAATTTCCCTTACACATCTAATCCTCTATCTTTATCAGGTATCCATTCCTCTTCTAGGATATGTCCTTAATCCCTGTTACTCTTATTCAACCTCATATAGGTCACTCATGCATGCATAAATCTCAACTAGTCATTAATGATACAACACTCTTATAAAAAGGTCACTAGCTCAAAATACCCCTAGGTCAACCATGAGCTCCCAAATAATAAATACATCAATATCATAATATAAACATCACCAAAAGACCCAATTATGTTGAAACATGTTAAGATATCATGAATAAAAAAAAGCATTCTCAAACATGCTCAAAATACACTCTCCAAAATCCAACGAATGCATAAGGAGTTTAAAATACCCCAATTTTTTTTTTATGGATCCATCATCATCATGAAATAATTGTCTTCATAATTAAAATCTCCAAGAATCACCAAAAATATCATTGTACATCTCTAAATACCATCTCCACATGAAACACACCAAAGAGAAAGAAAGAACAACTAGGTTTTTCAAGCACCCATAATTTAGTTTCTGAAGAATGAAAAAATACACATAGAAAAACTAATCATCATGACTCAACTCATATATCATTGGAAATGTATTTAAATATATTTTACAAAAAAAATCAAATTTTCCTCCAAATCATAGTGGAAGGTCTTTAAACAAGATAATATTTGAAACTACTCATTTAGAATTCAAGGAATCAAGTACCAGTCTTGAGAGAAACAAGTAAAAACACCTCCAGAGTCACTTCTAAGCCCAACCAAAGCATGGAAAACATCAAAGAAGACCTGAAAATCATATTTAAAAAATAATAAAAGTATTCCATGTGGATAAATATTATCCAAAATACCTGGTTATGTCACCTTCTTGAGTAAGATTAATAAGGATAATTAGGCCACTAGGGTTTTAACGAGAAACCACCTCTTCATATCATTCCAGAAGCTCACACACATCATATCATGTTACAACATGTTATTCATGATGAAAAATCATAGCTACTATTTTAATCTCACTCAACTAAGAGGGGGGGGTGAATAATTCATTCAATTTTTTTAATCAATTCAAATTATCTTTCTTAAAACATAAACCATTCAACCATTAGTGTGCGCACATACAACATTCTCTCAATTAACCACAACCATTAAAGTGAACATCATTAAAAAATATATAAGTGGGAAACCCTCAAGGGGAAGAAAACCCAGTTAAAAATTTGTTGATATTACACACAACAAAGAATCAACTAAATATTACACATCACAAGACATTTATTTGGTAAGGCACCAACCCCACAAGGGACACCAACCCCACAAGGAGCACCAACCCCTAAACCCTTTTTGATATTACTCACCAAAAGAGACTTGTATGAATATGAATCATAAAAAATTATTTTGAATATAATATCTCTGAATATATGATTCAACAACTTAGTTGATGGTAATGATAAGAATCGGCTCCAAACTCCTTTAAGCCCTTGTTCAAACCCTCATTCACCTAGCTCACTTTTTCTCCTTCTTTCATCACTTTACTTGGATTAAAATCCTTACAAACACACTCTAAAATATTATTCAAATTGTCACACACTATCTCATACCTAAAATAATTCCTTCATACCTATTACTCACTCACACTTGGGTCACACTTTTTCCCTCTCTCAAGACTAGTTCAAATTTAAACTCAAACCCTTGATTTATAAACTTCTCAATCATAAACATAAAGTAATTAAGTCATAAAACTATTTAATGACCAATGGAACTTTAAAAAAATATTAAAACATTCATTAAAATGTTAACATTTTACCAATATAGGTCGGCCTTGTCTAAAAACCATCAGACATGCACAAAACTAGCTCAAAACCCCATCACCTAGATGAGCTAAAACCAAAAATTCATAAACCATGATTATTAAAGATAAAAATTTCATCAAACATGTGTAATATAAAATAAAAACATCATACATGGTATTTAATTATCTTTCTCTAATAAAAAAATTCATAACACAACTCAAAAGGACTCATATCCTTCACTAAACAATTGTTTCCATCACCTTATCTTCACCTTTGGGAATTAAGATCAATAAATAAAAAATAAAATATGGAATGTAACCACTATATGGAATCCTTAGGACCATTATATCACATCCATGCATGTTATATCTCATGAAAAATCCATATGTGCAAACCACAATGACTTTCCTCTTCACCAAAACAAGCTTTCCATAAAGTAGTTTTACAACATCAACTGGTTTAAACAATTTATATATTTTACAAGATATCCAAATTTATTCAATAGGAAAAAAATTCACCCCTCTTAACTATCCAATAGATAGAAAACATAAACACATTCATCTCATGCATCATTTTCCTCATTTTTTCAGCTTGAGAAAATTTGTCTTGAAAATAAGCAATCCTTATTCTTCTTCAAAAAATGAATTGAATGACCTAGAAAATCTCATCATCATGAGAAAAAAATAACATTGGAAATATCTTTAAATCCTCTTTCCAGAACATATTGTATTTAATTCCAAATCTAATTGGAAGGCCTTCAACCAAGAGCATCTATGAGAATTTCTTAAAACTACCCCAAAACTACCTTATGACCAGTCATCATAAATAGGGCACACTTTTCCATTTATAGGCATCACCATGATTTGAAAATATCATGGACATAAATAAAAAATCGCGTGATGAATAAATGTCGATTTATTTTGTAACCCCTTTGGACAACCTTTTCCCAAACTAGAATTCTTCAAAAACTTGTATTTTTTGGTGGGGTCCACTCATCACCACATGCTTTATATTACCTTTCTGGAAAGATGTATGATTGATATACATCATTCAATCATTAATGTTTCAAAAAAAAAAAAAAGGCTCATTATACTAAATTTCTCCCAGGTCTCTTTTAGTTAGGGTTTATCTAGGGTTTCAAAGAAACATATCTTTTTAACGATTGTTCATAAAAATGTGATGATCAAACCACCTCATTATTTTTTAAAAACCTTATTAGTTCCATGGAAAAAAATATTTTAAATTATTTGGGTCCCATGTAGAGCACATCATTCACAACTAGCACTATAAGGTAAAATTTTGTCTTAAAAACACACTCTAAATCACCTTGTTTTACCAAAATTGACATATCTCACAAATCCTTCTTCAGAATGACTTGATACTTTTCATGATGCATCATGACAACATAATATAACTATTAATTCTCAAGAAATATACCAAATATGACTGAACATATTTAGCGATTAAGACTTACGTGTGCTTACTTTCATGTTCTCACCTTCTTTCTTTTCAAGGACCATGAAACATTATTAAAGCTCTGCAAAATGACCTGAAACTTACCATATATTTCATATATACTACCACCATGTTTCTAATTATCTTGGAAAATACTTACTAGCTCAAAAACACATGCCTTCATAGCATACTATATGGTCCAGGGCTAGGAATTATCCTAGAATGACTTGACTCAACTATGGAACCTCATGAAATAACCATGCTGACTAAATGCATACTCTTAGACATTATGAAAACCTTTTCCATCAATAGAAGAAACATCAATTGTTATGTTTGTGGAGCCTATTTTCATGTTAGAGTGTGGTACACCTTCTATGTGTTACACTCGGGTATTTTTACGGCAGTCCCACTAGTCGATGAGCGGGCTAGGGGGGTTCGGGGGGGTGAAGCCCCCCTAATCGATGGGGGCTCAGGGGCGAAGCCCCCAAAGAAAATTTTCATGGGTGGTTTATTAACCCATGGGTAATGGGTAACCATTATGGGTTGTTTTTGGGCCCATGGTTTTTTGGTACCCATTGGTTTGATACCCACAGTTTTTTTTGCCCATGGTTTTGAGACCCACGGTTTTTTCCCATGGTTTTGATACCCACGGTTTTGTATCAAACTGCTTAAGAAATTGTCTATTCATATTGTCTTATGCATATGATACAAAAAACAAGCAAATGTATTGTAGATGTGTTTTGAATTTGGGTGTGAATTCTGTAGAGTTTGTTGAGCATAGCTCCAAACAGATATGGGTATTGTATTGAGAGAGTGGAGGCTTGTAATAATATCTGAGCAAGTGATTCTTGGTGGACATAGCCCAAATTGGGTGAACCACATTAAATCTTGTCTCTCTGTGTTGTGTTATTTATTCTACACTTTTATTTGAGATCTGTAATATTTTTCTACATATTAGTTTCTACTGTTGCGATTCTATAAGGGATTATTCCGCATATTTTATCTCTTATTTCCTAACATCAATTACAACACTAACACATAATGGCCAAAATTATCCCCCTTTTTCATTAATGGAAACCACCTTCAGAAACATTGATGGTAACTAACAAGACCAACACACCTACATGACTTAATTAACATGTTTATGATGCTTCTCTCCCCATTTTACATATATGAAAAAGGGTAAAATGATAACTAGACATACAAAATGAAAACAAACAACATGATATAATGGAAAAAATTCTTGAAATTAAACCTACTTTCTCAAAAGACTCCCCCTTAGACTATACTTATTATTCTTGACTTTAAAAAAAACAGTGGTGATCCATAGACTTGTTATGAGATTCCACATATCTCCCCCTTAAATTATATCTTCCATATTTTTCTTCAAATATGCTATACATATTCTTATAGGTATGTATCATTCTTAAAATCACAAGATATTCCTATAAACTCAACATATCTTATTTTAGGAATAAGGGCCCTAAACCATAGCTTCAGTCCAAAAACAAAAAACTTCACCTTGTTCTCAAAATCAATCATAACATATGAAGTATAACTTAATGCTCCTCTTGGCCACATACTATCATATACTAACTATCTATGAAAATGAAAGAGCTCACACCTTAAGAAATGGTCATGAAGATGAATCATTTCAAATAACACAAATCTGAAACATAAATTTAATGTTCTCATCCTTATTTTCATGACAATACATATGTTCTCATGCTTCATACCTCACCATTTTCATATTTTAAGGCCAAAATAAAAAATACAGTTTGAATTTACACATTCAATTGACTAGTCTGATATAGGTTAGATATACCTCAAGAGTCCTATTTTATACTTACATCCGACAAGCTCTAAGGTAAACCAACATACTCATATTAAGACATATATCTTCACCTTCTTAGCATAATGAACATTCAAGCTCATTTTTCAAACATACCTTTAATAATCATTATCTCTTCCTAACCAACCTTCTTTCCATTTATAACACATGATTCATAGACAAAAATACCTCCCCTTTCCCAAATAGGCTTCAACAAACATGTTTTGTTGTATCTAGGATGGTTTTTCTTTGTTTTTAGCTAGTTTTTACATTTTGAAACTCTATTACAAATCCCTTCAATTCTATAAAATGAAACTCCTTTTTCTACACAACCTTTAGGAATATAATTCAATAAAATTCCATGAATTGATTAATATCCTTGACCATATAGTCCTTCAACATGCCATGAAATTTCAATAGACTTATTATCCGACTCCTAACTCCCCCTGGGATGAGGGATACAAGAAAAAACTTCTTCAAATTTCATGATTCAAGATATTTCATACTAATAAAAAATAATTTTGTATGTTTTACTCAACTAGATATCCTTAGGAATTTTCAACATGAACAAAATACCATACTTATACCAAGAGCATTTAAAAATAGCTTAAAACATACCTTATACTTAGATCACAACTAAAAGGGTAACATCAAGAATTAACCACTCTAATACACTTTGGACCAATTATGTATCATTACTCTCTCAGACCTCCCATGCCTTTGCAAAATCACAATACTCCATGCACAGACTCAAATCATGACTTGACATATTTTTGACCAAAGAATTCTTTAGAAAACACTTCACTTCAAACTAAGACATTTTTTATACATGACTACCTAGGTGCATATTATAACCATACTTTGAAAGATCAAGATAGGTATTTAAAGGGATTCCACCATTAATTCACCATAATGTTATAGAAACAAACACAAGACCCTATTTTGACACATCACCATGACATACATAGCATATGAATGAGTTCTTAAATGAAAATTCATAATCTAAGAGATTTCAACCATCAACTTGACAAATATAAACTCATAACATGAAAGTAAAAATCAAGGTCCTTTTGAGAAAGACCATACCATTTTCACTACTTGACCAACCAAGGACAACCACAAAACAAACTTTGAGACTATGAAAACATTATTTTACATGTAATAGCATACTTTGAAAGACATAATTCATCAACATGCTTCAAAAAAGTATCCCCCCTTGACATATGCTTCCTTCTCATGCTTCAAACACGGGATGATGGCTCCATGAAGCCTAATAGAGACACCAAAAACATCTAAATTCACCTAGTAGGGTAACACATCCATGTCCATATGGGACATGATACCAAGAACCTTCATCAACTCTCTTAACTACTATACCTTTTCTTATTTGTTTCTTTTCTTGGGGTATTCATGAGAATATAACAACAATTCTTGAGGTTCTACAATAGAAATAAGACATTTATCAGTATTATGTTCATCATGAATGGAACCAATAACTTTAGGACCTTACTTTTATTTTTTGACTAGAGTAAATTTAAACTCTTCCTTTACTTTTCCAACATGATTATTCTTAACTTCATCTTTCCTCTTGTATGTGTTCACCTTCACCTTACATTACCTTGTATTGTGACCAACCATATTACATTTGAAATAAGTAGAAGAAATATTACCTCTAGAATCTCCATTCCTTTATTTATAACCCTTTTAATTTTATTGCAACTATAACACACAACTCCATACTTATTTTTATTTCTCCAAATCTGATTGGGAGACTCTTGATGAAAAAACTTGGGAATATGACCCCTCTTATGCCAATTATATCATGTAATATCTCATGACTGATATGAATGATCATTCCAACCATTTCTCCATGTAAATTCATTCTTAACATATCTCCTACAATCCCTAGCTCTATGACTAAAAGTATTGCAAGAGTAACAAACACCATTGAAATTACTTGTATAATTCATTGCATTGTGATGCCTAATAACATTCTTGAGCTCATTAACATCCTTCATGAATTTAGCAACATCAGTAGATCTTAATTTTTCCACTTCATGCTTCTTTGAATGCTCTTATTTGTAGCCTAAACCAGATTTGGCATTTGTAGCTCTTTGATTCTCCAACATGTCAATTAGGGATTCTGTACTTTTCTCTAACTTCAGATAGGATCTCAACCTATTGTGTAACTTCTATAACTATATTTTAAAGGATCTCAACTCATATTCATACCTACTATAATATTATTCTTTGTAATTTAGGGTTTTATACATTTTCTTCACTTATGAATCTAAGACCTTTATGGATTGACCATGATCATCTACTATGCAACACATTTGTTGTTAGAAAAATTGAATAATTGATTCTACAACACCATAATTATTTCTTAGGGATGATTAAACATATGATGATTTACCCATGCCTTTTTTATTTAATAGGATCTCCTTCAAGTTTTCAAACTTCTCCAAAAGGACCTGTTATGATACCAATTGTTTGAAGCACAATGGAATGAGAGGGGAGGGGTTGAAATAGTACATTAAAAAAAATAAAATCAATTCAAAGTATCTTTCTTAAAACATAAAGCATTCAACCATTATTGTGTGAAGATTCAAGATTCATTAAATTAACCACAACCATGAGATTGAACAAAATAACCCAAGATATAAGCGGGAAACCATCAAGGGGAAGAAAACTGAATAAAAACATTGCTGATATTACACAAAAAAAGATGAAGTCAATATTACACATCACAAGAGATTTACTCACAACCCCTAAACCCTTGTTGCTATTACTCACCAAAAAAGGATTGAATGAATATTACTCATCAATGAAGATATGCTGCAATAACTTAGATGATGTTGATCACAAGATTTAACTCCAAAATCATTCAAACCCTTGTTAAAACCCTCATTCAACTAGCTCACCTTTTGTCCTTCTTTCATCACTCTTCTTTAATTCAAATCCTTACACATAAAAATTATCAAACATTATTAAAATTATCACACACTCTCTCATATCTTAAATCATTCTTTCATACCTATTACTCACTCACACTTGGGTAACATATTTTCCCTCTCTCAAGACTAGTTTAAATTTGAACTCAAACCATTGCTTTATACCCTTATCATATCATAAAATAAAATAAGGTTAGTACAAAAAAAATTTCATGAAAAATTAAACTTAATAAAATACCAAATAATTCATTAAAACATTCACATTTGACCCATATAGGTCGAGCATTCCCAAAACCATGAAATATGTAAAAAACTAGCTCAAAACCCCATCACCTCGATGAGATAAAATCATAAATTCCAAAACCATGATTAGTAAAGCTAAAAAATTCATAAAAAAATGTGTATTGTAACATAAAATTAGAATACATGGTCATTAATTAGATAAAACTAATTTAAAAATTGAAACATGATTCAAAATGCTTGTATCCTTATCTAAACAATTGTTTCCAGCACCCTGTCTCACCTTTGAGAATCAATAACACCTAAGAACAACTAAACTATGAAATGTAACCAGTATATGGAATCATGAGGACCTTTATGGCATATCCATTTATATTAGATATCATGAAACATCCATATTTATAAACCAAAACAACTTTCCTCTTCACCAAAACAAGCTTCTTAGAAATTAGTTTTACAATCTCAACTAGTGTTCACCATTTATGTCACTTCCAAGACATAAAAATATCTTAAATAGAAAAACCAAATCCCTCTTAACTCTTTAATATATATCAAACATCAAATAATTTATCTCATACATCATTTGCCTCATTTTTTCAGCACGAGAAAATCTATCTAGAAAAAATGAATGATTCTTGTTCTTCACAAAATGACATGAATGACCCATAAAATATCATCATCACAAGATAAAAAATATACCATTGAAAAAATATCTAAATCATATTTCTAAAACATATTTTATTTAATTCTAACTCCAAGTGGAAGGCCTTCAACCAAGACCATCTCTGAGAACTTCCTGAAACTACCCCAAAACTTCATTATGACCAATCATCATAAATATGGAAAATTTTGCAATTTAGAATCACAAACATGATATAAAACCATTATTAAAATCAATAAAAAATGCAATACTATAAACAATGTCCATTTATTTTTCAACCTCTTTGGACAACCTTGTCCCAAACTATACTTCTTCATAAACTTACGTTTTTCATGTGGGGTTCGCTCATCACCACATGATATATCTTACACTTATATAAATATAGAGGGGTACTATAAATAATTCAATGATTAATTTTATAATAAAATAAAAAAATGATCAATATACTCACTTTCTCCAAAGTCACTTTGAGTCAGGGTTTAGTTAGGGTTTCAAAGTAACTTATCTTCTTAACAATCGTTCATAAAAATGTGACAATAAAACCACCTCATAATTTTAGATAACAATTATTAGTTCCATGGAAAAAAAATATCTTAAATTATCTACCTACCATGTGTAGCAAACACTTCAAAAAAAGCATCAGAAGGTCAACTTTTGTCTCAAAAACACACTCTAAATCACCTGGTTTTACCAAAACTTACATATCTTACAAATACTTCTTAAGAATGACCTGAAAATTGTCATAAAGCATCATGAAAACATCCTATAACTATTCATTCTCACCAAATATACCAAATAGGTATGAAAATTTCTATCTATTAAGACTTACATGTGCTTACTTACATGTTCTCACCTTCTTTCTTCCCAAGGACCATGAAACAATATCAAACCTCTACAAACTGACCTAAAACTCATCATATATGTCATATATACTGCCACCATACTATTACTATTATTTTACAGGAATTTTATCTCTAAAACACATTCCTCCATACCATACTTCATGCTCTAAGGCTAGGAATATGCTTAGAATGACCTAACTCAACTATGACACCTGATGAAATGACCATGACGACTCAATGCAAACTCTTAGACATCATGAAACTATTTTATATAAATAGAATTGATATAAATAACAAAACTACCACACAATAACCAACAACTACAACATGAAAAATGATCAAACTCACTTCAAAGAAGAATACTAACATTTTAGCCCTTAAGTCCAAAATCAGTAGTACTACTTTGATGACCCGTATCTTCAATTTTCTCCACTAAATAAACCTAAAAAAATTAATAATCATTTAGATCCCTCTCGTGGATTATATAATAGTTTTATTTTCATCTTGAAGCTTCCATCTCATCCCTAAAATTGTAAATCTCCACAAAATAAGGAATTTTATCTATCTTCCCAAAATAACTAGAACACCAAACCACAACCAAAATGAGCCCTATGGAATCCTATTCAACCTTGACACATTACATTTTCATGTCAAGAAAAATTGAATACAAAACAAATAAAATCTCCCAAGTAGCTCTATAAGGAGGTGTGCAACACAAAAACTCTTAGCACATTCAAATAACTAGACTAACACCACATAGTCTATTAACAAAGCTAAAAATTTACAATAGTAACATCGAGATCTTAGCTTATTGGAATGCTTGATAAAAATAACATGATATCAATTAATATAAGTTAAATAATTCCTACTTAGTCTGAATTTCTAATTAAGATGGACATATGAAGACCACCATCAAATCAAATTGGATTGTTGCTACTTCAAAAACGGTGAAAGGATCTCTTCAACAATGGTTACAAGGCCATATTAGATATTCATTTACTAACCAAACATGAATATTGGATCCAAATATTGATAAAGATAATCCATCAATGGAAGTAAGGATCTTAATCATGTCTTATATGATTAATACTATTTAATGTATGGTTTAAAATATGAAGGATCTTGGTCCTTTTTATAGCTTTCTATTGTTAGATAAACTTGCATCTTTGTGCATGTGGGGCTAAAGGATAAATTATATTAAGGATTGTTAACATTGATTAGTGAGATTAATAAGTGACTAACATGTGAGGTGCCTTAATTGACTAATTAGGATCAATTAAGTGGCTAGGATAATATTTTGAAGCCTTTAGAGATGTATTGGAGGGAAATGGGGTGATTTTGAATGGTTGGAAGAGGGGTATTAACCAATAAGAGGGTTTATTGATCAAATACAAGCGTAATAGAATTAATTAGCTAGTAATCACTAATTGTCAGCTTGGAAGAGAATAATAACTAACGATGCGTCATCAATTGGCATTTGGGATGTGAAAGAGGTTAGGTAATAAAAAAAACATTGTTAATTAACCAAAATAGAGGGAAACATTAGTTAATTAGTGGTTATCACTAATTATAATGGAAATGGTAAGAATGAAGGTAGTTAGTACACTTTTAGCAATAAAACTACGTAAGCAGAATTTAGGTGTTTACTGTAGGGTTTAACTAGAGTTTCAAAGTAGTTTATATTCTTAAAATTTGTTCATAAAATCATGACATCCAAAATAACTTATTGTTTGTGAAAAATGATCTTAACTAAGTGTAAAAACATTCCAAAAAGCCTCATGGTACAATGCAAAGTGTATGAGAATAAGTGACCATAACAAGTTGCCATCTCAAGTTGGTTTTTACTTCTTCAAAACTTGGTTTTACTAAAAATCACATAAATTTGAATTTATTCACAATTTTGACCTAAAAATTGTCATGAAACATCATGACAACATCCTCTAACTATCCCAATGCACTTCCATTCTTAGATATTCTTGAAACTCTTCAGCCACAATAACTTTCATGTGTTATCCTTTCTTTTCTTCATCTTCTTACTTCCTAAGGACCATGAAACAACTAAGATATGAATTAAAAATATTCATGAACCTCATATGTAATTTTAAAAATATCTAACCATGGTTGACCATAAATTTCCTACTCCAAATATTATGCAACCATACTAAACCACATATTCTAGACCTAAGAATAGGCATATAATTACCCATCTCAACCCATACAACTCATAAAATGACCATAATGACTCATTATAGAATAATTAGCACGTATTACACACCTATTTGACCTTGATGAAACTCATACCAACCTTTGGTACTCATACAATGACTATCCAAGTTTGCACCATGCCTGAAACCATGTTTAGATTCCATGACAACTTCAACAAACCTAGACCATACCGATCAACCTTCATAATTGACCATGATTTAAACCTCATGGAGAATCACATGAAACCCTTTTCCATCAATGGAATTTACATCAATGATAATATAAGACACAATGTAAAACAGAAAATGTATATTTTTTAATGATTCATTGTTGAATCTTATCTCTCTTCTTCTTCTTGTAATGATGTTAAATTATGATATGAAAGGATCGGGCATGTGAAATTTTAAATTTTGTTTGAAATTCCTTTCCTTAACCTTATTATAGATATTACTAAGTTGAAATATGACCATGGATCTTTTGAAGTTACTTGTGTGGTAAAAAACATGTAGAACCATTTCACAAACATCATGATTCTAATTTATCTAGCTTGCTTGTGTTTATCCATAGTGATGTGAGAGGTCCTTTGTAAGTTATTTATCTTAATTGATCCTTTAATGTTATTAGTTTCATTGAAGAATTTTTTAGAATTACTTGGTCTTATTAAATTAAGAAAAAGTATGAAGTACTATATAAGTTTCACGAGTTTAAATTATTGGTTAACAACATGGCTAAAATGAAAGTAAAGAGATTGTAACTGATAATGGAGGTGAATATGTCAATAATAAATTTGATGAGTTTTTTTAATATATTTTGGAATTCAAAGGGAATTTACAACAACCTATTCTCTTTAGCAAAACCATATAGCTAAAATATAGAATAAGAGAGTCATAGATTTGGATAGGACCATATTGTATACTTCTAAAGTGCCTATGTTTTTATGGGTTGAAGCTATGAATATTACAATTCATATTAGAAATATAATTCCTACCAAATATTTTTATAAAACTACATTGCATGAACTTTGGAATAAACAAAAACATGATATTTCACATTTTAAGATATTTAATAGTCATGTTTCTCTTCTTATTCCTAAAATTAAGAGATAAAAACATGATTTTAACTCTTATTATTGCATATTTGTTGGATATGGTATTCACACAAAATTATTAATAGTGTATGGTCAAGTGAATCATGTGATTTTAGAAATTAGGAATGTTCATGTTCTTCAAAAACCATTTTTTTCAACCTCCTCTCTTCCTTCTTTTGTGTTACCCAAGTTTGAATCTCTTCATAACCATTCTTTAGAAAATATGGAAACTGATTTCCAAAAAATTGACCATCCTTCTTCTGATATGATGGATATTGATATTGAGGAGGTTTCTTATCAATTTGTCTTAGACTAGAATTCCTTAATGCGATCAAAATATGGATTGTAATTCTTATCCCACTTATCTAAAAAATATGACCTGCAATCAATATTCTTATCATTCCTTATCAAATTTTAATGAGGTTGAACCTCAATCTTTTGAATAATCCATTCTATATGAAAGGTGGGTTAATGTTATGAAAGATAAATAAAATTCTCTAATAAAGAGTAATAATTTGGAATTAGTACCCCTTCCTTATAAAATAAGTATTGTAGGATCTATATGGTTAGACAAAATAATAAATACCTCTACTGGTAAGATTGAAATATTTAAGGATAGATTAGTTGCTAGAGGGTTTAATAAAGAAATTGTTTTAGATTATGTTAAAATATTTTCTTCTATTTCCAAAATGAGAACTGTTAGAATTATGTTAGCTCTAGTAACTCAACATCATTGGGAGATTCACCAAATAGATGTGAAAAATACTTTCTTATCCCCAAGAAATGGACAAGATGAGGCTTCTAACAAAACACTTAACAAAATTCTCATGGAAACTTTTGAAAAAGTAGGCAAGAATTGGCACCTCCAAATCCCATTTGCTCTAAAGGATTATAGGACCAGTATCCATAATCCTATAGGTGCCAATCCCTTTTCTCTAGTTTATGGATCCAAGGCATTTTTACCCCTTTAAGTTCAAATTTTTTCACTTTACGTATCCCTTAGATATTTTATCATTGATGAGGACTATCGATAAGATCGTTTAGCAAAATTAGAATCACTATATGAAAAAAACTTAACAACTCTCAAACAACATCATATCTATTAAGAGCACATCAAACACACATACGACAAGCATGTAAAAGAGTGTGAATTTAACATAGGTGATCTCGTTCTCAAGAAAATTCAAAACATCACTACTATAGAAAGAAGTAAACATGGAAATTTTTCTCTAACTAGATCAGTCCATAGTTTTGGTTCTTATCATCTAGCCTCCATTAATGTTACACCTAACTCTAAATGCCTTGCACTTATGGCATTTCTATTGTTAACAAATTTACCGTCATGAAAGTAGTCAAACCAAAGATATTATTTCACCATGAAACAACCATATTATCATCATAATGATTTAAAAGAATATGGTTTTCCATTACTATTCTAGAAACCTTTAAGATAAACACCATGGCTTTGTTCATTGCATATTTCACATGGATAAGTTCCTCCTTAGTAGGAACCCCGTAATAATTACATACATCCACCTTGTGTATCAATCTAAGTCATGTCATGGGGTGCACATGTGTAGTCTATGCACACATTTTTTTCCTCTTCTCAAAATGGTCTATTAGAATTTCTCTCAGCATAAAATAAAATAAAAAATATCTTTGGATGCATCCTATCAAAAATTATAGATTGACCCCTCGAAGCACACCTATCTAATATAAGTATCATATTTTCAAAAAAATAAAATTAGACTGACCCATTGATGGAAAAAAACCTGTCAAAATCATAGACCGAACCCTCAAAGGATGACTATCCAATATCATAAAATCAAAAATTCAAAATTATAGACCACTCCCTCAAAGTATGGATACCCATTTAAAAATGATTCCCACATCTATCAACCTTAAAAAATCCAAACATCGAAAAGAATCCTAGGAAATATTTGGTACATCTCCAAGACCATAAGGCATTTAGTAAGACATCATCAAAATCTCAACAAGCTCTTGTAATAATTTATAGCTATACTCACGTCAATGTTAAGCTTATATCCACTTATTCTTGTTTTCTTTTTGTTTACACAAAAAAAAGGTCCAATCAAACATATTGGTCTCTATTTACCATTAGTTTGAGTGTTTTGTCAAAGATTAAAATTTTCATAGGAAATATCTACGATTCCTTCAATTGTCAGTGATTATCCCAAATTTCCCATGATGTCCATGAATCACCTGTGATTACTTTCAATACAATTGATTTTATTAGTTATTGTATTTTATCATTTCTTATATTTCTATCTACACTTAATATATTTTTTTCGGTATGTGTCTCGTATAAATGACTAATCCAATTCAATCCTGTCTAATCATAAACATTTACAATATTCCAATTTTTCATCAATCATTCATGATGGAGTAGTTGGACATTCTCCTTGAGCTCACCTTATGAACCATCACATTTACACTAACCTTTGAATGTATCAAATAAATGTTTGAGATATTTAACAAGATACAAGAAGAAATCAAGGAATATTGATAAGAATACATCGATGAATTTGAGATTGCCAAAACCCTAGATTCAGCCACCTACGAAGTTGGACATGACCTCCCTATCCATCTTGAGTTCTAGCTTCCTTATCTTGTATCCTCTATATTGTCTTTATTTAATCAACTTAATGGTATCAATGAGTTTACATCCTTCAAGGAAGTTCTTTTTGATTTCTAGGATAGTCCTTTTTTGAGCAACTCACTCTCTTATCTATTTAATATCCTTTTTTTAGTTGTTTTTGTTTCCAGATCTCTTCACTTTGTAAAAGGAGGAGAAATTTTACATTGTCCAAATTTTATCATCCCGAAATTACAACTATCAGTGAAAGTATCAATAAACCCTATCCTTTTTTAGTTTTAAGTACTTTATACATATGATAGAACAAACAAAAAATGACATAATATATGTTGAGTCAAATCCAATTAGGTCACACCACGACCGAACCACACCAAAAAGGGGAAAATATGACATAATGACATGTAGAGGATGTTAAATGACAACAAATAAAGGCACAAGATCAATGGAAATGGTCGAGGCAGGGACCAACACTATCACATCAGGGAGAAACAACAATGGGGTTGAGGAGGAATATAAAACATCCAATGGAAACAAGCATGGGGAGGCATAAGAATGAATGTTATAAGAAGGGATAGGTTAAATAAAATACCACTGTGGGAGGATCTTGAGCTCAATACAAATCTCTCCAAAGAAGAAGATACCAAGGCCAAGATAAAATAAAACCATGGTTTACACAATGACTAAATAAAAAATAGAGACCAAGTGAGATCAGGATTTTTCAAATCTTGAAAGCAAGCAGGAATGTCCAGAGCCGAATCTGCAGACTGATCGGGAGCAGAACCTGGTGAAGGAGCATGTGAACGTGGAGCCCAATGGTAATAGGGATAAGGATGGGAGACAAAGCATGTGGGTGGAGCTTTTGGGGGGGAAAAACTGGGTTTCAGGGGTCTCGAGAAACCTGGAACCGGTTAAAGAGAAAGGTAATCTTTCCCTCAAGATCCCTGATTCTTTGCTGGCTAGAACAAAAATATCCATGGAAGGAGCTCTCTTTGCAAAATGTATGGGATCTAGACCAAATATAAATTATTTTAGAGGCTGGGAAAAGAGACGTTGGGTGGCTAATGGTACCATTGAAATCTCAGCGTATGCTAATGGTTATTTCTTAGCCATCCTTCCTAGTAAGGAGCATGTGGCAAAAATCTTGGCTGAAGGCCCTTGGTTTATTGGAAAATCTCATATAGTTGTTCAGAAATGGGAGCCGACTTTTAATCCTTATGGAAATCCTGTTACGGAGTTTCCGATATGGGTCAATCTTCTGGGTTTACCTTTGGAATTTTGGGAACCAGAGATCCTTTTTGGTATTGCAAAAAGTCTGGGGAATCCTATTGCCCTGGATCCGGTCACCAAAGCAAAAACCAGACTCACCCATGCCAGATTCTGCGTGAATATGAGACAAGAGTCTTGTTTGGAAAGTGATATTAAGCTAATGACCCCTGAGGGAGATTGGGTGCAGCGTTTTGTCTATGATCCTACTCCCTTTGCTTGTAAAAACTACAAGTTGGTGGGCCATGAACAACGTCTTTGTCCTGATCTAAAAAAAAATAAGCCTGAAGCAAAACCTATGCCTCAAAAATTGGATAATGGAAAAGAAACGAAGGAATGGAGAAGGATTGGGAAGAATGGAAGGGTTCTCCAGTCAGATCCCGAAGCAGAGCCTTTAAATCTTACTATCCAAACTCGAGAGGAAGGAGAAGGAGTTTGCTCCCAACAACAAAGAAGCACCACCAATGAAACTAAAGAAAAGGAAGTTGATATTGCTTGTCTGGAGTTGGTAGAAGGAATACATGATTCAGAGGAGAGGGAATGCTCAGAAATGGAAGAAAACAAACTGGCTTTGATAGTTGTTGAAGGTATTTCGTTGGATGAGGTTTCGTCTATAGGCCAGAGTTCTTTTACACAGAGAGGAGAAGAAGATCTAACTTTGTCAAATGGGTTTGGAATATTATCAGATTATGTAGCTGATACCTATGAGGTGCTAGGCTCTCCAAGGACTCTGGTGAGTAAATCCAAACCTGTCACTCATAGTAGCTTAAGAGCTGATGTTGGAAAAGATTCCAGTCAAAAGGGAAGAAAAGTAATAAGGAAGTAAGGGAGTCAGTTTCTAGAAATGAAGTAGATGCAGGAATCCAGAAAACTTTGGGGAGTCTGCTGGGTCGTAAAAAGAAGTGTTAAATGATTTTTCTCTCTTGGAATATCAGGGGGTTGAATAACCCTAGCAAACACAGAATAGCGAAGGATCTTAGAGTTAAAAATAAACCGGATATTTTCATGCTTCAAGAAACCAAAATGAGTATGGAAAGATTTAGAGAAGTGGGGAGGTCTATTTGGAAAGAAAGTTGTTGGGAAGGTTGTAGTTCGTTAGGTGCCTCTGGTGGGATTATCACACTTTGGGATCCTAGTATTGTCCATGGTGTTCCTATTCTTTCAGCTCAGGGGCATGTAGCTATATATTTTATGAATCTGTCCTCTAAGAAATCCTGGTATGTTTCAAACATTTATGCTCCTAACCTTGTTAGTGAAAGAAGGAAATTATGGCATGATCTCACTAATTTCAGGAAATTATTCAAAGATAAAGAATGGATTATTGGTGGTGACTTCAATACCCCCCTTTCACTGGGGGAAAAAAAGGTGGCAACATCTCATACACTGAAAGTATGGAGGATCTTGCAAATTTTCTTTTTAGTAATGGTTTGGTGGATATGGAGTTGGAAGGATCCAAGTTTACTTGGGAAAACAGGTGAACTGGGTCTGAGCTCATCCAAATCAGACTTGATAGGTTTTTGGTAAGTTATCCTTGTTTGTTAAATCAAATATATTCTCTGAAGTCTCTTCCCAGAATTGGATCTGATCATAACCCTATTCTCCTCAATCTTGGGTTAAATTTGGTCAAGAAGGCTAGACCTTTCAGATTTGAAAAGATGTGGTTAGATCATCCTGATCTTCCCAATAAAATCCAAGAGTGGTGGAATGTAGGGGTCTTTGGGGTTGCCAGTTACAGACTTAGTTACAAATTAAAGTACCTCAAAGGCTGTCTCAAAAAGTGGAACAAAGAAGTCTTTGGTAATATCTTTCAGTAAAAAAGTAGATTGGCTGAAGATCTGAGGAATATTGAGGAACTTATTGATCTTGAAGGTCTCAATCCGGTTCTAAAGGAGCAGGAACAAAATCTTCTGGTTGAGTATCATGATATTTTGGCAAAGGAAGAAGTCTATTGGAAACAACAGTCGAGAGTGAAATGGCTAAAGGAGGGGGATAGGAATACCAAATTCTTTCATTTCTCGGCTACCTCTCGTTCAAATCTCCTCAAAATAAATGAAATTAAAAATGAGAATGGGTAGATTCTATCAGAGAATAAGGAAATAAGCAGAGTCATCATCAATTATTTCAAGGATCTTTTTCAGCAAGGTCAAAGGATTGAAGAGCAAAATCAAAATAACATCCTGAACCTGTTCCAGGAAGTCATATCCCTGGAAGAAAATTGGGAGATCTTAAAGATCCCTACTGAGGAGGAAATCAGATTTGTGGTCTTTGATATGGAACCAGAAAAATCACCAGGACCTGATGGTTTTCAGGCTCTCTTTTACCAGAGATTCTGGAAAGTGATTAAGAATGAAGTCATAGAAATGGTCCAAGATTTTTTTAGGAATGGGAAACTTCTCAGTCAGCTTAATAATACTTTCTTGGTCCTTATTCCGAAGGTTGCTGGAGCCAATGAAGTCAAAGATTTTAGACCGATCAGTCTCTGTAATACAGGATATAAAATTTTGGCTAAAATCTTAGCTGGAAGAATTAGATTGGTCCTTGATCATTTCATCTCTGGGAATCAAGGAGCCTTTGTCCCAGGGAGGTAGATTACTGATAGCATTGTGGTGATTCAAGAAGCTATTCATTCCATTGTTAATTTTGATAGATCTGCTATGTTCCTGAAGCTTGATATGCACAAGGCCTATGACAGAATTACTTGGTCTTTCTTGGAGGCCATCCTCAATAAAGTGGGTTTTGATAATTCTCTGGTAAGAATGATCATGACCTGTATATCTACTACCAGCTACTCTGTTTTGGTCAATGGAAGCCCGGAGGGATTTTTCAAAGCTGGAAGGGGTCTGAGACAAGGGGATCCCCTATCTCCTTTCCTATATGTTATCATGGCTGAATCTTTAAGTAGAATTTGCAAACAGGCCTTACTTTCCAGGAGGATTCAGGGTATCAAGATTACTAATGGTCTCCCCCAGATCTGCCTAAATCAGTTTGTTGATGATAATTTTATGATGGGAAAGGCATCTGTTCAAGAAGCCACTAATTTCAAATCAGTTCTTATGGACTATGAGTTGGTCTCGGGGCAGATGGTTAATTTTCTCAAAAGTGCGGTGTTCTTTATTAATGTGGAGAAACAAGTCCAAGTTAGGCTTGCTCGGATCCTGGGTTGCAAAATAAAGTGTTTTCCAGATTCTTATTTAGGTATGCCACTTATCCTCAATAAGCCTGATTCCTCTGTTTGGAATGCCCTGTTGGAAAGAATGAATAAGAAACTTTCTTCCTGGAAAGACATCCTCCTCTCCCAGGTGGGAAAGATTCAACTTCTTGTGAGTTCTCTTCAAGGGGTCCCCATTTTCATTATGTCTCTTTTCAAGCTTCCATCCAAAATTATTGAAGCTCTGGAAAAAATTCAGAAGAGATTCCTCTGGGCGGGAGCCTCAGAAAAGTTTAAATACCCTCTTGTTGCTTGGGACAAGGTCACTAGGCCTAAGATGTGTGGGGGACTGGGTCTGAAAAACCTCCCTATCATGAACAAAGCTCTGGTTGCTAAAGCTGGTTGGAGAATAGCTAGAGAGGAAGGTTTGTGGATTGATATAATAAAAAAGAAATATTTGTGGAATTTAGGCAGAATTGATCTTTTCTTCTCTCAGGAAAATCTTCCTAGAGGATCCTTTTTCTGGAATTCCCTGTTGGATTCGAAGAACATCCTCTCTAAGGGTTCCCTCTGGGAGATTGGTAAGGGGAATAGGATCAGATTTTGGTGGGATAACTGGTTAGAAGAATCTCCCTTAGCTGATCAGGGAATTTGGAAGGAGGTGGCTCAATTCTATGAGGAAAATGGTAAAACCTGGTTAAGAGACTTCTGGAGGTATGATGAGGACAGGGTCCAATGGGAAATCATTGAGCCCCCCTGGGTTAAATGGTAATTTCAAACCCTATCAAGATCTCAATAAGAAACTCAGGGATTTCCATATTCCCATATACCAAATAAAGGAGGATTCCATCATTTGGAAAGAGGAAGATTCAGGAAATTATTCTGTTAAATCTGCCTACAGAATGCATTTTAAGAAAGATATCCAAAAAGAGTATTGGGGAAAGTTATGGATTAAAGATCTGATTCCCAAGATTAATATTTTTTATTGGTTGGCTGTCCAAAATAGAATCCTGACTGTTGAAAATCTTATAAAAAGAGGAATGCAGATTCCTAATAGGTGCTCTCTCTGTCAGAAAAGGGAAGAAGATGTGAATCACCTTTTTCTTCTTTGCCCCTTCTCTGAAGGAGTTTTTTCTCTGATTCCGGAGCTTTTCAAGATGCATTGGATTCTTCCCTCGAACATTGAGGATTGTGCTACTCAATGGGAGAGCCCTTTTAGATATCCTTTTTTGGCCTGGGCGTGGAAGATTGCTTTGCCTCATATTTTATGGGGATTGTGGAAAACAAGAAATGATAGTGTTTTTAGAAACCAGAAACCCTTGATTGGGGTGGCCAAAAGGAAAATTCAAAATGCCTTTAAGGAAAATCTTAAATTATTTAAAGGAAAAAAGAAAATCCAATGTCCGAAAGAGGAACAGAAAGTTCTGGAGAATTTCACCTATAGTCAGGTCAAGAGCAAAAGCCCAGGTAAAGTTGTTAGCTGGATTAAACCTTTGGGAAATACGATCAAAATTAATTTTGATGGAGCCTCAAAGGGAAATCCGGGTCAAGCGGGGGGAGGAGGTATCTTAAGGGATAGTGAGGGTGATTGGTTATTTGTCTATGCTGGACCCCTGGGTAAACAAACTAATAATATGGCTGAAGCTAGAGCCCTCCTTTGGGGAGTGTTGATTGCAAAGGAAAAAGGTCTTAAGGATATTTAGATTGAGGGAGATTCCTTAATTATTATAAAATCTCTTCTCAATGAAAGTAAGATTAATTGGTCGATTAAAAATATTATCCAAGACATCAAGGAAATGCTTAAGTTCTTTGATAAGGTCTCTATTAATCATATTTTGAGGCAAGGAAATAAATGTGCGGACAAGATGGCTAATATGGGAGTCCTTTGTAATGAATACAAAATCTGGTATAAAGGGGAGAGATTACCCTCTAATATTAATGATGAAATCATTAAGGAAAAGAGGTGCTAAGTTTCATGATGCCGACACGAGTGGGGGCAGATATTTCAGGAAACAAGATAGTCTTTACAAAAATCACTGGGTCTTTTTGAATTTGGTTTGGAAATACAGTTCGTGGCTTGTCTCTAGTTTCAGTTGGAAAGGCTACTTTGATAAATTTTAGATGGGTGGCAATAGGATTCACGTGGAACCCGCCAGTCAGAATATGAAAGAGAGCAACAGGGATCTGTGGAATAAGTTAAAAGTTGGGGGTTTTAGCAATTTTATTGCTAAATTACATGGTCACGACCCTGCTCTCTCTAAGGATTTTGGTCAAGCATGGAAAGATGGGGTTTTTACTGTTCATGGTGTGGAGGTCGAGGTCTCAGAGGCCAACATTGCTAGGGTGACAGAAATGAAGATGGAGGGCTTGAAAATCTATAAGGAAAGAACTCGCAGAGATCTTGAGATTGAGCGGTTTTTTGTTGGTAAGGAGACTTGTTTTTTCTTCACTGATGGCATTGCTCGATCGTGTATCCCTGGTATTTGGAAGGAGGTCTGTCTTCAAGTTATGAAGTATATCACTTTGGAAGGGAAGTATAGAAAAATCTATACTCACCATATCACTTTCCTCAACATGTTTCGACATAAATTTATGGTTAGCATTCCTTTTTTCTTGGCTACCTCTCTCTCGAATTCATTGATGGCATTCCAGAACAAGAAGGCCGAGCTGCCCCTTCATGAGGGTTTGATTCTTCTACTGTTTGAGAATGGTAAGCCAGTTCTGGATCACCCTTTGGTCTCTATTCTGGAGGAACATGAAGAGGAAGAAGATATTACCTTAGCGGAATGTCTTACAAAGATGAAAGAGGGAAAAACTATTCCCAAGGGGGGAGGTATTGACAGAAATTTCATGGAGGGTGCTGTTGGGGAAGCCAGTGCTTCCAGGAAAAATGAGTGTGTGGGTGATTCCACTATTTTTGAAGAGTGGAACAGAAGGATGGTTTACTTAGAGGGGGTCCTCAAAGCTATGGAGGAAACAAATGAAGGGAAAAGGGAATCCATCTTAAATATTATTAATATCTCGAAGAAAATGGTTTCGGACCAGGTTCAGATTAAAAATCGGATGCAGGAGCTAGAGAAACAGGTCAAAGGGCTTCTTGATAGAGTTGAGGAGAAAGAAGGAGAGAAGAAAAGAAGGAGATTCAACCTCTGTATCAGTAGCTCAGAGGAAGATTAGTTGGTGGTCCTGTTGGGGTCCTCGTGTGGTTTCCTGTCTCTCCTGGAAGACTTGTAGCTTTCTGAACTTTTTGCAAACTTTGGGCGAATTGTGATGCCCTATTTCTTTCTTGGTTTTTTTGGACCAGTTGGGGTCCCGTTTCCTGCTCTGTAAGAGTTAAGTTTGTTTAACTCATTTTTGTGGGACCTTTTCTTTCTGGTTGTGCCTCTCTTGTTTTTCTATCTTTGGGCTTTGATCGCCATATCTTTCGGTTGTACAGGGTTCCTGATCCCTTCAAAATCTATTTTTTTACCTAATCTAATAAAAAAAATCTAACATCTTTTGCAGGTTTTTTGTGCTAACCTCTATTTGTAGGGTGATTTTAAAAGATGTAGATTTCTTACTTGTATTAATTAAGGTTAATGAAGGATTAATGAAATTTCACTTGATAGACTGAAGAGTTACGTATGACTCTTCCCTCACACATTTTAGGTGATCTTAGAGAATCAGACAACTAAGCTCATAAGTCTTGACAATCACATTTGCTTATAATTGTGAATCACTTCATTAAAATTGGCTTGTGTATAAGGGAATTCCACAAAAAATCTAGATTAAAATAGAGTTTCCTTGTACTTTGATTTCACAAGTATTTTCCATTTTTGTTATAGTTGGATTTTTCCTAAGTTGATGTATGCTCTTCCCTCAAACCTTTTAGGTGATATTGGGAATAAAAGTCAACATCACTTAAGATCCTCTTTTATGACGATTTAATATTTGTGGAGAACTATTAACCTTTGTGTGTAGGACCAAATACTCGCTTGTCAAGCATACAGGTCAAGATCTAAACCAATACTAAGGGTGATAATTTGGATGATAGGTTGCCAATGATGTGCATAAACCAAACTAGGAAAATTTAAGATAAAAAAACACCACTATTCAGAAACACTGTATGCATGACAGGATCTTCTAGGTTCATGGAATGAATATCCTACTCAATCCGAAATTTGAATTCTGGGGATGAAGTATGGGATTCACACCCCATAAGGAGTTCCCCTAGGTAATCCCATAAACAGTCGCACATACCTTGAGGGAACTAGTGAATGAAACGTGGAAATGCATCCAAAAAATTACCAGTCTTAATTAGTATGCCTTCTGTGAGATTAGAGTCAAAATTATCTTCAGCATATCCCCTATCTGTTAAAGATTACAACTAGGAACATATATTTTTTACTCATTGTATCAAAGGGGGTAAAGTCTTAATCCAGGACTACTCCTTAGTTTAGTCAAATAGAAACTTCCTTGGGAAACTGCAAAATGCATAGATAAGGTTGTGATTACATAAAGAGTCTCAAGCTACTAAGGAAGCCATTTTCACACTTGGTGCCAAATCTATTCCAAAACCAATCATGTTTCAAAGATTACTCTCCATGAAGTGGGAATTTAAGACCTTTTTGGACCTCAAAACTTTTCCAAATTTCAAGCATAGGGGAGAGTCCATAAAATTTAGACCCACCTGACATTCATCATGAAACTTATGACGTGTTACTTAGTCCTAGTTTTTACAACATATGCCCATAAGGCAAGGAAAAACTATGCTCAAAGTCTACCACTTAGCCCCCTTCATGTTTCATCACCACTCATGGTCACACTCCTTTACTTTATTATGTACCCTATGATTCCTAAGGGGCAAATATGGGATAGCATGGGACATACATAAGTGTTACTTAAGATCTGCATCCACCACTTTTTTCACCTCGTCACTTGAACATCCTTCCTTTCAGCCTTGTGATTGACACAATAGTAAGCCCCTCCCCAAACCTCATGTTGGCAATTCCTCTCAAACTCTTGAAGGTTCAGCTTTGTCTTGATACCCAACTATCCCTAAGACGTTTCATTATAGTTATAGATTGCTTCATCAAAAGTGTGATTTCAACTCTCTTGAGAAAATTACTTTTATCGCTAGTTAGTCTTGATACGATTTTTATACTTACATCTTGTTTTTCAAGTAAACTTGATTTAAGTGTCTAGATTGTACTCACTACGTTGCATCGCACCTTAATAAATCCTTGGTATACTTTGAACTCAGTATCCTGGTCCAAACGTATTCCTGAACTCAACCTTGTCTAGAAAGTGTTGTATGTTACATTGTTCGTGCCATCCATCAACCATTATTTTGATACTAATATCTTCACTTATCTCCACAAAACTTGCATCTAACGTATCTAAGTGATAATGTTGTGTTGCTTAGCATTTGTAACTATCCAAAACTTCTTTGAGAAGATTGTAAAAGAAAATCCTTGTAATGTATCTAGATTGGTTGACAATATACTTATGAAATTATCAAGTCACTTCAACCCTTTGTTAATCAATTATGCCTTGTTTATCTTAAATCTTTGATTTAAGTGTCTGACATTGTGTTAATCATCTTGGGTCAAACTACCATTAAGATAAATTTGCATAGGGAGTTCGTCATAACTTGACAGATATGGATTGCACTTTCCAGAACTTGCAAGTGATTTTTCCTTGTGATTGTTCATCTTGTAAAATTATTTTTATAAAAAGTATGTTTATAACATTTAAAACATTGTGAATGAGTAAGAAATGTGAGAAAGAAAAAATAGTGAAAACTACTAAAAATAGTAAGTATTGAAATTGAGCTCAAAAATCTATGGTAACTCCAATTAATTTTCTTTTTTTCTCCATCTTGACGAGATCAGGAAGTTGTCTCATGGTCTAAAAAGGAAAGAAACCCCTCACATAATCCTAAAGCATTAGTTTTGAGGCGATCCTACATGGCACAACTTGATGAAAGAATATGGATGGTCTAGATGATCCAAATTATGGGAGAGGAAATCCATCCTATATGAATCAATTTGTGAAAAGGAACAAACTAGAGTGAATCCGTATGTGTGAAGGCTAGAGATTTGGACAACATGTGAAATTAGGAACATCATGAGGTCTATAAAGGATATGTAACATCAAGAAAATCCTTTCAAATCATCAAAGGAGTGGTCATCATGGGAATGATATGATAAAATCACCATGAGTGATGATGGAATTCATTTAAGGACCACAAAAAATTAATATCTCATGATAGTATTTCTGAACACTTAATCTGTACTTGGTAATGTGCTCACATCTTGCAAGTTAGAAGGTATAATTTACAATGCTTCAATACATTTTAGAGTTCAATAACATGTAACTCATCGTACAACATCATTTAGATTTAATCCTCCTATATGGAGGAGGAAACATATTTTCATAAGAATAAATCCAAAAAAATGATTTCTAGGTACCTTAATCACATTTCCACTCAATTAACATCTTGGTTAGGAAGGTGAATTATGAGTTTAAAAAAGGGTCATCATGTTCAAAAGTGAATTGGGAAGCTCATGGAGTAAGTTGAAGATCATCATATCCTGAATCTAGAATCAGGTCCAAATCTCTCTGATAAATAAGTGATAATGAGATAATCAAGCTATAAAGGTACTCAAGGCCATCATGTGTGAAGGATAAAAAGACATCAAACTCCATGAGAAACATGTAAACATGAGGTGCATGTGCATCTTAAATTTGATTCCATTTAGGGTGAATTTTTCAGACAAGAATTTCAAGTGGGTTATTTCCATATGAAGTACCATGTTTGTAAAAATGGGAAATCATCACAGTTTCACTTGATTCCATTAATTTGGTTGTACTCTTAAACATTCATTCAACAACTTGTAGTATCATCATATCTCAAGGAGTAATCTCTTTGCAATTACCTCATTTCAGCTCAACGGGTGGTTATATGACAATAATATCATTATGAGAACAATTATTCCACCCACACGATGCAAAATGTATTTGAGTTAGTGAAAAATAATCATGAAAAGGTTTGATCATCATATAATGGACTCTTTGTCATCGAGGTGAATTGTGAAGGAATACATGAGTAAGGGAAGTGATCATCACATCCTAACTCCATCCTTGTGTTGGAATCACAATCATTAAGAAGGGGAGTTGAATTAGTGAGCGATAAAACTTTTCATCCACTTAAACAATTTCAATCATTTACCATTTAATTAACCATTAAGTATGCATCCATAAGAAAATAACCATATAGGATAAAATAAGAGAAAAATAATGCAAGAACATGATATGTAGGTGGGAAACCCTCAAGTGGAGGAAAAACCACTAAAAAATAACTTTATTAGAGAAATGAATCAAATTTAGTTAAGCACCCACTCAAGAAGGAGCGTCAACCCTTATGTTTAGTGAGTCACCATCCCCATAAGGAGCTTTAAACCCCTAGATTTAGAAGAGCACCAACCCTATGAGGGAGGAAACATCCCATAAGATGAATCAACACAAAATAAATCTACCTAAATGTTATTTGTCATCTCTGAAATTTATTCCTACAGACAACTGACTGATGACATTATAGAAGCTCTCTTTGCTTTATTTTCTCCAATATGCTCCTTCATAATGTCTAACTCGCTCTAAGCATTCTTTATCCCTCCAATTTGATGATTAAGCCTAATGAACAATCTCTCACAAACATTTTTGCTCACTATATAACATCATTATAAGGATTATATTCCCTTATCTTGAATGGTCACACATCACCTCATTGAACTTCTTAGAATCAGCCTTCTAGCTCGTACTTTATCATCACTCATCTCAGCTATCATAAATATGAGGCTACACAACTTGAGTTTTATACATGAATCGTATGATTAAAACTCACATATAGGTCAGCCATCATAGGGAATATTCACTTAATATCAAAATCATTAAAAAATAACATGAACACATCATAAAAATGACCACTATAGGTCAGGAAACATAGCATCTAGAACCATCTATTTCTCCATTAGAACTCAAGAAGCCCTAAAGTGTACCCAAACATGCTCTTTCACTAACATAGAATGTCACTTGAGCTAATAAATGGCCATTAACCAATAACCCATAGAATCACTTATACATGTTTTATACATCCTTACTATAAACCTCCAGAAAGCTATGATACACATGTGTATCATCATCTCATGCAATGACATCATCTTTAGGAGCACCCAACCTCACTAGGTCTATGATCTACTAAACTAGTCTTCAGAAGATAAAGAATCCAAACCCTCATACCTAATCACCTCAATCCATGCAAGTGAAATATATCACTAGAAATATCATGACCTCAAGGTCATCACCAAGGTACATTAGACCATGCCATAACTCATACTGAAGACACCACCAAAACACCTTGTGCAACCATGGTCACCTTAAACTACCCAAAATTTCGCCCCAAAACTAGTCTTGCAATATAGGATCAATAATAGACACATCCTAAGGGATCAACCATTTATTCTAAAACCACTGCATGTACATGTATAATGATCTCCCATACTTACTCCACAACACTAATTTAGTTAACATGTATAGTGCACAAATTAATAGCAAACATGAACTTCTTCATAAACTTGTAAATTTTTGAGTGGAGGTCCAACACACAATCACATGATATCATAAATGACAATCCTAGAGAAACCTATGGAGCGATTACTATATAACCATCAAATCATCAAACTCGATCAGGATAATCCATTATAGGACCATAACCAACAAGTATCTTCTCCATCTGCTTTTGACACTAGGGTTTTAGGAGGGTTTAGAAGTTGTTTACCTTCTTAATGATTTTTCATAAAGCTATTGCCCCTTAAACTATGAACTCATTATGCATGGAACATCATCTTAGGACAATTACATAAAATTTAACCATGAAGGTATCATACCCCCATTTGCATAGTTTACATGTTCCAAGGAGCATCAAATAGTCTGATATCAACCTTTGAAATTCTTACTTTCAAAAACTTGGTAAGAGGTAAAATCATGCAATATCTTGCTTAAAATTGCAAACCACCACCCGAAACTTGGAACACACCTCTATAACAACCTGCTTTGCCTTCTACAAAGCTCACAATTTCCATTTCCATGCTAAGAATTTTCTCAACTCAATCTCACTAGTAGACACCTAGGGATCTGAAAGACTATGATCTAGTGAAGAAACCTAAAACCACACCACTTAGCCCGTGATACCTGTACTATGAGACTACATTTGTAAGTTTCTCGAACCCTCACACTCATGCTAAGTTCTCCCAGATTCTCTCAATATGCATGTAATCAACTCATACATAACTATACAATCCATCATGACACAACCATCATCCTATTGAGTAGGCCTCCAAACCAGTCATCTTAACCATGCTGTTTTCACCATCCATATTGCCCTCTGTCATGACTTTTGTACACATTTGCATCACCTATAAGAACATTCATCATACCTCATCATGTCATCAATGAAATATTTCATACCTCTAAACATACACAACCACCTCCTAAAAGTCACTTCACTACTCAAGAACCATCTTAAGACACCATGTAATCTCACCAAGCATAGTCAACTTCACTTGACACTACTAATCAAACTTCATGCTTCTTACTCTAATTTTGAACATCAATGATACTTCATGACAACAATGGAAACATCACTCTTATCATCTCTCTTTGACATCAATGAAAAAAAAAATTCAACAATTTCCCCCTTTTTCATTGATAGAGAACCCATTGATGGAAAAAAAACACTAAACTCATTCTCCCCTTAAGGAATACACATGCCATTAGTTCATTCTCCCCCTTTTCACATTAATGACAAAAAAACATACCTACAAAACCTTCTCTTAACAACACAATAGGTTCATCACTTGGTTGTAAACATTAACTAAACAAAACAAATTCACTTGACCTTATCAATATCTTATTTGACACTTGAAGAACAACACTACTCCCTTTAATAAATGCATACCTTTCAAGAACTGACTCATAGTTTGACCATGCTTTTCAACACATAACTGATGCAAAAATTCTCAAAAATAATATCAAAATGATACTAAGCAGGCTACAATCTTATTTACGTTATATATATCACATCTCAACTCTTTCAACATCCTCATACAACTAATCCTACTCAACAGTTTTAGCTCCCCCTCAAAATTAAACCCCTTTCAAAAACCATGTTCACATGTTGTATTAAAACTACAAATTACTTATGGATCCCTAATCAAATCCACTTGACTCAAGAACACCTTCAATCCCTTGATCCATGGATAACGATAAAAAAAACTTCTCTTCATGCCAATGAACTAACTTGTACCTGTATAATTTTCAAGATGAAATATTAAAAAATTGCTTTAATGAATCCAATATTGATCATACATACTGCACTCTTCTAATCAAGTTAATCATATATAGGTACAATATTGATCCTACCTTCTCTAGTATTTCAAACACATTCTTCATAAATTTGAAAATATTATGAATGATCAACCATTATACACACCTTTTGAAATTCTATTTAATTCATCAATAGAAATGTATGAGAAACATTGTTTTCAAAAAACTCAAATTTGATCAAAACTTTGTTCTTGATGCACCTGTACTAGCTTCTCAGTCTTGTAAACTATCATATACCTGCTCACATCAATCTTACACCTTAGGTATATCACATACCTAGATGAGGTCACACAAAGCCACTCCCAATTCATATATTTCCTCAAACATATTTCCTTGAATATCCATGCCATCTTTCCACTACACATCTCCAATACATCAATCAACTGTTATACAAAATGTTCACCTTGCACATTTTGTGGCTAACTCCTTCCATTCTTCCCTCTCTTGTGCCTCAGTCATTTTTTTTTACTTTTCAGGCACTCAAAAATTTCTAGAAATGGCACCATTGGATAGAGCTCTTTCTCAGCTTTCCAGAAAGGTAAAGTTTTCCTCCTAACTCCATGTATTTTTGAAGTTATGGCTCGGCAGAGTTTTTGTGGGAAAATTTCCCCTGAAAGGCCCGCAGCCAATGAGATGCCGCCACGTGTCCAAGGAAGTGGCGGGGGTCAGAAGAAAAACTTGGTTTTTTACCAAGTGTTTGGAAAAATTTCAAAAAGGAAGATTTTCCCTACAGGCCCGCTGGAGAATCAGAATGGATGCCACGTGTCCATGGGGAAAAAATTGAAAAAATGACTAAGTGTTGGCGCATGGAAAATTTTAATGAAGAAGAGCCCATGCGTCCAATTATATTGTGCCATGTGTCACTATGGCTAGAAAAGTTTCAGAGGGTGGGAGGTGAATCTTGGAATTTTGGTGAAAAGTGTTTTGGTAAAAGGTAATGAAAAAAGTTTTGGCCCGCTTGCCCCCGTGACCAATCATATCAGGCCACGTGTCCCATGGGCAACCGGAATGGCGGAGCGCGGGAGGAGATTGGGATTTTTTCCCAAAGTGCTAAAATGAAAAGTAAAAATGTTTGCAAAGGGCCTGGTGAATGAAATAGATGCCACGTGTCCCTAGACTAGGCGGAAGGCAGGGAGAATTTGGGAAATTTCCCAAGGGAAAAAGAAGGAAATTTCAAAGGAAAAATCACCCCCCCGAGCACGAGCTAATGGAATTGTGCCACGTGTCAGGTGGCGGAAAATACTCAAGAAAAGCCCGCAAGGAAAATTCCAAGAGACAAGCCCACATCTAATGGGGTTTTCCACGTGTCCAGTGGGGAAAAATATCAAATCAGTGACGGAAAAATCCTAGAGGAAAGGCCCGCGCCCAATCAACATGTGACACGTGTCCTCAACTCATCGGCCCGGCGGGGAATTTTTAGGAAATTTTCCAAAGTGAAAACAAAGGAAAATGAAGCATTAAAGGCCCACACCCAATCAAAGCATGCCACGTGACACTAGAAATGGTCAGTTGTGGGGATTTTTGGGTAATTTTTCCCAAATGCAAAAAAGGTGAAATAATTTTTCCCACCAATCTGATTTGGTCCTGTTTTTCCCTAAAATTTCAAATGGCCATAACTTTCGATCCAGAGCTCAGTTTTTCACGTTCTTTATATCAATGGAAAGATGGTGAAATTCTCTACAAGATTCTAAGGTCATTTTTGTATTTTTATGGAGTTTGGAGAGAGAAAATTGAAAAACACCTCTGGCACGTGGTCATGGATAGAAATGACGTTTCAACCACCATTTTTAATGAAGAATGGCTCGCATTCTCTCCCAGCATGGCTAAAAATGTCAGGGGATGGGCCTGTAAGGATTCCCATACTACTTTGATTGTGTTTTGGTCAAATGGTTGAATCTCCCCCCATGTTTTCCCACGTTTCTCTCTCCTGGGGTTGTGGCTTGCACTGTAAAAGCTAGAATGGGTTCATTTTTGAAAGAGGTTGAACATTTTTTCAGCTTGCAGGCTCCCTCTTCACTTAAAAAAGTGATTTTGTGGAAAATTTTTACCTTTCCAAGACTACAACACCTATTTTTCCTCTCAGATGTTGTAATGCATTGTATTTGATGTAAAATGACAATACAGGCTCTGTGATTGAGTTTCCTCAATCCTTTCATATATCTATGTTGTTTTTCTTTCTAAATCCTCCATTACATTTATCAGTTTGTGCATGAATTTTTTGTTGTGTTTTTCTTATGAATTGTGTCAATCTACAGAAGTGTCAAATGTCTGCACCACTCCTTTGGTGCATCACCTTATTAGCATTAGTTTCATTTTCTTACATTCCCCTATCTCTATCCCCTTTGGAATTTAGAGTAGGAACTGGGGATTTAAACCTCTATAACTTGTAAGTGATATATCTGATCAGAGGAGTTGAGGAAAAATCCTCTAATCTAGAGATTCCTCTTCCATTTTTACAAGTCCCACACTTGGGGAGAGGATTCAATGTTGTGCAATCACACTGGATGTTCAAGATATCAACTGGAAGCCTTATCCACATCCAGGGGTACTGCTGATTTGCAAAAATAGTTTTGGCACACCCGGTGGGACCTTAGAGGTCTTCACTTTCATTGCAATAAAATTGATGTGCATTTTTTGCAAGTTTTTTGCTTCAAATATCCCTAAATTGCACATCTGGTGACTCCAAGGAAGAAGAATCAGCTGATTTTAGCAGTGTAGACCTGAAAAACTCATGAGAAGAATCACCACAAAGTGAAGAGTTGGAGAATAAGAGGTTCTGTTTGAGTATCTATAGTTATCTCTAAGAATAAGGTAAAGACGGAGGAGAATTCAAAGGTATCTCCATCTCCACCAAATAGAACTCTCTCAACTCCTCCACCTGGTAGGCCTTTCATTCAATCAACAAGGGTTCTAAGGCCAATCAGAATGGCACAAAACAACCCCTATGTCAATTTCACTGGTAGCAGCCCACTTGCTCTCAATGCACAAAATCCAATCCCAGTTGCAGCATTGAAGAACATCCCATACTTTACTGGAGAAAATCAGACCACTCCTGGTGATCATGTTAAGGATATTGCTAATATTTGTGTAATCCATGAGATCAATGAGATGCAAGTTGCTGTCAAACTACTGGCATCTTCATTCAAAGGGAAAGCTTTGCAATGGTTTAGGAGTCTTGCCTCAGGATCTATCCAAAATTGGAACCAGCTATGTATAGCCCTCCATGAGCAGTTTGGAGAAAAGGGAGACAATTTGTCCCTTTTGGAACAGCTGACAACCATCAAGAGAGCTCCCAATGAGCAGTTGACTGACTTCAACTTCAGATTTCAAAGGACTTGGGAGAGAATTCCAGTGGCAGTCAGGCCAATAGCAGAAGGTGCTTTTCTTTATTACCTTAAAGCTTTAAATTCTGATATTTCTATGTTAATTCAATCCATGGGAGGCACAACTATCCCCATTGCTTATAGCATTGCCATTAGAGCTGAAAATTGTTTGATTCAAGCTGGCAAGCTAGCTCCTAGGCCTCCAATGCCACTATTTCCAAGTTTAGAGAGCCCAAACACTAATCAAATGCCTAATTTAGCTCCTATTCCCACTCCTAGAAATCAGAATTCAAGTGAAGCTTCTACTTCATCTTCTAGTGCCTCAAATGAACTTCAAGAAGTCATGAAGAAATTACAAAATCTAGGCAATGAGCTGGTTACACTCAAGAGGCAGTAAGCCCAAGGTTTTAGACCTCCTTTCCAGCCTCAAGCTCAGCCTAACAGGCAGCCATACCAACCTCAAAGACCACCCAATCCAGCTAAAAATCTAAACCAAGCAAGACCTCCTGCAAATAGACCATTTCAGCCCTATAATTCCAATGCTATATCTACCTCTAAGGCATTAGTGCTAGTACAAAACAACATAGCTCAAGAGTATGATTGGTGTTTCCCATGCAATGAACCTCACAACCAGTCTATGTGTTTCAACGGTGCCTTAAATCAAGCATTAATGGTGACTACAACTGGTGTGGAGGGTGAAGGGAGTCAAGGAAATAACCAACAACAAGAAACATTCTAGCAACAATCACCTCCAAATGATACCACACTTGTAAACTGGTAGGAAAAGGATTTTTGTGGCATGAATCAAACAATTTCCCAAAGTGTTGTAGCCAACACAAGGTCAAAAAGGAGAAATTTAGGAGAAGAAAATCTATTGGCTCAAAGTAATCCACAACCTTCTATCACTCCACAATTATTGGCAAACAAAATTCAGTCCCAAACACACAAGGGCTGCCTAAAACAGCTCCTAGGCCAACTCAAATGCCAGTTGTTGCTGCCCATGTGCAAGGAATGAATGTGTAGGCCAAGGGACAGCAAAGAGATGCTTCATCTCCATTCAATATCATTGATCAGATGAAGAAGACAAATGTAAACATATCAATGTGGGAATCACTATCTATCCCAGGCCAAAGAGATTTGCTACAAGTTGCCATGAAGGACTGGTCAACTTCAAATCAGCAAGTCCAAATGCAAGAGAAGGTGCTCACAAATGCTGCCCAGCCTGAGAGGGAATCATGGAGGACAGACAAGGTAAAATGTTGAAGCCCCCTCCATTCTATGTTTCATTGATCATTGGAAACCAATTAGTACACAATTGCATGATTGATTCCAGGGCAAGTAGTTCAGTAATGCCCAAGAAAATAGCTGATCAGTTGGGGCTTCAATATGAAGTCATATCTAAAGGGGTAGTACAATTGGATGGGACAGTAGTTAAAAAAGTTGGAGTGATTAAAAACTTGAGTCTTACCTTGCATGCCTACCCCAACATTGTTGTTTTATAAGATGTCTTAGTAATAGACCTTCCACTTCTCTTTTCCCTATGTCTATCAAGGGATTTCACAGCCAATATTGGAGGTTACTTATCTGCTGATTGGTCACACATGTTGTTCAGAACGAGATATGGAACCAAGGCCACAATCAGATCTGAACCTATTGCAAACTTTCACATTGAGCCTTACACTCCAAGCCAAATCAATACCAATTGTTCAGCATTTGATCAAGAAGATTATCCAAGCACTGATGAAGCTGACACCAAGGTTGGAAGTATCCCAGATCTAACTCTTGATGAATGGGAAAACAAGGTGCATGCTTTTGATCCTTATCAAGAAATAGAAGAATCTGAGTTAGGAGTCTATTGCATGCATGAAGAAAATCAGCCTATTCCTAGCATCACCAAGCCAGACCACAAGGATGACAATGAGGTATGGCAGTTGTTTTTTGATGGATCAAGGAGTAGACAAGGTGCAAGGAGGGGGAGCTATGCTTGTTTCACCTCAAGGAGTTAAGTATTATTCAGCTTTTAGATTTCAGTTTGCATGCTCTAATAACACTGCTGAATATGAAGCTTTGATACAAGGATTGCATTGGTCAATCAAGAGAGGGATAAAGAACTTGCAAGTCTTTGGTGACAGTGAGTTGATTGTCAACCAAGTTAAGGGGCAGCATGCTATCAAGAATGATCTACTCAAGTGCTACAAAAATAGGGTGTGGGACCTCATTGAAGATTTTGAGGGTTTTGGCATAAAATCCATTCCTAGAAAAGAGAACCAAGCTACTGACAGGCTTGCAGCAGTTGGGGCAGCCTTTGACGTTGTTGAAAGCATTCAAAAAGACAAGGTACAACCAAACATCCATGTGATTGTGAGGCCTTCAGTACCAGACAATAATGTAAGTTGGCAAGTGTTTGAAAATGATCAGCAAATCATTCATTTCTTGTAAGAAGAGGCTGAGTTCTCAGCTAAAAATCAGGAAAAGTTGGAGCAGCAGTATGGTGACCAAGTGGTACAGCTGAGAACCAACAAACTACCAAAGGGACTTATTACTTTGGAGTCCATTTTCAATCCTAATGATTAGTTTAGGAAGGAGAAAGGAAAACATCCAAGTCAAGGGAGAAGATTCAGTGTCCATCTCAGGTGGAAGAAGGCAAAATCACTCCAAATTGGTAAGATGACAACTGAACAAGAAAGGTATGAGTTCATACAACTTTGTCAAGAGTTCCCTAATGTTTTTTCTTGGAGCTATGAATATTTCAAAGGTTTCAATCCCAAATTAGCTCAACACACCATTGAGTTGGACCCAAGTACTAAACCCATCAGGCAAAAACAAAGGCCAGTCAATCCACACATGGAGCCTCTCATGAGAAAAGAATTGAATAAGTTGATAGAATCAAGGATCATATTCCCTATCAAGCATTCTAGTTGGGTAGCCAACTTGGTTCCAGTTAGAAAGAAGAGTGGGGAAATCAGATTGTGTGTTGACTTCAGAGATCTGAATAGGGCATCTCTCAAGGATCATTACCCACTTCCTTCCATGGAACAGATTTTGCAAGTTGTTGCTGGCTCTAAGAGGTTTTCATTACTTGATGGCTATTCAGGGTATAATCAGATTATGGTGAAGGAAGAGGATCAGTTCAAGACAGCCTTTACAACCAAATGGGGAACTTATGCATACAGGAAAATGCCATTTGGGCTGTCCAACGCTGGAGCTACCTTCCAAAGAGCAATGGACATGGTGTTCAAGGATTTGATTAACAACATAGTGCTGATATATCTTGATGATATCACTGTTTTTTCAAAAAATGCAACAAACCACCTCTTTCATTTGAGACAAGTGTTCCAAAGGTGCAGAAGATTTGGAGTATCCTTGAATCCTAAAAAGTTTATTTTTCTAGCCCATAAAGGAAAACTCCTTGGCCACATTTTCTCCAAAGAAGGATTAGCAATTGATCCAGAAAGAGTTGAAGCCATAAGAACACTACCATTGCCAAGCCACAAGAAGGCCCTTCAAAGTTTCTTGGGGAGAATAAATTTTGTTCGGAGGTTTGTCCCAAATTTTGCAGCCCTAGTCAAGCCTATCACCAAGATGTTAAAGAAAAGCATGGCTTTAAAATGGACAGTAGAAGGCAAGGAAAGTTTTGAAGCAATCAAAGAAGCCATCTCTCAAGCCCCAACTCTCATCAACCCGGATTTCTCCAAGGATTTCATCCTCTATGCATTTGGGGTGATGATACTATTTCTGCAATTTTGGTACAACAGAACAAAGACAATGATGAGCAGCCAATTGCTTTCTTCAACCAAATCTTGGAGGACTATGAGGTGAGGTATTCCTTCATTGAGAAGCATGTTCTTGCAGTAATCAGGAGCTTGAAGAAATTCAAGCATCTAGTTTCAAACAACAAGGTTCAATTGTTGGTTTCTCATGTGGGAGTTAAGGACTTCCTCCTCAACAAAGACTTGAATGAAAAAAGGGCAGGTTGGATTACTTGTGTCATGGAGTATGACATAGAGATCAAAGTCACCAAGTTTGTCAGAGGAAAAGGATTGTGTGAGCAACTGATTTTGAGTCAAAAAAAAGGAAGCATGCAATGAGAAGGAGGATGTTTTGGTGTTGCAAGACAACCATGAGAAAGGAAGCACTCAAGAGGAAATGATAATGTGTTCCCATTCCTTTCTGAACCCAAGACATAATGCACTTCCTAAGCACAGGTATATGCCCTCCAGAGATGAACAAGACCAAAAGAAGACTTTCTTGATGGTGTTTTGTTCAAAAGGGATATGAATGGAGTACTGTTGAGATGCATTGGTACAAATCAGATTCAAAGGGTGTTGGAAGAGTTCCATGGTGGACCAGCTGGTGGTCATTTTGCACCAAGAGTGATAAAATGCTTCCGTTCCTGGGATAGAGTTGCTTCTATCCTTTCATTCCTTTGAGAAACAGATAAGGGTTAGGGCTAGGAGGAATACCTGTTGAATGTTGAGATGGTGTGCGCGTACCGTAGAGAGAGATCAGATCGATTGCAAAGAACTCCTTTTTGTCTGGGAAGGACTACCTGCAAGTAAGAATACAAGACCACCAGATTCTAATTAGATAATAAGTGAGGGAACTGCCTTGGGCCCAGGAAATATGAGACTTCCTTTCGAAGGTGGTCAGTTCCCCTGCTAATATGAATTAACACAAATTCTAACAAATAAGCTATTGTCCATTTACAATTTATTTACCTTGTTAGAACAATAGAGAAAAGGCTGGTCTTGGTTTTGAATCACAGTGACCGATGCTGGTCAGTGTCACCGGTACCGGTTGATGATAACCGATATCGGTAGGGGTAGTGATTTAAGGGGTTTGGTGAAGGTTGGCTATAAGATGGCTATATGATAGCTATGGTGTTTATAAGGCTGGTAAAATGACTGGGGATAGGTAATGAGGTGATGGAGAAGACTCAGAGAGTATGGGGGCTGTTCTTGGGGCAATGTAGGGGTAGAGGAATGTAAGTTAGATGGAGAGTGTTACCGGGTAGTGGATCTGGGAGTAGACTTGTAATTACTGTGATTCATAAATCCAAGAAATATTATTAAAAGAACGTATAAGACTTACTTACTAGTTCCTGATGAAAAATGCAGGTTCTAGGACTGTGATGACGAAGGCAGGGTTCAAGTAGGATGATCTGACAATCCAAGATGAGCTATCTCCTCTCCTGATGCTTGGATGAGTGTCACTGGGCTCTGGTTATTCAGTTGCAGTCTTGGGCTTGATGTCCTTCTCTGCAAACTCCTCTCTTTCCTTCACTTGTCTCTGCTCAGCCAAGTAAATTCCGGATTCTTCCAATGACTTCTCCTTCAGATCAATGAAAAATCCAACCCCTTGTTTTTGGTTGGGAGAGGTCATTTACAGGGAACCGATGGCGGTTACGTAACCGACGGCGGTCGAGTAGGAACCGGTATCGGTCAGGTCAAAGTGGGCTATTTTTAGTAAAATAGCCAACTTTCCCTCCTTTTCTCCCGAGGGATTAGTTGCGGGCTTGGTCAAGTCATTATGAGGTTGGTTTTAGGTGCGGGTGAGGAGTCATTAGTCATGGGTGTGGATGTAGACCAAGTTATAGGTCTTAATTAGGTTAGTTTAGGGTTAGGACTAGGTCATGATGAGGTGGCGAAATGAGGTGGCAGGTATGGCGATGTGGATTTATTAATTATAAGGTAATTAATAAATAATTGTGTAAGGTTTAGGTGATGAGGTTAGGTTGCGAAATGAGATGCGGGGCACAGGGGGTCGTAAGACACAAATTTGGTGTCTACATTAGCCCCTTGTTGTCGTGTAGCTTGTCTTGTAAAGCTGCACGGACAATAATAAGAAGTGGTTACCCCTGTTAAGGGTATAGGTAATCCCCCTCAAATCTATCACAGATTGAGGTAGCGTGAAATCAGGGATAGGGTTGATAAAGGGTAAATGGTGTTGAGATGATGGTAAGATGGTGGGGTAGGTCCAAGGAAGCAGACGCACGTTGAAATGCAGTAGTGCGACCAGGGTACATGATTTGAAGAGCAAACAAGCAATTCATAGGCAAAGGTCGATAGTTTATCCAAACAAGGGTGATATAATCCTGGTATCCAAGGCATAGGAAGTAGCTCCAGGGGATATAACGGGTAAGGTACAGGAACGTTTAGGCATGTTCGGCAGTACCAAATGGTTGGTTTGGTTGAGATAAACGTCACGGTCTAGGTCTAGGCAAAGTTGGTCGACTGATCAAGTCAAGTACCCTAATCATGCTAAAACACGAACAGGTGAGCTCGATTGAACAAAAAGCTACATGATGGGTGGATAAAATTGTAATTTGTTGGTTTTGGGTGAGGTATTTGAGTGGTGTGGCCTTGGGTCGGGCCGATTGATTAGTGAGGGCCATGGGTCAGGCCTGATTGGTTGGTTGCGGCCTTGGGTCGGGCCAAATGGTTGGTTACAGCCTTGGGTCGGGCCAGATTGGTTGGTTGCGGCCTTGGGTCAGGCCAGATTGGTTGGTTGCGGCCTTGGGTCGGGCCAAATTGGTTGGTTGCGGCCTTGGGTCGGGCCAAATGGTTGGTTGCGGCCTTGGGTTGGGCCAAATGATTGGTTGTGGCCTTGGGTCGGGCCAAATTGGTTGGTTGCGGCCTTGGGTCAGGCCAGATTGGTTGGTTGCGGCCTTGGGTCAGGCCAAATTGGTTGGTTGCGGCCTTGGTTGGTTGCGGCCTTGGGTCGGGCCAAATTGGTTGGTTGCGGCCTTGGGTCGGGCCAAATTGGTTGGTTGCGGCCTTGGGTCAGGCCAAATTGGTTGGTTGCGGCCTTGGGTCGGGCCAAATGGTTGGTTACGGCCTTGGGTCGGGCCAAATGGTTGGTTGCGGCCTTGGGTCGGGCCAAATTATTGGTTGCGGCCGTGAAGTGGGCCAATGAAGTCAACAAAGGGTTTTCAGCAAAGGAGGGTATAGGCGATGTGGTGAGAAAGGGAGATTAGTAAATAAGGGCAGAAATTGGGGAAAAGGTGGGATTAAACCGATATCGATTCTCTATGACCGGTATCGGTTAGATGACCGATACCGGTTCTTTAGGGCATAATATAACCGATATCGGTTATAGGTCGAAAACCTATAAAAAGAAAAATACGGCCTGTCATTGTCACATTGTCAATTTGAAAACCAATTTTAGTTGTCTGAGGTGTATTAGTGAGATTGTTGAATTTGTCGGCTGAGGTGGCACTATTTGAGTGGAGAAGTGAGTGGTTGGTAGGCCCTAGCGAGTAGGAGGCAGCATTTGATTGGTGGAGGACCCAGCAGAGGAGATTTATAGCCATGGCACAGCCAGGAGGAGCAGGAGGTGCTGGACCAGCTGGACCACCACCACCTATCCCACCACGACGACGTGTAGTCGTACCGGTAGGTTCGAAACCTCTCATTATGTGAATTTAATGTTTTTAAGCTAGATTTGGGTTTTGGGTAGGAATCCAAGTTTTTAATAAAAGAATGAATAAATGGAAGTTGTTTGGAAAATAGAGAGGGTAGGTAGGTTAGTTAGGCTAAAACGGTAGGGTGGGTAGGTTTTTAGGGTTTTTCAATGGGTAAAAGGGGAGTAATAGGAAAAATTGGGTTTGGGGGGGCCGCGTCGGGTTCGGCTCCGCGATTGTACAGTGACCGATGTCGGTCACTAAGCGACCGGCATCGGTCACGAATTCTTCGGGCAAGGTGGGTTTTTGGTTGACCGGTGTCGGTCGTATGTCGACCGGCGGCGGTGGAGAGATGCTGGGGAGGGGACCGGTGGCGGTCATGGGTGACCGGTACCGGTCCTTAGTTAGGATTATTTATTTTTGGTTGGTTTTGTTGTTTTTTGGGTTTTTGTTGTGGGTTGTTGTTTGGGTTGTTATTGTTTGGGTTGTTGTTTGGGTGTTTTGTTATTAGTGGTTTGGGTTTTGTGTTTATTGTTGGGTTTTGTGTTTTGGGGGTGAAGAGGGAAGGGGTAGAGGTTGATAGGAAGGGTGATTGGTGGGGGGGGGGAAATGGGGCGGTTGTGTGGTTGGTGCGGTTAGGATAGATTAGGTGTTGGGTATGAATGGGGAGGTGTTAAATTGGTAGGGGCATAGGTAAATGGCGAGAGTAGATCTGGGTGATTGGTAGGGTGCGAGATAAGGAAAGGGGATATCGTAAATGTTTTAGGGTAAAATAGGTGGGTGTAGGTGTGTGTTATAGAGTCGGGGTGTGGTCGGGTGGGTAAAAGGGGGTATAGAGGGTTAAAGTAGTTGTTGTTTGAAAGGGTAGGTCTAATGAAGTGGGTTATTTGTGCAGGCACGTCAGCAGCTGACTATGCGGGATCGGATGCCCCCGTTATTGAGACGGATGCGGCCACATGTGTCCGCAGCGCACTGGGCCATTATGCGCGAGGTGGGACTCGGTGGAGTCCAGCGGTATAGGGCTGTGGAGAGGGACCACAGTCTTATGGTTGCCCTCATCGAGAGATGGGATCCGGCAACCAATGTTTTCCATCTCCCGACTGGAGAGATGACTATTACCCTGGAGGATGTATATCGCATCCTGAGACTGCCGATCATAGGAGAGGCAGTATTCCAGGTAGATGCAGAGACGGCTATGGACAACATTCTTCATGTATTTGGGGATGCAGCCACGTTATTGACCTACCACAGCGCGAGTATTGCTTATGGCGATATGTATCGCGCCCACAGACATGAGACACGGCTTGCCGTGTTGATGATGATAGGCATCACATGCTTCGCCCTCCCGGACTCAGAGGGAGGCCGCTTTCCACGGGCGTTGATGGGGGTGCTACACGAGATGGTGGAGGAGCATACGTGCTATGCTTGGGCACCAGTATACCTGGTGCAGCTATACAGAGAGCTGTGGGGTTATCGCCGGATGAGGTGATTCAGGATTTGTTCCACATTTCTGTTACACTGCTGGGCATATGAGCACATCATATGTATTCGACCAGTAGGGCTGCCCCAGCAGCCAGGGCCACAGGTGATATACAGGTATGGATTTCAGAGATGGTTGGGGGTCGTGGGCCAGCCACGAGCGGTGCTCGCAGGACGGGATGTAGCTTACTACCGTCATATGCTAGAGGGCCTGACCGCATTGGATATTGTATGGAGGCCTTACAGAGGTCATCAGCCCCGAGGAGGAGCCCGATCACAGATGCGCTGGATCCAGTATACTTTCTGGATAGCTGGACGGAGGCCGGGAGAGCATGAGCGGATACCCCTGGAGAGGGTACGACGGCAGTTGGGGCTACGACAGGATGAGCCACCTCCCTTCCCTCAGTACCGGAGGGATGATGTAGAGGCCCCACTGCCTGCACCACAGCCCGTGGACCCAGATTGGGTAGCAGAGAGGCCGGCGGATGATACCGTGGACGACGCCGGCTGCACAGGGTCATTTTTGGTATGGTGGGCAGGGGAGAGAGCAGCGAGGAGAGCACAGCCCGCACAGCCAGATTTAGCGGCTGTTATAGCAGAGAGGGACCAGCTCAGGGGACAGGTGCAGTTGTTACAGGGGCAGCTTGCTGCTGCACAGGCACAGATTGGGGTCCTACAGGGGCAGCTAGCCCAGGCACAGGCTCAGGTACAGGCACAGCCACAGGTACAGGTACAGGTACAGGCACAGCCACAGGCACCACCACCGGCAGTGGCACAGCCACAGGCACACCACAGGCACCAGCACCACCGCAGGCACAGGTACAGCCACAGGCACAGGGTGTACCGGTAGGACAGGGGCCATTATTATTAGGAGTCAGGGGACCAGCCCCAGCAGCTATGGTGGCACGGGCCCATTATATGGAGGTGAGAGCGGAGGCCCGGTACTATCAGGACGTCCTTGATGGTACCGGGGCTGACTATCAGCCATATGCGGCGCACAGAGCCGAGACCTCGCGGAGCCAGAGATCCCAGGGGGGTGCAGCCACAGCCGGTGGGTCCGTTACAGGGAGGAGGCGAGAGGCAGCACAGGGACCAGCAGGGAGACAGGCCGAGGGCGGTGGAGAGAGCTGAGGTATCCTTGCAGAGGAGATAGTTTGTGTTTTTGGATATTGGATAGAGACACCGGTCTGCGAACCGGTTATGTATAGAGAGGCCTGCGTGCCCACATATGATTCTTTCATTCATTTATTTATCTTGGTTGTATATACCGGCCTGCGAGCCGAGTACGGGTTGTATAGTTGATACCGGCCTGCGAGCCGAGTATATTTTTGATATGAGAGACCGGCCTGCGAGCCGAGTCGAGATTTTGACAGTTATTGCGGCCTGCGTGCCGGCTTTGTATTATTTTGAGATCACAGAGGCCCCTATGCAGGGCAAGTTGTATATTTGAAACCTTTGATATATATATATATATATGATGATTTTGACCCACATGGTGTATATGAAATGTTTTATGTGTTTTGTCGATGGTTTGTGAAATTTAATGTATGATGAGTTTGATCCACATGGTGTATATGAAATGTTGTATGTGTTTTGTCGATGGTTTGTGAAATTTATGTGTGAGAGTTTGATCCACATGGTGTATATGAAATGTTGATGAAATTTGTCGATGGTTTGTTTTATTGTATAGATGATGTTGATGAAATTTGATGAATTGATGTGATTTTGATGATTGGTAATGGTGTTGTGATGCAGGAAAAAGAGGCGGGCGCCACAAAAATTTGCAAAAATGAAGAAACGACCTAGGTTTAAGCAAAATGGGGCACATGACCGATATCGGTTATGTAACTGATGTCAGTAGCTATATGGATGATAGTAGTTATGTAACCGATATCGGTTATTCCAAAATTATATTTCCTAAAAATAGAACTGCTTGGTTGGCAACTTAAGTTCTTATTTTTAGAAGCATGCAACAAGTTAAATACGAGAATGCGACGCTGCTTGACGACTGATACAGGTAATTGCATGAGAGAATTGAGTGATAAGGAGGAAAGAGACAGGAAAAGTGAGTGTGGGCTGAGATTCAGAAGGCAGAAAGACAAGTTATATTTGAAGAGGGTGGTGAACATGGCTGAACGAGGAGAAGCATCCAGCAGGCAGAGACGAGAGGGAAGACAGGTTCCACCTCAAGCTGCTGCATCCCAAGAGGTAAACTGTTTGGTTGTAATTTGATTCTTGCATGTTTTATGAATAGGATGAGAGAGAGTAAGTGGGTAAAGATGAGAAAGAAAAGGTGATAGGCAAGGGTTTGGGATGGGGTGAGTGCTATGGGGTAGGTAAGCAGGGTGTTCACGTATGTTTTTAGGTATAGAGAGGAGTAAACGGGCAAAATAATTATCGTAGGTGTATGTTTTTAAGCAGGCTGTATATTTTTGACAGTGACCGGTATCGTTTAGAGATAACCGGTATCGGTTAGTAAACCGGTATCGGTTATCTATAACCGATATCGGTTACTGTAGGAGTTTCCAGAATTTGAGAAAAAACCCGTGGAGATTTGTTTTATTGAATAATTGTGTGTCGTTTTGATGTATGCAGGCGGAAGCAGGGTTAAGGATGAATGATACTGTGCCAGCGTTGTTGTCACGAATCCGAGCGGATGTAACACCAGCTGAATGGGCATTGATAAATCGTTTGGGGTTAAGTGGAATCCGCTATTATTCATGAATCACACGTAACCATGCTATGTTGCAGGTGTTGATTGAGAGATGGAATCCAGAAAAGAATACCTTCTATCTGCCAACAGGGGAGATGACAGTGACGTTGGAAGATGTGTTCCGTATTTTGAGACTCCCAATTATAGGAAGACCAGTATATCAGGCATTGCCTAGCACGGCGCGGGGAGCGATAACAGCAGTATTTGGTCCATACGCACGAGATTTGACACAGCGAGGTTTGACATTCACTTATGGTATAATGTATGCAGCACACCCTGAGGCAACAAGGTTGGCAGTAGTATTAATGATAGCGGTGGGGTATTATGCATTACCGAGGGTGGATGGCGGAAGATTTCCAAAAGCATTGATGAGTGTTATTTGGGAAATGATAGAAATGAGCGTGACTTTCGCATGGGCACCCGCATATCTGGCAGAGTTATACAGGGGTTTATGGGCCTGCAGGTGAAAACACAGGACGACACTGGATTGTTCATACTTATTACATTGTTGGGCCTATGAGCACATTGTTTGTGTGTGCCCAATAGGCCGACCCATCGAGTCGGGAGAGACAGGAGTGCAGAGGTTGGGATTCAGACGATGGGTCCAGACAGAACAAGAGGCGAGATCCCAGGCCGTGATAGATGACATCGAGTATTATAGACAGGTATGGGAGATGGTGACGATTGCGGATATTTGTTGGAGGCCTTACGGGAACTATATGGTAACAGAGAACATAGCTGAGGAGTTGAGGGGTGTAGAGCGATTGAGGTGGATCGTGGGGCACAGGCCAGGTGAGTATGAGAGGATTCCTCTAGATCGCGTGCGGCGACAATTTGGATTCGTTCAGGATATACCCCTATGACTTATAGACCATACATGAGGATTGACACGGAGGCATCATTCTCACCTCCCTGGCCGACACCTCCAGAAGGATCAAAAGAGATAGCATCTGATCGTAGGGTAATGGATGCAGGAGTGACAGAGGCTTATAGATTATGGTGGGTAGCAGAGCTACAAGGTGCACGTGAGTGCCCTGACATAGCTATGATTATAGCAGAGAGAGATTGTCTGCAAGATTTGGTTCACCAGCTTCAAACACAGGTGAATGAGACAACAGGATTGTTAGAGGTTTCACAGTTACGAGTGGAGAGACTAGAGGCAAGATTCCTCCATGCGAGAGGACGTATTCGTATGTTACAGGAGATGTTGGCGGATCAGTGGGAGGAACCAATAGCAGTGGCACCTTTGAGGATGGAGAGGCCAAGTGAGGGGCATCGACGATCACGATCACCACCTGATTTGGGAGGAGGCGCAAGGGTCTAAGTGAATTTCATAGGAATATAAGAATAAATAAGGATGCCGACCTATGCATCAATGATAGAGAAGATGTATTTGTTTAACATCTAATAACTAAAATATGTATGTGTTTTAAGAATGTTGTTTTGAATTTCGTTTTGAAAAATGATAAAGATGAATGTTGGCAAAAAAAAGAAATACACAAAAATTTGTATATTTACAACACATGATAGGTTATGGTAGGGGATGGTCGAGCTAACCTTGGGAGACCCCATGTCTCCTAAGTGCTGCCTACATATCCCCTTGCACAAAGCAAGGAGGGGCCTCAGACCGATGTAGTTCTCCCTTAGGACCAGGGAGAGGTGAATTAAGGCAATTTAGGTATGGTTAGGTAATTTGTTGATTGGTAAAAATATTGATATTGGTAGGGTAATGTTGTTGGTGTTGGTAAGGAATTGACGATGTTGGTATAGGTATCGGTGAAGTGAAAGTTAGCCTACCCAAGTGGTAGGGAATTGTATCCTGATTAAGGTCAACACATAATCCTAGATTCGGGTAAAAGAGGGAAAAGTGTTTCGTAGTTGAAAAGAGCCAAACAAACCACATAATAACGTAGAATGAGCTTGAACCCCTAGGTACCTATTGATGGTGAATTGCAGCACCCCAAGGACTCTATAACACGATGGTTTGAGACTCTCAATGCGATTGCATAACATGGAGCTTTTCCCAAGTGTGGGACCTTGCGAAATCAGAAAAGCTCTCTAGATGAAGGCCGGTTCCTATTCCTCTATTCCGGTGCACACGTATAAAGATGTAGAGGGTTTACTAAAAACCTAATCTAACTTTCCAAGGAGACAGGGTAGAGAAGATGCATAAAATAAAACCTAAGCTAACAGAGGTGATGCACTGAGGAATGTTGGACACCTGTCTTTGCAAATAAACACAGACCATTAAAGATGTAATGCAAGACCATGCACAAGATAGCCAAAATCACAATGAAAGATCAGGGGAATGCAAATGAATATATGAGAGGGTTTAGAATCATCCACAGACATGCATTAATATTTTCTCAAGGATCGATTCAATACATTGCAAAATGGCCAAGAGGCAAAAAATAGCATTACAATTTCAAATGGGAGGCTTGAAAACTCCACAAGTTCTCTTGCCAGCAGAGAGAGAAGGGAGGGGCAAAAAAAAAATGTCCAACCTTTAGAAAGAAGCCCCTCCTTACAATTTATAGGAAGAATGAGAGAGAGAAGAGAGAGGAATTTGAAATCTGCCCCAACCACCTCCAAAACTGCACTTAACTATCTCATTATGGCGGTAGGTGAGAACCCCAACGAACCCAAAAGTGGTGAACTGTATTTTTGCATTTTAAAGAATTTTTTCTCACCCAATTAAAGATATCCAGTCGTAGTTGGATAGAGGACCTCGTAAGCTTTCCAAAAATTCCAACCTTGCATGAATCCGAGCTCCTAGTCAAAAGTTATGGCCATCTGAATATCTGCGCCAGGGTCTGCTTCCTGTCAGCACTCAAAATGTTGCGCCTCTTGAAGGTGCGCCAAGGGCGCATTCATGTGTGTGTCGTCATCCTCTTCTTCTGTCCCAAGGACGCACCATTTACCCTTTGTGTCGATACTCTGTGTTGTGTGCCCATTCTGTGCGGGTTGGGCGCACCATGTTCCCACCGTGTTTCTCTGTCGACACTCCGTGTCAGTTTTTAGTGCCCATTCTATGCACCTTGGGCGCACCATTTCCTCTGTCGACACTCTGTGTCGTGTGCCCATTCTGTCGGGTCTTGGGACATGTACTATCATTTTCCTCTGTCGACACTCCATGTCATGCACCCATTCTGTGTGCCTTGGGCCAACAGGGATTTGCGCTTCTTCCACCTTGATTTCTCCTATTCTGCCTGTTTATCTATATCTACCCGAGGGGGGTAAGATATATACAACAACTTGGTGACTCAATGGGATCACCTGCCTGCTAGGGAGAAGATCAGTGGCCTTTTAGCAATCCATTGGGCATGAAGTCATAAGCAATAACCTGAAACCAACCTGATATTTGATCTCGAACCTGATACCCTCCTCTTCTCCGAGAGCATTCTGAAAAGTAGAAAACCAACCTGAGGAGCAACAAAACCTGTGCCAAAGCACTTAGGGAAACTAGAAACCTAACTACCACAAGACAATGTGCATACGCACTTAGAGGAATTGAAATCTAGGCTAATATTTACAAGGGTAAAACCCTTTTCTTTTAGTAGCAATGTTTAAGATAGATTCCGTTGACCAGAATCGGGAATTCTTCTCCGTCCAATGTAGACAATTGGAAGGCATTGCTACTTTTACATCCCGTGACCATGTAGGGGCCACTCCAAATGGCATCAAACTTGGAATGCCTTCCTGGTTTTTCCTAATCTGCATCCCATTTCAGAACTAGGTCTCCTTCCTGGAAGGTCCTTGCTCTTGCTTTCTTATCAAACCATCTTTTTACTAAGGCCTGATCTTTCTCAATTGTTTGAACTGCATGTTCTCTAATTTCTTCCAACTCCATCAACTCTGCATACCTAGCCTCCATTGGTTCGAACTCAGCCAACTCCAACTGCTTCATGAACTCCAATGTAGGCAGTTCTAATGATATAGGCAATACTGCCTCTTTTCCATAGACCAACTTGTAAGGGGAATTACCTATAGACCTCTTTGGTGTTATTCTGTCAGCCCATAATGCTGATTTTAGCTTGGTATGCCATGTTCTTTGATTTTCATCTAGAGTCCTCCTGATGATTCTTAGCAAATTTTTGTTCGTGGACTCTGCCTGTCCATTACCCTGCGGGTAATAATTTGAAGAGGTGCTCAAATAGATTCCATTCTTGACAGCCCATTCTGTAATCCTAGAACCTATGAATGCCAATGCATTGTCTGATATGATAGTGGCCGGCACACCAAACCTGGTCACTATTCCTTCATAAAAGTCTAGTATGTTAGACTCATTTGCTTCTTTGAGCGCTACTGCTTCAGTCCACTTGGTGAAATAGTCTGTTGCTGTGAGAATCCACTTGTGGCCTTGGCTTGAGTTTGGGTTGATGACCCCAATGAAGTCCAATCCCCATTGCATAAATGGTTGGTCAACTAGAATTGGGTGCAATGGAAGTGCTGCTAGTCTTTCTTTGCCTGTGAAGAGTGCACATTTCTTGCACTTTCTTATCCATGTATAGCAGTCACTGAAGACTGTCGGCCAATAATACCCTGCCTTCATTATCTTGAGAGCTGTTACTCGTGGGGAAAAATGTCCTCTAGAATCTCCATCATGAAAATCTCGTAACACCCTCTCAATTTGGCCTATCCCAATGCACCTCAATAGAACTCCATTGATGTCTTTCTTAAACAAAACACCACCAACAAGCACATATGGAATGGCTTGTAATCTGAAGTATCTCCTCTTTGCTTTTCTCATTTCTGGAGGGCATAGGCCTGTCTGTAGGAAGTGTATCACATTCTGAGTCCAACAGGGAGTGGGCACATCATCATTTTCTTGTTCTTGGTTATCCTGTAGTACCAAGACAACCTCTTTTTCATCACCTGCTTCAACTTTTTGACTCAAGGCTAGCTGCTCACATAGTCCCTTCCCACGTACTAGTTTGGTGACCTTGATCTCAATGTCATATTCCATGACACGAGTTATCCATCCTACACGTTTCTCATTCAGATCCTTGTTTAGAAGGAAGTCCCTGACTCCCGCATGAGAGACCAATAATTGGATCTTGTTGTTTGAGACTAGGTGCTTGAATTTCTTTAAGCTCCTGATTACTGCAAGGACATGCTTTTCAATGAAAGAGTACCTAGTTTCGTATTCCTCCAAGCCTTGACTGAAGAAAGCAACTGGTTGTTCTAATCCTCCTTTGTTTTGTTGTACCAGGATTGCAGAAATCGTGTCTCCACCACCAAAGGCATATAACATGAAATCTTTGGAGAAGTCTGGATTGACGAGAGTCGGAGCTTGAGATATAGCCTCTTTTATTGCCTCAAAACTTGCCTTGCCTTCAGATGTCCACTTAAATGCCATACTCTTCTTTAACATCAGCATTATTGGCTTCACAAGAGTAGCAAAATTTGGAACAAATCTGCGGACAAAATTGATCCTTCCCAAGAAGCTTTGAAGAGCCTTCTTGTGACTTGGCAATGGCAATGCTCGAATTGCTTCAACTCTTTCTGGGTCAATCATCAATCCCTCCTTTGAAACAATATGGCCTAGAAGTTTTCCCTCGTGAGCCAAGAATATGCATTTTTTGGGATTCAATGATACCCCAAATCTTCTACACCTCTGAAATACTTGCCTCAAATGACAGAGGTGATCCACTGCATTTTTTGAGAATACAGTGATGTCGTCAAGATATATCAGAACTATTTTATTGATCAACCCCTTAAATGCCATATCCATTGCCCTTTGGAAGGTGGCTCCAGCATTTGATAGCCCAAATGGCATCTTCTTGTAGGCATAGGTCCCCCATTTGGTGGTGAAAGCCGTCTTGAATTGGTCATCTTCTTTCACCATCACCTGATTATACCCTGAGTAGCCATCTAGGAGAGAGAATCTCTCTGAACCGGATACTACTTGCAATATTTGTTCCATTGAAGGAAGTGGGTAATGATCTTTGAGAGATGCCCTGTTTAGGTCTCGGAAATCCACACACAACCTGATTTCTCCACTCTTCTTCCTGACCGGAACCAAGTTTGCAACCCAGCTTGAGTGCTTGATCGGGAATATAATGCTTGCCTCTATTAGCTTATTTAGTTCTTTCTTCATTAGAGGCTCAATGTGAGGGTTGACCGGTCTCTGCTTCTGCCTGATGGGCTTAGCATCTGGATCCAATTCGATGGTATGTTGTGCCAAATTTGGATCGAATCCTCTTAAGTCTTCATAGCTCCAAGTGAAGACATCTGGAAATTCTTGGCAAAGCTGTATGAAATCTGATTTCTCCTGCTCAGTGGCCACTTTACCAATTTGAAGTGTTTTGCCTTCCCCAACCGGAATTGGCTCTGAATCTTCTCTCTTGACCTGTATGTTAGCCTTTTCCTTATGAAACTGGTCGTTAGGGTTGAAGATAGACTCCAATGTTACTAAACCCTTAGGAAGCTTGTTTGTTCGCAGCTGTACTACTTGATCCCCATACTGCTACTCTAATTTGTCCTGATTCCTAGCTGAGAATTCAGCCTCTTCTTGTAAGAAATTGACAATCTGTTGATCGTTCTCAAACACCTGCCAGCTTGTGTTATTATCTGGAACTGCTAGCCTCACAATCACATGGATATGTGGCTGTGTTTTTCCCCTTCTGATGTTGTCAACCACATCAAACATTGCTCCAACTGCTGCGAGCCTATCTGCAACTTCATTTTTCTTCCTGGGTATGGACACAATGTTGAAAGCTTTGAAATCCTCAATGAGGTCCCATACCCTATTCTTGTAGCTCCTCAGCAAGTCGTTCTTTGTAGCATGTTGTCCCCTAACTTGGTTGACAATCAACTCACTATCTCCAAACACCTGCAAGTTCTTTATGCCCCTTTTCCTGGCCCAATGAATTCCATGAATCAATGCTTCGTATTCAGCCATGTTGTTTGAACAGGAAAACTGGAAACGAAAAGCTGAAAAATATTTGATGTCTTGTGGTGAAATCAACATTGCACCACCTCCAGCACCTTGTCTGCTTCTTGAACCATCGAAAAATAATTTCCAAACTTTGTTTTCATCTTTTTGTTCAAGATGAATGATGTCGGGAATGGGTGAATTTTCTTCGTGTATACAATACACGCCCAATTCAGATTCTTCAATTTCCTTGTATGGGTCAAATTCATGACTCTTGTTTGCCCATTCATCCAAAGTTAAATCAGGAATTCCCTCGACCTTAGTACCTGTTTCTAGATCACTTGAACACTCCTCCTGATCAAAAGCCAAGCAATTTATATTGATAGGATTTGGTACATGAGGCTCAATATGGAAATTGGCAATTGGTTCTGACTTGATTGTTGCTTTGGCTCCATACCTTGTCCTAAAAATCATGTGTGACCAATCTGCAGATAAATATCCACCGATTTTTGCAGTGAAATCTCTTGATAGACACAATGCAAAGAGTGGCGGAAGGTCAATCACAGACACATCTTGTAGAAGTGTAACATTAGGACAGGAATGTAGTGTTAGGCTTAACCTCTTGATGACTCCAACAGTTCCTACTGCCGTTCCATCTAGCTGTACTACTCCTTTCAGCACTGGCTCATATTTCAAACCCAGCTGATCCGCTATTTGCTTCGGCATCACTGAACTACTTGCCCCAGAATCAATCATGCAATTGTGTACTAATTTATCCCCGATGATTAATGAAATATAGAATGGAAGGGGTTTCAGAACTTTACCTTGTTGTCCTCCATGATTCCCTTCAGGCTGAGTAGCATTCGTGAGGACCTTCTCTTGCATATGGGCCTGTTGGTTTGAAGTTGACCAATTCTTCATGGCAGCTTGTAGAAGATCTCTTTGTCCTGGGATGGATAAAGATTCCCACATTGATATATTCACGTTCATCTTCTTCATTTGATCAATGATGCTGAAAGGGGATGAATTGTCCTTTTGCTGTCCCTTACTTGGTGTAAACTTTTCTGGAGCTTGAGCATGTGTGTGTGTTGCTACAATAGGTACCTTGGGTTGATTTTGCACATTTGGAGCTGCGTTTGGTCTACTGACCCCTTGTTGTGTAAGAGTGGGTTGAGAAACAACTGGATTACACGGTTGTCCCTCTCCTATATTTGTCTTCTTTGACCGTGTGTTGGCAGCCACGCCTTGAAAAGGCTGTTGGTTAACTCCACAGAAGTCTTCCGTTTGCCAATTTGCCAATGTGGTTTCTGTTGGAGGTCCTTCTTGCTGCGTTTGTTGCTGTTGATTCTCCTCCTGGCTTGGTTCTTGAGCAACACCAATGGTTTGCACCATCAAGGCCTGATTTAGTGCACCATTGAAACATGCTGACTGATTGTGAGGTAGATTGCAAGGGTAACACCAGTCATACTCTTGTGCCATGTTATTTTGTGTCGGGACCAAAGCTCTTGAGGACGTCGTTGCATTTGGATCATACGGTCGAAACAGCCTCGCAGCTTGAGGTTGTCCTTGGTTTTGGTTTTGATTTACAGCCTGAGGTGGTGGTCTATTTTGTTGGTATGGGGGCCTAGCTTGGTACTGTGCTTGAGGCTGATACGGTCTAGCACTTTGAGCTTTATGTCTCTTGATAGTCACCAGCTCATTTCCAAGGTTCTGCAATTGTTTCATGACCTCCTGTAATTCCTTTGAAGTATTTGAAGAAGTCGACGCCTCATTATTGCTTTGATTCCTAGGAGTTGGAATGGGATTCAACTCTGGTGCTTGGCTGGTTGTAGGATTTCCCATATCTAGATAGAGAGGCATTGGTGGCCTTGGTGCAAGCTTGCCAGCTTGGATCAAATAGTTCTCTGCTCTGATAGTTGTGTCGTAGGCCCCTGGCAGCGTTGTCCCTCCCATTGATTGGATCATCATGGCTATGTCTGAATTTATAGCCTTTAAGAAATAAAGGAATGCTCCTTTGGTGGTTGGTCTAACGGCTATTGGAATCCTGTCCCATGTCCGTTGGAATCTGAAGTTGAAATCTGCCATTTGTTCGTTAGGAGCCCTTTTGATTGTTGTCAGCTGTTCCAATAAAGATAAATTGTCTGCCCTCTCCCCGAATTGGCTGCAAAGAGCTAGAACAAAGTTGGTTCCAATTCGTAATAGACCCTGTTGTAAGGCTCCTAAACCATTGTAAGGCCTTGCCTTTGAAAGATGAAGCCAATAGCTTGACTGCAACATCCATTTCATTTATTTCATGAATTGCACATGCATTAGCAATATCCTGGATGTGATCAATAGGAGTAGTATGATTTTCTCCTGTGAAATAGGGTATGTTCTTTAGTGCTGCAACTGGAATTTGATTATGAGCATTTAGGGCAAGTGGACTACTACCCATGAAATTGACAAAGGGATTCGGTGGTAGATGTGCCATTATGATTGGCCTAAGAACCCTGGTCGATGCGAGAAAAGGTCTACCAGGTGGAGGTGTAGACAAAGTCCTGTTAGGTGGAGATGGTGATCTTTGTGGTCTTCTTCCTCTCCTTCCTCTACCTGGTGAAAGTTGCAAGTGGAAAAATAGCCCCTCTTCTCGAGTATTAGACCTGGTTTGAATTCTTCTCATGTTCCTGGGCAACTTGTGCTGCTACACCGCTGAATTCTATCCCTTCGGAGTCGCCAGATGTGTTAGAAAGTGAGCCTCAAAAGGCTAGATTTTGCCAAGTTACACACCAAACTTGACAATATTTAAAATTTTTTTTTTTGAAATACCTATATTTTTTGATATTTTAGAGTTTAGAATGACAGTCCTGAAAATCCAAAAATGCCAGACTTTCGAAAACCCGAAATCTGAAAATAGGACCATGAAAACCATGAAATTTTCGGACCCCGAAAGTCAAAATCTCAAATTTTGAAAATCGAAGAATACCCTTTTGAAGATTATCCCCCGATCTATCAACTGGTGAAATTTTGACTTGTTTCGAGCAAGTTAAGTCCTTGAAAATTGATTTCAAAGTTCAGCCTAGGAAGGTGCAAAATACTGAAACTGTAAAACCTACAATTTTTTAAGTCCGAATTTCTTGAAAGCTCCTTCAAATCTGTGGAATGACCTCTTGGTCCCACCGGGCATGCCAAAACTGTTGATGGTGAATCACAGCACCCCTGGGACTCTGCAACACGATGGGTTGAGACTCTCAGTGCGATTGCATAACATGGAGCTTTTCCCAAGTGTGGGACCTTGCGAAATCGGAAAAGCTCTCCGGATGAAGGCCGGTTCCTATTCCTCTGTTCAGATGCACACGTAAAATGCAGAGGGTTTACTAAAAACCTAATCTAACTTTCCAAGGAGACAGGGTAAGAAAATGCATAAAATAAAACCTAAACTAACAGAGGTGATGCACCGAGGAATGAAGAACACCTGTCTTGCCAATAAACACAGACCATTAAAATGCAATACAAGATCATGCACAGATAGCCAGATTCACAGTGAAAGATCAAAATGGAATGCAAATGAATACATGAGAGGGTTGAGAATCATCCACAGACATGCATTATATTTGCTCCAAAGATTGATACAATACACTGCAAAATGCCAAGAGGCAAGGTTGCATTACAGTTTCAAATGGGAGGTTTGAACTCCACAAGTTCACCTGCCAAAGAGAAGAAGGGAGGGGCAAAACAGAAATGTCCAACCTTTAGAAAGAAGCCCCTCCTTACAATTTATAGGAAGAATGAGAGAGAGAAGAGAGAGGAATTCGAATCTGCCCCAACCACCTCCAAGAATGCACTTAACTCATCTCATAATGGCGGTAGGTGAGAACCCCAGCGAACCCAAAAGTGGCGAACTGTATTTTTTCATTTTAAGAATTTTTTCTCACCCAATTAAATATATCCAGTCGTAGTTGGGTAGAGGACCTTGTAGAGCTTTCCAAAAAGTCCAACCTTGTGTGAATCCGAGCTCCCAGTCAAAAGTTATGGCCATCTGAATATCTGCGCCAGGGTCTGCTTCCTGTCAGGTTCGCTCAAAATGTTGCATCGCCTCTTGAAGGTGCACCAAGGGCGCATTCATGCTGTGTGTCGTCATCCTCTTCTGTGCCATGCCTTGCCAAGGGTTCTGTGCGCACCATTTGTCGATCCCGACATGTCTTGGGTGACACTTTCTGTGTGTTTCGTGCACCCATTCTGTGTGCCTTGGGCGCACCATTTCCTCTGTCGACACTCCGTGTCGTGCGCCCATTTTGTGTGCCTTGGGCACACCATTTCCTCTGTCGACACTCCGTGTCATGCGCCCATTCTATGCACCTTGGGCACATCCATTTTATGCACCTCGAGGGAGTCAATATATTTCGTGACAAAGCAAGGAGGGGCCTCGTGTAGCACCCATTCTGTGTGCCTGGTAAAAATGGGTCGCACTAAGGATTTGAGCTTCTTTGATTTCTCCATTCTCCTGAGTCGAGCAAAAGAGTCTATATCTAACCACGAGGAAAACATAGAATACTTGAACCCCTAGGTACCTTGCATAGATGAGAAGTTGATAGGTGAAAAGAGTTGTATAATCACAATATATCAGGTATATACGTCACGTCCCTTGAGTTTTGTTGTTTAAACAAATGGTGAGGTGAGGTGGATGGTGTAGCTGAGGCGTAGAGAACTTGTTATAAAGTGAGTATCCTGACGAAAGAGAACCAAACCTAAATAGACAAGTCCATGACTCAAAAGTGCTTTTGAATGCGGCTTTTATTTTGCTGAATATAGACTGATCAATGCGGGAAGTCTACAAGGGATATGTATTTTGCTACTCTTGAGGTCTTCACGAAGCTGATCAATGCGAGAAGCTTCTGATAAAGGTTGAATGTGTATAGCTGTCCTTCAAGGGAGCAGTCTATTTATAGTAGAAAATGCGGCATTTGTGTATAGCTGTCCTTCAGGGGAGGAGTCTATATATAATAGCAGCAATAGTTTGGCATATAGCTGTCCTTCGAGGGAGCAGTCTATGTATAATTTAGAGGTCTAGATGTCCATTTGGCATAAAGCATCTAGTTTTGTAGGAAGTTTGACTCAAGAAAATCCCATAAGTGTTTAATTAAGAATGTGTCATTTTGATACTTTGAAGTCATGGACTAGACTAAAAAGGGGAAGGCATCTTTAAGGGGAGGTGATGACCAAACCATGTGAGTGCTTGATTCTATTTTGAGATGTATGAAACAAAGTGTATGAGGTGGTAAATGAGCTCAAGGGACGAGCGCAAGGTAGATAAGAAGTGATATAACACTAAATTCAATAGTAGAATGGTCGAAGATGCAAGGCATTAAGGGGTTCAGGCTCAGGTTTACCATTAAGTGAAGCTAAACGATAAGTGCCTGATCCGTAAGTATGCGTGATAATGTAAGGCCCAATCCAATTAGGAGCAAATTTTCCACGTTTACTCTTTTCTAGTTTGGTTACATGTTGATTCTCTTTGAGGACAAGATCACCAACCTTAAAGGTACGCTCATGAAGTCACTTATCATAAGCACGCTTGATGCATTTTTGATAGATTTGAAGGTGGTCAAGAGCTATAAGACAACGCTCGTCAAGAAGCTCCAATTGGGCTAACCGCTCTTGGCGGAAATCATCATTGGTGAGAATATCCTGAAGAGATATTCTTAGGGAGGGTATTTGTATTTCGAGAGGCAAGACAGCCTCGGTACCATATACCAAAGAAAATGGTGTGGCATTAGTGGAGGTACGAATGCTAGTACGATAAGCCCAAAGGGCAAAGGGAATGTGATCATGCCAATTTCTTCCAGAATTATTAACAACTTTCATGAGAATTTTGGTTAGGGTTTTATTAGAAGATTCGGCTTGACCATTCGCTTGTGGATAGTAAGGTGATGAGAAGCTAAGTTTGATACCAAAGTTGTCACAAAGGTCTTGTAACAACTTATTTTTGAAAGATTTTCCATTATCTGTTATCAGGCGATGAGGAACACCAAAACGACAGATAATGTGATGGTTAATGAATTCTACAATTTTTTCTTTTTTGGTTGAAATGAGTGGAATGGCCTCCACCCATTTTGTGTAATATTCAGTTGCTGTGATTATCCAACGGTGACGTTGCAAAGAGGGTGGGTGAATCTCACCAATAAGGTCTAAACCCCATTGTGAGAAAGGCCAAAGATCTCGTGCGACCTGTAGCGGATGGCTAGGAGTATGTTGAAGGTTGGCATGTTGTTGACACATAACACAATGCTTAACATATTCGTAGCAGTTGTTATTAAGAGTAGGCCAATAATATCCTAGGCGAAGGATCCGTTTGGCCATGGCAAGGCCACTAAAATGTCCACCACAAATACCGTCATGGACTTGTTGGATGGTATAGGTGACCTCCGCGCTGGTTAGACATCGAAGGAGGATGCCATCAAAGCCACGTTTATAAAGGAGTCCCCCCATGACGACATAACGAGAAAAACTTTTAAGAAAAGCACGTTTGCCGTTACTAGTAAGGTCAGGTGGGAGAACAGAGGTTGTAAGGTAGTCATGAAATTGGTGATACCAGGTATCCTGCGAATTAGCAGACACATTATTTATCATACAAACAACCGGGGCTGAGTAAGATGGGGCAAAGAGTTGTTGGACCAAGACGAAAAATGTCAGAGTCAGTTGATGAGGCAGGAATTTGCGAGGCTAAGCAAGCCATAGTATCCGTACAAATTTGTTAGTGGAGCGGGGAATGGTTTGGATAGAATAATGAGTAAATAAGGTCAAGAAGTGAATCCACGTAGTGTTTGTACTTTTGAAGTTCCTCATTTTTGCATTGGTAGATGCCCATAACTTGATTGACTACCAATTGAGAGTCGCCAAAAATATTGATAGATTTGACACCTAAGTGTAACGCAACCTGGAGACCCAAAACAAGGGCCTCGTATTCCACTGTATTATTAGTGCAGGGGAAATCGAGCCAGAATGAAAGAGGCATAGGCTTAGCATCAAGAGGAATGAGAACAACGCCGGCTCCTCCGCCGTGCTGGCATTTGGATCCATCGAAGAAGAGGGTCATTGGATACGACTCCTCCCTGAGTGAAAGAGTGGCGATGAGTTCGTCGGGGAAATTAAAATTGGTAAATTGTTCCCCAGGTAAAGGGGCTTCCGCAAGTTGGTCTGCAATAGTTTGTCCTTTGATTGACTTTCTGGTGTAAAAACTCAAGGTCAAGGTCGGTGAGGAGCATAAGCCATCGGGCGATGCGTTGGTTTAGATGAGGTTTGGCATACATATAATGGATGGGGTTTGTGTTGGTGATGACAAAAGTTTTGTGATTCAGGAGGTAGTGTCGGATTTTGGTGGCCATGAATAATAGGGCTAGGCACAACTTTTCTACATGTGTATACCTAGTCTCGTAATCCATGAGAGTATGACTTATATAATAAACGGCTTGTTCTCGATGCTTCGGAGTCACGATGTGTGAGCATGGCTCCTACAGCGTGGTCGGTGGCAGAAAGGTAAAGGTAGAAAGGGCGATTATCTTGAGGTGGGATAAGCACGGGTGGCTGCAAGAGATAGGATTTAAGAGCCTCAAAGGCTTGGTGGCACTCCTCACTCCATTGAAATACAATGTCCTTTTTAAGGAGATGATGGAAAGGTTGACATCGATCCGAGAGTTGTGAGATGAAATCCCAGATAGATTGGAGTTTACCCTGCAAACTACGCAATTGTTTGAGGTTAGTGGGTGGGGGCATTTCTAGGATAGCTTTGACTTTAGCTGGATCGACCTCGATGCCACGCAAAGAGACAATAAAACCAAGAAGTTTTCCCGAAAGGACACCAAAGACACATTTCTTTGGTTGAAGACAAACAGAATATTGTAACAGGCGATCAAAAATAATGGTTAAAACATCGAGATGTTCACTACGATGTTTAGATTTGCCAAGAAGATCATCGACATAATCCTCAAGGATAGTGTGCATAATGTCATGAAAAATGTAAGTCATAGCCCGCTGATAGGTTACACCAGCATTCTTAAGGCCAAACAACATGACACGATAACAGAAGGTTCCCCAAGGAGTTATGAAGGCAGTTTTATGTTGATCGGCCAGGGCTACCAAAATTTGATTGTATCCCGAGAAGCCATCCATGAGAGAAAGCATCTCATGGCCTGCAGTAAGATCAACAAGTTGATCAATACTTGGTAGGGGAAGTCATCCTTTGGACAAGCGAGGTTAAGGTCTCAGAAATCCGTACATATCCGAAGTCCCCCCGTTGCTTTAGTGACAGGTACGATGTTAGAAATCCATTGAGGATAGTCAATAGGTAAAATGAAGGAAACAGAAAGGAGTCATTGAAGCTCTTCTTTGACCAAGAGGGCAATGTGTGGATGCATTTTTCTCAGTTTCTGTTTAACTGGTTTGGAATCGGGTTTCAGGGTAATGTTATGGACCGCAATGTCAGGATCAATTCCTGGCATGTTAGCGTAGGACCAAGCGAAAGCTTGGTTACAGGTACAAAGAAAGGTAGTAAAGGCAGCTTGTTCTGATGCGTTAAGGGATTGTCTGATCTTCACAATGTGAGGATCATCCTCTATGTGTGGATGTTGATTTCTATAGTCGACTCATTCAACATGGTTTGAGTTTCAGATGGTAAGGCACGTTGAATATAAGAGTCATCCGCACCAAGGTAAGTGAGGATGGAGTCGTCATCCTGGCACTCAACAACATTAATTGAAGGCGAATCCTCTTCATCATGTCGGATACAGAAGGGGAAGAGAAGATGGGTCCTCATTATTGCACGTTGATAAGTGAGAGGACCCAGGAAGATAGCATTTATGAAAAAAAAAAGTTAGGAGGGATAGATTCAGGGTCTATCGACTCTGTGGGTGATGATGGCAAAATGGGTGATGATGGTTCGGTAGGGGTGACGTCATCATCTTCCTAGGATATAATGCAACTGACACAGAGGTTCCTTTGGTGTAAGTGTTTCAGTAAATCCGAGACCACGACGATCATTGTGTTTGCGTGTAGTTACATGGGAATGATTGTATGTCGGCCTTGTTCATAAAGACCAAAACCAAAGCCTTTCCAAGCACAACGAGTCAAGAAGGTGAGGGGCGAAACGACGATTTGTCAGGTATTGAAAATTGGATTGGAAGGGAACCACACCAAGAGGAGGTTCAAGGGTAACGGAAGATGCATCAACACCCCCATATGTTAGGTTGGTGGCGGTAATGAGGTGGTCTGTAGGGGATTACTTCACCCACACGACAGTCATAGGTAGGATGTGCATGTACCTGTCTGTACTCCTGTGGGGTAAGGAAAGAACTAATGTTCTATAGGTGATACTCCCCCAATGTAATTCATTGAAAAAAATCAACTAAGGGGTCTGAGGTTGGGATGTTAGTCTGCGGGGAAGGAAGTGGTATTTGCAGACGGTGGTTTCATGGGTTGAAGGTGTAGGTGCGGTTGAGGTGAATGGTAGAGGTGTGGTTGAAGTAGATGGTTGGGTTGGATGAATGGGTGTCTTGACTGGTACAAGCACATCATTAGGGTGATATAACATATTGCAGGTTTTGAAGGGGGGAGGATCAGCTTTTACGGTGTAGGACTTCCCCTCATACTCAAATTTTATGCATCTATGTAAGGTGGAGGGAATGCATCCCATAGCCCGGATCCAAGGGCGGCCTAACAATATATTGTATTGGAACTCTCCCTCAAGGACATAGAAGAGTTTGGGTAAAGTACGTGGTCCTACACGAATGTTAAGGATCACGGTGCCTAAGGTAGAAGTAATAGCATCATTGAATGACTGCAACATGATGGGGTTGGCACACATGTAGCTAGAAGGGATATTCATTTGTTGGAAGGTTTTTGAAGAGATGATGTTTAGGCTAGTGCCCCCGTCAATCATAACACAATGTACTCAGATGTCCCAGACGTAAGCTGAGATGAAAAGAGCCAGGGTCAGGATCTTCTGCACCAAAGTCAACAATTTCATCTTCGGAGAAACTGACAGCAGCAGCTTGTTGTACAGAGACAGAAGTGGTTGGGGGTGGTAGGTTGTTTGGTGAGAGAGAAGCAACGTGATTGGGTGTTAAAATGGAGGCAACAGGAAAGGTTTCATTAGGTAAGACCTCTATCCCTTGAAGGATTTCAACGAGAGCTTGTCGATGAGATTCAGAAGTTTGAATGAGATCATACAGTGTCATTTTTACAGGTGATTGGTGAAGCTGTTTGATCATGGTTCGGTGGGAAACTCCATTAGAGATGGGGTAGGTAGGTCCATGAATAACCACTTTAGGTGGTGGTGCGATCAGGATGGTGGACGGAGAAAGAGAGGCTGCAGGTGTGCTTTCTTTAGCTTTCTCAATTGTTTTTCTGCCCTCGAGTAGAAACACTAATCATGTTAATCTCGTGAACATGAGATGAGGAAGATGGTAGGGATAAGTCATGGTCTTCGAGAGGTGGGGGTTGTAATAATGATAGATCTTGGTGAAGCGGGGATAGGTGGTACAGGAGAGGGAATTGAAGCTAAAGGTCTCTCCCTTCGTAAGTTGTCTTTCTTAACCTTTCTATCTGAGAGAGGTGACTGACGAAGTATGGATTTCAAAGCTTTGCATCCCTCTACATCATGTCCTAGTGTGCGGTGGTAAGTGCAGATTTTAGACTCATCATAACCTATAGGTTGAGGTTTAGATGGATCATAAGGTCTAAGTGGGGGTAGGGAAATGGTCGCATTCTCCACCAACATAGCAAGGATTTTGGCGTAAGACCCTTTGAGTGGGTCAAAGTCAGAGGAAGATGAGGCTATTGACTGGGTAGTTTTTGGTAATGATGGGGTATGGTTGATTTGTATGGGTGGCAGTTTCGCCAAGGGGTTTTGATAATGGGATTTAACTAAACATGGCTTCTTTGGTGCAGAAGCTATGTTTAGCTGGTTAAATGATGAGGCCACAAATGATGTGGTATCAGAAAACAACCATAGAGCAATAGGAGTGACAGCAAACAAATCTTTTGATGATGGAATTTGTTTAGGGTTGATAGGCAGACAGGATACGTGGGGTGACGATGTTGATATACCCTTGGATCTCTGTATGGGTGCAGAAGGCGTAGGTTGTTTTAAAGAAAACGTAGGAGGTATGATATATTGATGCAAGGTGGAGGGATGAGGTCCCAATATGGAAGGTAGGTGTGACGACAATGGTTTTAGTTGTGATAGAGGCATAGGTTGAGGAGATTGAGTCTGTCTCCTAAGTGGATAGACGGCTTTATTTTTGGATAAATCTAGCCATTTAGGTGGGTGTGTTAGACTGGGTATTGGTGAGGTCCCAAGCATAGGGGAAGATTTGGTTAGGCTAATAGAGGTGGATGAGGTATTTGGTAGAGATGAGGGGGGGTGAAGATGAGGACATAGGCATTTTAAGCTTCTGTAAACACTTCGGGTATATAGTAGAGGCGTCTAGATCGGTCATCTACATTTGAGTAGAATATGGGGTACTCAAATGTTCCCATAGGACTCGTCTATCTTTTGGGGGATGAAAATCCTCATGTGTGAATAGGAAATTTTGTATGGAAGAAAGGTGGGTTGTGATTCTGGTCCACTGTGGGTGTGATACAGGGGGTAGATGAGGCACTGTATCAATGGGCATTAAGAGGTCAACTGGTCGCTGAAAAGATTTAGGCGATGAAGAACTAATAGATAATAGGGCATGTTTGAGGGGATCCGTCATGATTAAAGAATGTGGTGATGTTGATTCGAGAGGTTTCTCTCCTAAGGACGATAGAAACAGGGACGAGTCTTCTTCTTTTATAGCAAGAGCGATGGAAGGAGATGTTTGGGAAATAGATAAGTTAGATAACATCCGCTCACAGTCTTGCAGGGATGTGGTGTAAGAAGGCTCATCTGTGAGAAAAGAAATCTGGATGGTTGATTCCTTTATGGGTAAAGGAATGGTAAGGCTATTGTCTTGTCTTGATGGTGGTGAAGGGGATTTAGGTCCCTGCGTTAGTGAAGAGGTTTGATTCAGAATTTCCTCAATAGAGGCTTTTGGTTGAGAGTCAAAAACTGCATGGAATTCATGAACACTCTCTTCGGCTAAGATATCTTGGTTTACATTACTGTTAGATGAGTGGTTCGGGAATGGTTTGTTGAAGATTTTCAAATTTTGGTTAGCAGTGGCATTAGGATTATCGAGGGTTATATCCCCTGCATCAACCATTTTCTGCACTATGTTTTTCAACATCTTGCAGTTTTCGTGACTGTGTCCCTTTAAGCGGTGAAAGTTATAGAAGTCATTTTCTTTGTACCAAGAAGGTATAGGGCGGGTGGAGTCAAACCCGGAGTGAGGTTTAACAGGAGGCAAGATGATAGCTCCGGCTTTGAGCAATTTTTCCAAGATGACACCATAAGTTTCTCCCAAGGGAGTGTAATTGATGGGCTCCGCGTTATACTTATAGGTGGTTTTTGGTGGGGTATTAGACGGTGCTTGAGATTTGACCATCCACTGCGTGCACAGATCCTTTTGAATTCGAAGTAGTTGATGTGTGAGGATTGGTGGTGTTGGGTTTGTTGGTGGGGTCTTGGGTTCAGAAATTTGGGTTTTTGTTGTGCAACCGCAATTTCTCTTCCTCTAAGGCTCGAATCTCTAGTTTTTGAGCCATAGTAAAAGGCCTCATCAAAGGTGTGGAAAGTTTGAATTTGGAGGGTAGGATAAATGTGCTTAGCGTAGGCCCGCGTAAAGAGTTTGATAAGTTCGGCATGAGGCAAGGCATAAGTAAGTTGGTTGATGAGGCCCCCGCCATCATTTGACGAAATCTGCGATAGATTCGTCTTCAAATTGTCAGACGGCATAGAGATCGGTGATAAATACTTTCTTAGCAATATTAATGGAGAAATGATCCAAGAAAGATTGCGGCTAGTTGGTTAAAAGAGAAGATCGAGTGCTGGGTTAAAGCACTGTACCATTCCAAGGGGGGTCCTGATAAGGACATGGGAAAGGTGCGGAGTAGGAAGGCATTGTCATGAGCAATCAAATAGCAAGCATGTCTAAATGATCGCAAGTGTTGTTGAGGATCCTCTTTACTATTAAAACGAGTGAATTTTGGTAATTCCCATTGAGGAGGATATGAGTGAAGAGGGACAGAAGGGTGAATAGGCTCCTAATAAAATTGCTCGTATGTCAGGACCCTACGACTTCCTGAAACAGAAGCCTCCAGATTTTGCACTTTGTCCATCATTTGTTTGATGAAATCCGTGGTTGGATGAGATGCTGGTGTGGTTGTTGTAAAAGGTGGAGGATTGGGCCAAGGGCCTCCACTAGAAAATGGTAGGGTTAAATGTTGATAAGGTATTGAGGACGAATATGTTGAGGAGACAAAATAGGGATGTCCTATATAAGGTGTTAAAGCCACCGGATACGTGTGTGGAAATGAAAAGGTGGATGGAGCTTGAGAAGGAAAGCTCATGTGGATAGGTGGCAGAGAGCAAGTCATGAAAGGAGTAGTCTGCAAGAGAGACGAGGTAGGAGTGGTCGGTGGTAATGATATGTGGGGCCCAAGATTAACCAAAGGAAAGCCAATCTGTGTCATATGAACCCCTGAAGCCGCTGGATTGGGAGATGGGGCTAAGGATGCAGAAGGAAAAGCAGAGTTATCAGGCGAAGAAGGATCTAAATGAGCAGCTATACTAATAGGCATGCCAACAAGGAGTTGACCATCGGGCATATGGTCAGGGGCATGAGACAAATAGTATTGTATAGCGCTAGGATTAGCATCCAAAATTTTTGCAAATTCCTTATCTCCTACAGGGATTTTGGGAACCTCACTTGTGTCCATAGGGTTCCCCATAGAATGTGAAGGGGGCGATTCAGGCAAAGGCACAGAGCAGTCATGTGAAACCATGGTGGCGGCTTGCTTCCGAGTGATAACAACCATGGACAAGAGTACACAATAGGGTTTCAATCTATCAGGAACAGAAACAACCCCAGAATGTTGAAATTGGTAAGTTGCTGGTTTTTCAGGGACTGTAAAAGACTGTAACTGATATCGGTCTGCTAACCAATTTCGGTCTGCTAACCGATGTCGGTTATACTATAGCCACCATCGGTCACTTAACTGATGTCGGTATAATAGGACTGGTATAAAAAACTGTAAGAAGCTGTTGATTTGAGTTTTTAACAATGCTTAGTACATCTATCAAACTATTCTGAAGCGATCACTGACAGTATAGGACAGAGAAACAAAGCTAAAAACAAGCAAGATGCACACGTAAATCCAGAGACTAACCCTAGGATTAGTTTTAATTATTGTGGGCTTATGCCTTAGACGTAAGGTGATGTCAATCCTAGACAAAATACTTAGGGGAAATGTCAAGTTTGTTTTGGCTTATAAGGTTACCTCAATCGGGCAGAGGAATACCGTGGAAAAGGGGGGATGTTTGAGCTGTTGTGTTGATTATGTCATGATTCAGTATGTGTTGTGCAGTGAAAGTAAGATTAATTTCTTGTTAATACCATGGATATCACCCCCACGTGTAAGACCTGTTACTTAATCTACGTTCACTAGAATTGAAAACAACACGCAAAAATGGGATGCACGTGTTTTAAACCCAAATCGAAAATGGTATTCGATGAAGCAAAGAAGATGACTTTCACCAATGCAAAGCTGGGAAAGAAAGACAAATTATTTTACCAAATATAACAAAATATCGTGTGAAATTTTTAGAAGAAGAAAACAGCAAGTATGCTCCCTATATGAAAGTAAGCAAGAAAAAAAGAAACTCGAAATGGGTCCCACCGGGCGTGCCAAAATGTTTCGCACATAAATGCTTCCGTTCCCAGGATAGAGTTGCTTCTATCCTTTCATTCCTTTGAGAAACAGATAAGGGTTAGGGCTAGGAGGAATACCTATTGAATGTTGAGATGGTGTGCATGTACCATAGAGAGAGATCAGATCGATTGCAAAGAACTCCTTTTTGTCTAGGAAGGACTACCTGCAAGTAAGAATACAAGACCACCAGATTCTAATTAGATAATAAGTGAGGGAACTGCCTTGGGCCCAGGAAATATGAGACTTCCTTTCAAAGGTGGTCAGTTCCTCTGCTAATATGAATTAACACAAATTCTAACAAATAAGCTATTGTCCATTTACAATTTATTTACCTTGTTAGAACAATAGAGAAAAGGTTGGTCTTGATTTTGAATCACAGTGACCGATGCTAGTCAGTGTCACTGGTACCAGTTGATGATAACCGATATCAGTAGGGGTAGTGATTTAAGGGGTTTGGTGAAGGTTGGCTATAAGATGGCTATATGATAGCTATGGTGTTTATAAGGCTGGTAAAATGACTGGGGATAGGTAATGAGGTGATGGAGAAGACTCAGAGAGTATGGGGTCTGTTCTTGGGGCAATGTAGGGGTAGAGGAATGTAAGTTAGATGGAGAGTGTTACCGGGTAGTGGATCTGAGAGTAGACTTGTAATTACCATGATTCAGAAATCCAAGAAATATTATTAAAAGAACGTATAAGACTTACTAGTTCTTGATGAAAAATGCAGGTTCTGGGACTGTGATGACGAAGGCAGGGTTCAAGTAGGATGATCTGACAATCCAAGATGAGCTATCTCCTCTCCTGATGCTTGGATGAGTGTCACTGGGCTCTAGTTATTCAGTTGCAGTCTTGGGCTTGATGTCCTTCTCTGCAAACTCCTCTCTTTCCTTCACTTGTCTCTGCTTAGCCAAGTAAATTCCAGATTCTTCTAATGACTTCTCCTTCAGATCAATGAAAAATCCAACCCCTTGTTTTTGGTTGGGAGAGGTCATTTACAAGGAACTGATGGCGGTTACGTAACCGACGCCGGTCGAGTAGGAACCGGTATCGGTCAGGTCAAAGTGGGCTATTTTTAGTAAAATAGCCAACTTTCCCTCCTTTTCTCCTGAGGGATTAGTTGCGGGCTTGGTCAAGTCATTATGAGGTTGGTTTTAGGTGTGGGTGAGGAGTCATTAATCATGGGTGTGGATGTAGACCAAGTTATAGGTCTTAATTAGGTTAGTTTAGGGTTAGGACTAGGTCATGATGAGGTGGTAAAATGAGGTTGTAGGTATGGCAATGTGGATTTATTAATTATAAGGTAATTAATAAATAATTGTGTAAGGTTTAGGTGATGAGGTTAGGTTACAAAATGAGATGCGGGGCACAAGGGGTCGTAACACACAAATTTGGTGTCTACACCAAAGACACAAATGGATTCTAACAACAACAGATTATTTCACCAAGTGGACTGAAGCAGTAGCACTCAAGGAAGTGAATGAATCTAGCATCTTGGATTTCTATGAGGGAATAGCAACCAGATTCGACATACCTACTATAATAATATTAGATAATGCATTGGCATTTATTGGGTCCAAGGTGACTAAATGGGCTGTCAAGAAAGGGATCTACCTAAGCACTTCATCAAACTATTACCCTTAGGGTAATGGCTAGGCTAAATCTACAAACAAGAACTTGTTAAGGATCATTAGGAATACTTTTGATGAAAATCAGAGGGCTTGGCATACTAAGTTGAAATCAGCCTTATGGGTTGATAGGATAACTCCCAAGAGATCTACAGGTAACTCTCCATTCAATCTTGTTTATGGAAGAGAGGCAATCTTGCCCATGTAACTTGAGTTGCCAACATTGGAACTCATGAAATAGTTGGAGTTGTTGGAGTTTGAGCCCATGGAAGTCAGATATGTAGAATTGATGGAGCTCCAAGAAATCATAAATCAAGCATCCCGAGTAACGGAGAAGGATCAAGATTTGATCAAGAAGACCTTTGATAAGAATGCCAAGGATAGATCTTTCCAAGTTGGAGATCTAGTGTTAAAATGGGATGCAGATAGGGCAAAACCAGGAATGCATTCAAAATTTGATGCCATTTGGAGTGGCCCATACATGGTCACAATGTTTAAGGACAACAACACTTTCCAATTGTCTCCATTGGATGGTGAAGAACTACAGATTCCAGTCAATGGAATCCATCTAAAGCATTGCTATTGAAAGGAACTCCCCACCTTGTACATATTAGCTTAGATTTCCATTCCTCCAAGTGCTTATGCACATTTTTTTTCTATAGTTAGTTTTTCTTTCCATAAGTTCTTTGGCACAAGTTTGTTGTCCCTGGAAAGGTGTTTGCAGGCCTTGCTCCAATCAGATGGTCTTTCATCCTCCATCTTCCTCCTCGCATTGTTCTAGTCGGTTGGGGTACTAGGTAGAGAATTTGATGACTCCATGCCCAATGGATTGCTTCAAGTAACTGGTAACTTCATCTAGCAGGAAGATGACCCCTCTGAGTTGCCAAAATTGTTATCCAAAATGTTCACCTTACAAATTTTGTGGCTAACTCCTTCCATTCTTCCCTCTCTTGTGCCTCAGTCATAATTTTTTGATTTTTAGGAACTCAAAACTTTCTAGAAATGGAACCATTAGATAGATTTCTTTCTCAGCTTTCCAGAAAGGTAAATTTTTTCTCCTAACCCCATGTATTTTTGAAGTTATGGCTCGGCGGAGTTTTTGTGGGAAATTTTCCCCTGAAAGGCCCGTAGCCAATGAGATGCTGCCACGTGTCCAAGGAAGTGGCAAGGGTCGGAAGAAAAGTTGGTTTTTTACCAAGTGTTTGGTGAAATTTCAAAAAAGGAAGATTTGCCCCCACAGGTCTGTCGGTGAATAGAATGGCGCCACGTGTCCATGGGGAAAAATTGAAAAAATTTCCCTAAGTGTTTGAGCGCAGGGACGAAATTTTAATGAAGAAGGCCTTGCACCCAATTATATTGTGCCACTGTGTCACTGGAGGCCAGAAAAGCGGAGGGGGCAGGTGAACTTAGAATTTTGGCAAAGTGTTTTGGTAAAAGGTAATGCAAAAAAGTTTTGGCCCATGGCCCCCATGACCAATCATATTATGCCACGTGTCCCCGGAATGGCGGGACCACGTGGGAGGAGATTGGGATCTTTTCCCAAAAGCTAAAATGAAAACAAAAAATCTTTGCAGTGAGCCCACGGTGAATGAAATAGCGCCATGTGTCCCAGACTGGCAGAAGGCGGGGACAGTTTGGAAAATTTTCACAAGGGAAAAAGAAGAAAATTTCAAAGGAAAAATCACCCCCCCATGACGCCAAGCTAATGTTAATTGTGCCACATGTCAGGTGGCGGAAAATCTCGGGGAAAGCCCGTATCCAATGGGGTCTTTCCACATGTCTAGTGGGAAAAAATGATCAAATAGAAATGGAAAATTATTGAGGAAAGGCCCGCACCTAGTCAGCATTTGACACGTGTCCTCAACTCATCGGCCCGGTGGGGAATTTTTAGGAAATTTTCCAAAGTGAAAACAAAGGAAAATGAAGCATTAAGGGCCCACGGCAACCAATCAAAGCATTCCACATGGCACCCAGAAATGGCGAGTCGTGGGACATTTTTGGGGAATTTTTCCCAAATGCAAAAAAGGTGAAAAAATTGAAAATTTTGCTTGCTAACCTGATTTGGTCAGGTTTTGCCCTAAAATTTCAAATGGCCATAACTTTCGATCCAGAGATCAGTTTTTCACGTTCTTTATATCAATGGAAAGCTGGTAAAATTCTCTACAAGATTCCGAGGTCATTTTTGCATTTTGGTGGAGTTTGGAGAGATAAAATTGAAGAAACACCTATGGCACGTGGTCATAGACAGAAATGACGTTTCAACCACTGTTTTTAATGAAGAATGGCTCGCATTCTCTCCCAGCATGGTTAAAAATGTCAGGGAATGGACCTGTCAGGATGCACCCATGCTATTTTGATTTTATTTTGGTCAATGGTTGAATCTCCCTTGCACGTTTTCCCATGTTTCTCTCTCCTGGGGTCGTGGTTTGCACTGTAAAAGCCATAATGAGTTCATTTTGCAAAAGGAAGACACTTTTTTAGCTCTGTAACTTTCCTTTTTTCCTCCTTGGCAGAATTTGTGAAATTTTTTACCTTTCCATGTAATACAACACCTTTTCTTGCCTCTTGATCACTTTAATGTACTGTATTGGATCTGAATGTTAATATATGTCTATGTGATTAAAATCCCTCAATCCTTTCATATATCTATCATTGCTTTTCCTGATATTTCATTACATTTTGAGCATTTGTGCATGTTTTGTGCTGTGTTTCCTTGTGGATTGTGTATTTCATTGCAGCATCAGGTGTCTACAACTCCTTTGGTGCATCACCTATTAGCATTAGTTCTTTCATTTTTTGCATTTTCTATCTCTTGTCCCCTTTGGAATTTAGAGTAGATTTAGGAGTTTAAACCTCTGCAATTTGTAAGTAAAATAGCTGATCAGAGGAGTTGAGGAACCAGCTTCTAATCTTGGAGATTCCTCTTCCATTTTTGCAAGTCCCACACTTGGGAAGAGGATTCAATGTTGTGCAATCACGCTGGATGCTAAGTATGATCAAACTAGAAATCTAATCAACATCCAGGGGGTGTTGCTGATTTGCAACAACAGTTTTGGCACGCCCAGTGGGACCTTAGAGGTCTTCCAAAATTATCTTTGACAGGTTGGATGTGTTCCTGTTAAAGATTCAGCCTTCTTGGAGGCACTTTCAAACAGCACATCTAGCGACTCCATCTGGTAAACAACTCATTCTCTAAGTTGCTAAACCTGTTTTCCATTTATTTCCATCCATTCTTCTTTCCATCATTTTCATATCTTTTCCATTCCATGAAGTTGTGCAATCATGACTTCATTTCCATCATGGAATTCACATTTACAACAGCAATATATCACACCTCCATACATGTTTTACAAATCCTCCAAATCAACATTTTGATCATTCAATCATCATGCTCAAGTAACCCATATGAGCAGTAGTGCCAAAGTCAGTTTGGATATGAAGCATTATCAAGCACAAGGGTATGCATATTGTGAGGGTAGTCAAGAAGAAAATGAAGATCTGTTGGATACAAATCCAAAAGATGGAGGTAAACATGGTGCAATCCAGGGCTCAAGCACAAATGAAAGCATTTGGAGTCGATTGTAGAGCACCTTTGTCCATGGGTGGGACCTTTTCCAAGGCATTACAGCCTTCAAAGAGAAAGATGGTGGAAGAAGAGCATACATAAGTTTCACATTCTAGGAAGCTTTCATAAGAAGGTTAATATCATTGAAGATGCCATTGAGCCTCTTTAGGTATGTGAAATTGACCCTTCGTAGTCTCATGTTCTTCACTAAAATCCAAGAGTATCCTTCTTAGTAGCAGAATCATCCCATCATAAGTAAAATGTGATCCCTATTAGCCAAGCACTTGAAAGTTATTCTCTACTATAGGAAAATTTCCCATGGATTAAACTTTTGCCTTAGAAACTGAGTCATATACTCATCACTTAAGATTGCTTCATATCCTTCATTAGGATATTCAAAAATCCGCAACACCTAATTTTGAGGCTATCTCAAAATCTTTCCTAAAAACCAAACAAATAAAAAACAGGAGAAGTAACCTCTCAATCATCTTCTCTTGAGCCTCTAGATCCTTAGTATCTAGAGGTAACTCAACCCAAAGTTGTAAAACTCTATGGAGGAGATTGACTCAAGGTGATTATGAGTTGACCTGGGTCTCCTTGAAGTAAGATACACATGAAGGAGATACACACATGTCTTCAAGGAGTCTTATCAGCCTAATTTCTTGCTAGGAACGAGGATATATATAACAAGCCATGGAAAAATTCTCAGGAACATGTGAGATACTCTCATTGCTTACATACAATCTTATCCTATAGGAAAATATAGTACCCCTTCCTCCTGTAGAAATCATCCCTCCAATCGACAGCTTTGATCCTTAGTTGATCAAGAGAGCCCAAAGTTACACCATGGAAGGGAAGGCCAATGATAAGTGGGTTAAAAATATTCTCGAGAAAGGCATTGCTGTCAAAGCTATAAAGGCATTGCATGTGAAGAACCTTGTTCAAGTATGTTTTTGCCACCATTTCGAAAGATATAAGACATCTTACATAGGGGATGAGATTGATAAAAGAGAAGACTCGTTGGGATAGTGACCAATTCCCATCTTGTGTCTGAAATAAGTTGCATCAATTCTCAAACTCTCATGACTTACAAATTTCTTCGCATCTACTACTGAGAACTTGTCCCTCATTTTGGAAACTTGCACACTGAATGCCATATATGATAAATAATGTTATCTCTCAACTTGAATCTAGTGGACAACATGCCTTTTAGATGATGTCACCAACTATGTTCAGAAGCTTGGATCACTTCTCCTCACTGAGAATTCATCTTTGGAAGGACTCATTAGTGCTTTCCCATATGAGTTGGTCAAGAAAGAGGCAAGTAATCCTTTCTCCTTCAATGAATTATGACTCTAGAGACCACTTGTAAACATCAAAGGCTTTACAATTGTCTACTAACATTGTGGGAGATCATAAGGTGGAGGGTATTAGGAACAGTGCAATCGATCTATCAACGATGTACCCAAGACATAGATCAAAAGTGTTGAGCTATGTTCATATTCAAGAGGAATAAAAGGTGGCACAATGTGGTATCTCGTTTCAGTAAAGAATTCAAAGGCAATGAGCTCATTCTAGTAAAGTGTTTCCTCAATGTTCACCAAGGGTCAGTTATTCATCGATAGAGGCTTCTTGTTCATCAAATTGATCAACCCTCCTCTCTCTCTCTTATTTCTTCTCTCTACCATATTCTAGGATTCTTCATTAACATTGGGGGTACTTTTTCACTATTTTGTCATTTTCTATTGATAATTTTTGGAAAGGATCCAAGGGCCATTTAATATATCATGAAAGCTTCACAAAGGGAAAGAACCAAATACCAAAGGAATGAGTCAAAAAGGAATTGACTCACATAAAGCCCATACATAGATACCAAAAATCCATAATAGATAGAGAAAAAATTTGATAGCACAGGGTTACAAAGAAACGAACCAAAATTTGGCCGAGCAAAAAGTCAGCAAATGATCTAGTTATGAAGAATTCTTTCTAGTCCTCAAACTAGTCCTTCAGTACTTTGGTTGCCTCTGTACATGAACCTCTTCTTCATAAAAAATACTCAAAACCAACCTCATTTTCTTTCCCTTACCCACGAGCTCTTTTTCCTACAAAATATCTAGCATCTATCTGTAAATGATAAGCTTTGCACTCATACTCTTAACATTCCTAATCAATTCCTATTTCCATCCTTAATTTGTGCCAGCGAATCCTCCATGGCTTCCATCTTTTTGGAAAGGAACTTAATGAGATTGTTTCCTTTCTTAGCACTAGAAGAAGATACCTCTGCTAAACTCTGGAGTATAATAGCTGCATCTAAATCCTTTTGGGCTTTAATTTTCATCTACATCAGCTTCCCACGATATGCCAAGGAAAGAAATTATTCCTTGTCCTCCCCTAAAATAGTACCTATAACCACCTAGTGTTAGGAACAAGGGAACCCACCTTTACCAGAAGCAAAAATAAGGCCCTGGTGGAGAGAAGCCACCACCATCATCTACTACTTGTTCTACTTGACTCATGAATCGAGGCTTGTAGGGAGCTAAATAGGAAGAAAGGAATGTTAATTTTCCTATTTCAACGAAAATGATTTAGCAAGGTGAAGTGGTGGGTATGCAACTTCATGTACTTCTCATCTAAGATAATGTATTTCATAATATGGAAACATATTTCAGGCCACTAACCTGATAAAAACCATCTGACAATACCATCATCCATATGATGTATCTTCTCATCAACATTGAAAACTGCATCAAGTTCCAGGGTAAGCCTTGTTCTATCCTTAAAAATCTTAAGTTCCTTTGTATCCATACTTGTAACTTTGGAAATGAAATCCTCGGTCACATGCATGTTAACCCCCCAAACCGTAACCATGTTGTTATCCCATGACGCTGCAAAATCCGAGGAGAGCGATTCATCATTCCCTTTCAATTTGACAAGGAAGTTTGTAAGACCACCTTGTTTGAAAATTATAAACCATATAGCATTGTCTCTCTATAGACCAACACAAGATGTTGGAACATCTCTCACCATGTTTCCCCCCATGGTCACAAACTGGAAATGAAACCTGCGTAGTAAAGAAAAACAAAATTCAAAAAAGAGGTACCCTGTTTTAACTCTAGGATACAATAACTTCCACGAGCCAGAATGACGGTAATAAAATACCAAATCACCACCACACACTCCAAATAACAATTATCTGTCAGCATTTAATATAATTTTGGTGTCGATTGACAAATTGGATTCCCAACTCCATGATAATTTGGTAAGAGCTTGAACCCCGAAGTTTGCTATCCTATCCACCATAATGATTATCTTCTATAAACACATGTTTAATGTCGAGGCTTTCAAACTTAGGAAAAAACCTAACAATTTCCTCCATAATAAGTCGAATATTAATATTGGTCTTCATTTCCCCCTTCATTGCTTGAATTATGTGAAGAGAATCTCCTTCAACTTGAAGTTTTCTTTACCTGTAGGGAACTGGCCAACATTAAACCTCTTAAAATAACATAGGCTTCAACATAATTACTAGTTTTATGACCTTAGGTTCAACATAGGAAACAATTAGAGATCCAGAACTATCAAGAACAATTCCTCCATCACTCCAAAAGGCTCAGTGTTCCCCTTGAGGCACCATAAAAATTTATTTTGGCCCAAATGTCAGAGGGCTTCTCCCATTTAATATTAAGATGGAGATCTACCTTTCTACCATTTAGAATCTTCATATTTTGATCTAAACCAAAGGATTCAATAATAGTTTTCTCATGAGAAGAAATCCCCTTTGCTTCTTTGAACTTAGTTGTTGAAAGGTTATTGCCAATAGCCCACAACACAACATTTCTAACCCTATTAACACTCTATTATTTCTCCTTAAAAATTCTATTATTCCTTTCCAGCCATATACCCCACAAATAATGAGGGAAAGATAACTTCCATACTAACAGAATCCAACACCTTGAGAATCAAAACATATATCATCATGTTCTTATCACAATGCAAGTCAACAAAGGACTCCCGTGGTAGATCTAAGCAACTTGAAAATCTTTTAGGATACTGCTAAAAAAATTTAAAGAAAAAGGGCATTATTGAAAAAGATGATAAATAAATTCATTATCCTTTTTACAAAGAATTTTCTAAGTTGAGATAAGAGGGCTCCTTTCCAAGAAGCCAATTTTTTTCTAAAATCTACTTACAAGAGATTTCCAACTTTCAATAACCATCTTCTCTTTGAAAAATGACATTCCTAAGTAAACACTTGGGAAGTGTTTTATGGGACATTCCAAGATTAACATTAACATTAACATTGTAAGAGATATTTTTCATTAATAAGGAAAAGGCTCAACTTTATTCCCAAGGAATATGAAAGGTCGCAAGTGATGAGGAAAGTTGAAAAATCATTTGGGGGGAGATGAAAAGAGATTTTGTAATGCCATAAATTGGAATGGATTCTCCATTCCGAGGTTGGAAATTTTTCATTGTTGTAAGTTGTTGGATTTCACTACTACTGCAAGAAATAAAAGTTACATTTCTTCTATCTACTTATCTATGTTCCTCCATTCCCTCTACTTTCCAAATTTGTAAGCATTGTAATCTTGTATAACCAATAAGAAACATTGTGTCCTTGATTAATAGATCTATAAAACTTTATGTCTCTAATTTGTTAGTCTTATTGTTAATTACATGGTTGAATTATTCTAATTTATGTGGACCTACTCTTGTTAATTTTTGTAATAATTTGCTAGTTCCTACTCACAACATTAACCCTCTTTCCCTATTTCTCATACTCCCTTTTACCGCTCTCCAAGCTAATTCCTCCCTTGTACATTGTACAAGCAGTTTTTCCATATGTTTAGTGGAGTATTCATGTGTGATTCCTTACTCAATGGCCACCCTACAATTTTAGTTAGTTTACATTCAATAATGGGAGCCTCCCCATACCCAAGAAGGAGAGGTTTAGCCCTGTGACTGTTGGTGAAAACCAATAATTTGCACTACAAACAAATTATTTCACTGACACAAACCTTACACAAGAAGCTAATAATTTAAAAAATAGGTGTAATTCACAAAAAGTAAAGATTTGACATTTACCAATATAATTCAGCTCTAATAACATATCAGAGTGAACCATGAGGATATAATGAATCCCAATGAACATCATAATATTTTCACTCCAACAAAAAATGAAAATGTGCTCCAAGTAATTAGCAAGAAATTTAACATAACCCAAATATTATTGCATAAGGTAAAATTGGTATAACATTCTCATAGATGAAAAAAATAATATAAGTAGGAGTTTTGTGTAACACCCATTCCTGGACATGTAATACTCCCATAATATAGTTAGGAGTTATGATGCTAGGAATAACATGTAACTCCCATATGAAAATGACCCATATCAAAGTATGATAGATTCTATGATGGAATATGTCATATGTCATGGTTGTACTCATTTTGAACCAGTACGTATATTTAAAGTGAATCCATATTTTGAGTCTCTTCTCCACATAGATTCAATAGCCCTCAAAAATTGTGATAAGAAATTTCCCTCCCCCATAATTTTGAAACAACTTGTAAAATGGGCTTGAACATTATGCTCTAAGAATACCGTGGCACACAAAGCAAGTCATCCAGAGATTGCATAACTTAGTGTTTTTGTGGGTTGTTTCCCAATCCATGGAAAAATAAGAATCAACTCGAGACTTAAGTTGGATTTTGGTATGGTTGGCTAGTGCAACATCAACTCAATCTCATGGGTTAAGTCCAGTAAGTGTACAATAGGTTTTGAACCCATGGGATATGTGAAATTAAATTAAGGAAAAAAAATATGAAAAGTCAATGAATTAATTTGATGGTTCTTTTAGGTAATATTAGTTGAGTAGTGAAGTTTTTTGATACCGAGGGGTTAATCCATGCAACGGATTGAGAATGTGGATATGAAACCAAAGCCATATTATACTGATTTAGTATTCCACTGGTTTCTTAGAGGTTAATATTCTATGAAATTTAAAATCTATGAGATACTAAAGGATCCACAAAATAATTAAAAGAGGTTGTGGGACATTAAAGATATGCAGAAGACCCATAAATAAAATAAAGATGCAAGGAAAAGCCGCAGAATGAGAAATGGAGCATTTTCACGTATAACTTTCATTTACCATAATTTTCAAATTATGAGCATGCTTTTCATAAGACTTGTGATCCTACAAGTGTGTATACACCCAAAATTGGGTCATATTCCCTTAACTTATTTTCAATCAAATAATAATACAAAACACCTAGCAATTACCTCTTTCTATGCATTAATATTAATTTAATTACTCATAATTAAATTAATCCTCATCCTCACACTATTATTATTTTATTTACCTTAATTAAGCTAATATCCACCTCATCCTACCACATCAACCCTCCACCTCATCCTAAGACCTCTTCTTATCCTATTAATGAGCCTATACTAAGTCTCTAATTATCCTAACCAACTAGGATTCTTTCTAACCCAAACATTTGTGACCTATTAATCCTCTAACCAATTCCACGCTCCTATTCATGTCATTTAACACTCCAGACCTAGATAAAAATTGATATCACACCAAAATTATCAAAGATCAGGTTATTTTTAGAAAATTGGACAAATTATCCTTAACCGATGCCAGTTTTCCTTTGGCTGGTACCAATTCCCTAACTGTCATTGGTTAGGTTAAATAAGATTTTGTAACTCTTTGTTCAGGCTCAAAATCTAACTTCTTTGGATTACGCTTCTTACATTCTAATGTTCAAGAATTATTGTGACCTTGTGAGCCACCCGAGTCCCTCTCAGCATCCAAACATCATTTTGTTCATCCACAGGTTCTTCCAGAACTCGAATACACGTACTAGGAAGCATTGTGCCACCCAGTTTCTGTATTCACTCTAGATCACCACCTTCTACAACTGCCACCACCATTCACTTCCAATATACATTCAAAAAGTAATTTTTGTCTCTCCTTTGTCATTTCTAGTTGCTTAAATTATTTTATTAAGTTATCTACCATTCCTCTTATTTCATTCTTACTTGTATCTAAACCCTAGTGCCTCTGACAAACCTTTTGTCCATTTAACCTCCCACATATTACCTAAAACTTCATATCAGCATCTCTAAGTCTTAAAAATAATCCCACAAACCTATCTAAATCCCCATCACTCTCTTTGCAATCACAGAGAGTGTTTAATTCTAATTTTTTAACATTACACCCAATTTCCCTTACTGGCATCGGTCACTACCCAATACAAACAACGGTCACCTAACCAATGTCAATCTCTGAGACTGGAAATTTTCCCTAAACCAACAAGCTCACAAATTTCCCAAAACAACCTAAAACCTTGTCTAACTTCACCCAGACTTCACCTACAATCCCTACCACACCTGTAGACCCCAACCAGCCCATGAACCCTAAATGACCAGGCCTAACCTTTCCTTTTAAATTAAATTTGTTTTTATTTTACGTTGTAAGATATATCTAAATCTTATTTACTACAGTAGGAGTCGTTATTTTATTGTTTCTTCTTACATTAAATTATATTAAACATAGGATTGACAATCCATTCAAGGAAGCATCATGCTTCCTGGATCTAGCACATCACTAGGCAGTCAACTTTGACCATCTATGCTATTTAATATTCTCTAGTGGTCTTGTTGTAATTTACAAGTAGTTCCTCCTAGCCAAAAGGAAGCTCTCGTATTAAGTTTTATTGAAATTCTACAACGCGTACAACAGCCTTCTTTCCATCCACATAACACATGTATTCTCCTCCTACACCCATTAAAATCTAATTATGTTTTATCACATTACTTTGAGGTGAAACATTTTGACACACTCTAGTGGGACCACTATTACTTGTAGGTTCTTTTTCATTGTTCATTCATATAGGGGATATTTATGTGTTTTCTTTCCTTTCTACAAATTTTGCACATCAAAATATATCTCTAGTCAATATTCTTCTTCTTCTATTTGTCTAAAGGAAATTCATGATTTTGGCATTTAAAAATAACTCTTCTTACTTTATTTTCCCCCTTGCATCTACTGAAATATCATCCTCTTGATATAATTCTCTATTTTCTACATCTAACTTTCACTTTTGATTTGGGCTTAAAAATTTGTGCATCTCATCTTCTGTATTGTTGCATTTAGCTAACTTAAATTTATTTTCAGCCTATATACTGGATGTCAATGACTATTTGATGGTTAGTGAGAATGAAGCTGTAGTTAACACTTCTATGCCCACACACCCCAAACCAAATCACTGAAACAAATTACTCATTGCTTAAACATATTCCTTCCCAAAAATTACCGTCAACGACTAATAATCAGATTAGCGGAAGATCCAACTGGTGTTCTATGATAGTCATCATATCAGAGTTATACCACATACTAGAGAAAGGTATATTGGGTCACATTATCCAAAAAAGACCTGAAACCATCCATAGATAGTCAGTTCGATTATAGGGCACCCTCTTTGACAAAAAATTCTATTATACTTACAGTTAGTTCTAAATGGCATAAGCCACACAACATAAAAATCTATTACCTAGGATTTGGTGTGTTTGTTAGATTTTGTCTTATTTTTGTTTTGAGTTGTGAGATCATTTTTCCTCTTTTTCTTTCCCTACATACTCTATAATCACAGTTGGTGTATTATGAACTCTTTTCATGAGTGTGTTAGGATTTATAATTTCCATACTCAGTTTCTAGGTTGGTGTTTATTTAGACTTAATCACTTTAAAATTCAAATTTTCATCATTTTCTCAAATTTCACAGTAACCGGCATCGGTCCATTGACCACAATTAGTTACCTCTTCATACCATCATCGGTTAACTGACTGGACCATCAGTTCTTAGCTGTTTTGGTTATTTTTCCCAAAAAAGTATTCAATTCACATACAGTCATATCTTCTGTGAATATGTTTATGACATTTATCACAGTTCTGAGTCTTTGTTACCATCACTAGAGTTCAGCTCCACCTGATTTTCACCCTTTATCTCCAGATTTTTCAATTTTTCCATTTATTCACATAGTAACCGACATTGATCCAGTGATCAACCGGTATCAGTTACCTCTTCCATACTAGAATTGGTTACGCCTACCGACATTGGTCTCTATGTTTTGAATTTTCTATCAAAACAATGACCAATTCTCAGTTTCCAGATTTCTGCTATCATCTATTTTTGTGTTTCTACATCATCAGAAGATCTTAGATCACCTATCTTACCACTCTTTACATGGTTTTGACACATACACAAGTAAACTCCCTAGTCTTTCATACCAGCCATTAACTCATCGTAACCCCTATCCCATCGTCACCTTCTATTTCTTCACCTCATGGACCCAAACGTATCTCTCGTTGTACCTACAGGTGATGAGGAATTCATGAAAGTTCCTTGATCATAGTACCATGACCCTATAGTACTACTAACCCCATTCTTCCACCTGTGATTCATCAGGTTAGGCTTTGTTCGGGATTCCTACCTCCATGTCTCCCGCTCTTATCTCCTCAATTCTGTATCAGTTTAATACCAAGTGTAGTGTTACCCGCTTCCAACCTCATCACTTGTTCATTTATCAGATTGAACCTACATCATCAATTATCTGCTCTACACATACAAAATCTATCACAAAATTTTATGTCTGTCACCCATGCGACTTATATACCATCATCATCATCTATAGATCTTAGTGTAGGGATCCCCACTTTTGTAACCTCCAGTTACGTCGACCCCCATTTTCATAGTGTAGTCATGTTTTTCCCTGCCACTTTACCACATATTTCTATGAGGGTCATTGACATACATTGCTCCCACCTATACCTTGACTCAGTCCACCACCTATCACCTATAACTCCCATTCAGGGTATATACAATCATCATCTGCCATTACTTATATGTCCCCTTTCTCAGTTCACTTCCTCAGCACCTCCATATAATAGTATTCCACGTAATCCTACTTATGGTATCCACCCTCATTTTTCCACTGGAGGTGTAATTCAATTAAATCAACCCACATATTTGATCAAGATGGTGATGGAAAAGATGGATTACCCTAGAATCATCATGTTTTTGGCTCCCATAATTCTCTGACTTACGACGAGAATTTTTAATGATCCTATTCAACCTTATATTCGAATTCATCCATGCCACCACACTTTGGGAAATTCCAAAGTTTAACCAATTTAGTAGCAAGGAGGATGCGACAACATACATCTGTGCAATATTTTAAACGTGTATGTTATTTAATTACCCCATGATGACACCCTACTTCCTTCAGAAATTTCCCAATGTCCTTGACAAGACTTGCCTTAGATTGGTATAGTACCTTACCTAGGCACTATGTCTTTTAATTCAATACCAACTAAGCCTAGACCTTTCTCGATCATTTCTCCATCAACATTATCAAGAAGGTTACCATGGATGAATTGTATTTGATATGCCAATATGAAGATGTGTCTGTTGCATATTTTTTCACGCGTTAGTGGAGTCTTATCAACCAATCTCACTTTCTAATTACCTTAAACTGAACTAATCAGAGTTGTTTACTAGGGCTTGTGCCATAGACATATCTCCTCAAATCTTTAAGTCTAAACCTTACGAAGATTTGATAAGGTATTCATAATGGGACAGAAAACTTGGAACCCATGCTATCGAAGAGAATAAATTGCAATTGGGCAACAAGATAACTCCCTGATCAAATCCAAATTACTCTTCTTCTTCTTCTTCTTCTTCTTCTTCTTCCAAGCCACAAACCAATAAGTTCAAAGACCTAAGGGATATGCCACCATTGCGTTGGTCATAAAAGCTGGTCCATCTCATCAATCCAACTAACCAAAACCTCCTTCTAACTCTTTCTCCTATTCAAAAATTTAAACATAAGTATGAACAATCGATGATAGACTCCCATAAGGAGTAAGCCTTACTCGTCTATGTGCTAGAGAAATTATTGAAATAAGGGGCTATCATCCTTCTGCACCAATTAGACTACATACTAGTTTTGATCCTTCCCATCCCTTTTCTCATGTGGTAAAAAGAAAATTACTATTGCAACTACCATTGTGTTAGGCATCATAGTGATTGAAACTATAATAAACAATCAATAATATTTTCCAGTAGATGTCAGATAATGGATATATCATCCTAAAAAAATCCTAAATGCTCAGGAAAACCAAAACTTTCAAATCATTATCACACCTTTCCTCAATCCGTAATCAGTCATCAAACCAAATAGGTGAGACTGATAACACCAATGTTTGTGAGGTCCATGCCATCTTTGACATTGTACCTATCTCTTTTTCTCTGTTACCTCTCATCCCCTCTATTGACGAAATCCTTAATTAAGCTCCCCTACCCACAGAAGAGTCTAATGATTTTACTCCTCACATCTAGCCCTTCATCTATATAAGAGATTACCTGATCTATGTCCCAACTAATTGTAGAGTCCATCACACTTGTTTCTCTACCCATGGAAGAACCAACTACATCTGCATCTTCTCCTACCATTGAAACTACCTTTCATATGACTCTACCCAAGGAGGAACCCATTTCACTTGTTCCTAAATCCAATAAGAGGTTGAACCAATTAACCTTTCTACCTAAAGAAGATTCTGTATCATGATGTATTTTCCATATCCTCGCCCTATTAAGGAGCCAACCATATCTCTTCTTCTTGTAAGTGATGCTTCACCGAGGGTCTTCCAGGATCCTATTGATCATCTAGTGCCACTCTTACCGAATGAATATGAGGCATAAGCCTTCCATGTGTCACTTAACTTAGAGTTTTGGACACGTTTTATAACTCATTCATCACTTTATAAACCAAATAAATTCTCATGTTTGGTAGACCAGTTGGAGTATGTCGATTGCACCACACTATAGGGGCGCCTGTGACTCCCAGTATCTACTCAAATGCATATGTTTCCCATAGATACCTCAACCATTTATCCGAAAGTATTCCAATGAACCATTACTACAAAACCAAAACCAATCATATCCATTCCTTCTTCATCAGGTTTTGCCTTCACCCCAACCTTCACCTGCACCTAAATCCTCATCAACATCCAAATCTTCAACTAAACTCACTGCTACATTGGGGTCCACCCTACGCCTAGTCTAGTGCATCTCTGCCATCAAATTAGATCTGACTATTACACAATCATCCTGTCATGAAAAAAACTTATGTGCCTAAGAAGAAGCCACATTATCCTAGGCCTTATTCACCCTCATCTCTTCCATCAATCTTAGGCCCACATCCATCAACCTTGGTTAAGAAACCACTTCACTAAGGCAAGTCATAAGGTATGACAAACCTACATCCGCACCTTCACCAGCCCCTTTGCCCACGCCCTTACCTCTTCACCAAAACAAACCTCATGTGCGGTAGCCTACACCCACATCTTTATTCATCATCATACCCTCAACCCACACCTACACCTGTACCTTCATCACCACTTCAACTCACATCCATGCCTTTACCTGCAATGAAATTTTCAGCCCGCACCTACACCCTCCTCTTCATTTCCCTTTTTACATACATCATCTACGTTACCTACTGCCACGCCACTGCCAAAATAGTCACTTTCACCCTGGCTCTTCAAATTGACCTTCATCTTCTATGCCCCCTTTTGCCTCACATGCCCCACCTAGTACCTTTACCCAAGAAGGTACAACCTAAATCAAAACAAAAAACAAAATCTTCATTACCTACCAAAAAGGTAACTCCACCTACACCACCTCAATCAACACCTATTTCATAGCCATCACTTGTGCCTTCACCCAAACCCACTTTGACTTCGCATTGCGATCAATTAAGGATCCTATGATAATGTCATTGCTAGGTTGTTAGAAACCTTGGCTATCACATTTTTTCCCATCAAATTTTATGACCCGCTTAAAGCTAAACCAATAGGGTTTAATGATACTAATATTTATGCATATCATCATTCTCCCAGACATGATATTGAGGATTTTAAGGTGCTTAGAAACATTCTCCTTCATCTTTGTAATGTAGAAAGTCCCCTTGGAATAAGATGACTAATTAGAGGAGAACTTAATTTCCCCTTTTGCCTGTCACCATATGACCTAAACCCATAACTATTCAGCGGCCTTCATCTCCACCTCCAAAATCCTCTTTTCCTCCTCCTAACCTTTGAGATTAACATGGTATGGATTAGAGAGCTAGCCCAACCCCCTCCAAAATGCCAATGTGCCATACTCATTTCACAAGGTTCTTATCCTGCACTAGGTTTTTGTCTATCCTACCAATTATGCCTTTCATGACTCATTTCCCTCTCTTCCTCAAATTAATATGGTTTTAGTTTTCCAATCAAGACATAAAAGAGATAAAGGGAAAGAGATGACAGGAAACCCATCCACTACACCTTTACCCAACATTCCATCTACACCTATCACCCAAGGTAACCATCTGTAGGCCAGTCCTATCCAATTTATTGAAGGCGTTACACATAAAACCATGATCAAACAACTGCATCAATCACCTTTATAAATGTCTTTATATGACCTCATCCAAATCTTTGAATCTCACTAATAGGCCCTTATTTAAATCCTACAAACCATTAAGGTGCTACCAAATGACCCTTCACCCATTTGCTACCATTTTCACCCCTCATCACATGGATTCTCTTACTGCTTCACCCAAGACCTCCATTCCCACTACCACTCATTAGATTTCCACTGTCAGTTTCTCTAACTTAGAAATTAATCCTTTCCATTCAGAGGATCCTGACCCCACCCTCTTCATCTCTGGTCTACATCAATGATACTCACGTCCAACGCGTTATGATCGATGGAGGTCTCGAGCATCAATATCATTTCTTCTCATGTGCATATGAACAAATGCATACCTTCCCATTGCATGCATAATAACCCAATTATGTTACAGTCATTCAATGATGCCATAACCACTACCCTCAGTACCATCATTCTCCACATCTGTATGGCCCCCTGCACCATTCCTGAATTATTCTATGTTCTTGAGGGGGAATTCTAATACAACATGTCGTTGGGCTGACCTTGGATTCGTGTCATGGGGTGTGTACCTTCAAATTTACATCATCTGCATCAAGTTCAAATATGAAGGACACCCTTATACTATTCAAGGCAAAACCCTTCACCTTTCAAAACCTGTAACATGTTGTATCAACCTAATGATTTCCTTATTCTAGTTAAGGCATCTACCACTGCCATCTTGCCTCACCTACTTCTACTGTTGCTTCATCTTCTACTACCACTTCCACCTTGTCTTCTACCACTATTGCTTCATCTTCTACCAATGCTTCATCTTCTTCCTCTACCACTTCTGCTACTATGCCTTCATCAACTAGCATACTTCTCCCCACTACAGCCGCAACTTCCAAAGTTAACACCTCCTCTTCTTCATCTACCAATCCCACCACCCAAGTAACTACTTCTAACCCTTTGGAAGGTGTTTTTTAATGCCTTACATTGGGGATAGTATCACCTGTACAATATCTGATACCTTCAAAACTCCTCAAGAGTATGGAAAACTTCATCAACAGCCGCATTATGACCGTCATGTAGGAGAAACCTTTCCATATGGTCCCCCTCACCTGCGCACCAACCTAACATTTGGGGACTTGATACTTCTTCCTATTTTCCTGAACCACCTACTCAAACATGACATTTTTCCTCTGACTTTCGTTACCTCACCAATCATCGTTTCTCCAGCACATTTATCTATCATTGTCCTTGGAAAGGTTTTGGATTTGGTCTTTACGAACAAGGTCGTCACACAGTTATTCCTTGTACTACCCACAAACATAAGGACCACCATGGTATTGGATTTTTTGAACCACCTAATCCTAAGAAGGCAAGAGTTGACCTTGTAGAGGAAGATCAACCTTCTTCACCTTCTTTGCCTTCTTCACCTTCTTTATCATCTTCACCTGTCTAACCACCATCACCTACGGAGTCAATGGATCCATAATCCATACCTCCTAACTTTTTTTTCATGAACACCATTTCCTTGGGACCTCTGACCTATCATCATGATGGCGAGGCATCCTCTTCCCTTCCTCTTCTTTATCCTGACATGTTGGAAGAAGACACACCTTCTATCAACATTGTTCAATGTCAGGATGATGATTCCATTCTCACCTATCTAGGTGCGGAAGATTCTTACATTCACCGGTCGTTACCTTCTGAGACACAAACCATGTTGAATGAATCAACCATAGAGATCAACATTCACACTCAGGATGACCCTCACATGATGAAGATAGGCCAATCTTTAGATTATAACAAAAAGGAAGCCTTTACCTCTTTCCTCCAAGATCATAACAACACTTTTGCTTGGTCTTATGTCGATATGCCCAGTATTGACCCAAATATCATGGTGCACAATATCATTACTATCCCTGATGCTAAACCTATGAAATAGAAGCTACAAAATATGCATCCATGTATTTCCCTTCTTGTGAAAGAAGAACTCCAATGCCTCCTTTATGTTTCTTTCATTCTACCCATTGACTATCCATAATGGATCTCTAACATTGTACCTATCACCAAGGTGATAGGGGGGACTCCACATTTGCATGGACTTCCATGACCTTAACCTTTATTTCCCTAAGGATGAATTTCCTTTACCTAGCATAGACCAACTTCTTGATCTTACAGCCATCCATGAGATGTTATCTCTCATGGATGAGTTCTCAGGTTATAACCAAATATTACTCATGCCATAAGATCAATATAAAACCACCTTCATCACCCCTTGGGGGACTTTCTGTTATCGTGTCATGCCCTTTGGCTTGAAAAATGTTGGTGCCACTTATCAGTGCGCTATGACCTATATCTTCCATGACATCTTGCATGACATATTGGAAGATTATATTGACGACCTTCTAGGTAAGTCCAAAAATCATGTCGAACATATCCCCTTTCTCAAAATCATCTTCGAACCACCTCATTCAAATATTGTGTTCTCCTTAAACCAAATAAATGTGTCTTTGCATTCCTCTCCAGAAAGCTCCTTGGTTTCATCGTCTCTTTGCGAGGCATCGAAGTCAATCCTGTCAAAACCAAGGCCATTTTAAAGATGCCACCACCGACTAACCTAAAACAACTTTGTAGTTTGCAAGGAAAATTTCAATCCATTCAACATTTCATTTCCCAAATTTCTGACAGATGTCACCCTTTTCATCATCTTAAAAAGGAAGTCTCCTTCAATTGGAACGATGAGTGCCACAAATCCTTTGAAGCGTTGAAGAAATATCTTCTTCAACCACCCATGTACTCATCCCACCTAAAGATGAAAAACCTTTTTACCTATACATTTATGCCACTAACCATTCCTTGGGTACCATGCTCGCTCATTGCGATGAGAAACATTGGGATCAAGTTATTTATTACATAAGTTGTATGCTTTTAGACTATGAGACTAGATATACCCATGCTGAAAAGATTTTCCTAGCCTTAGTCTTCATCACCACCAAAATTCATCACTACCTACTTAACCATAAAACACTTTCATCATCACTAACACCAACCCTTTTCATTACATGTATGCCAAACCTTACCAACATCAATGCACCTCGTGTTGGCTCATGCTCCTCGCATACTTAGACTTAGAGCTCATTCATAAAAATTATGTTAAGGGACAAACCATTGCAGATCAACTTACAGATGCTCCGCTTCCCAGGACACCAATCTTCTAACTTTGATTTCCCAGATGAATCTATCGCTACCCTTTCCATCAATGATTTTCCTATTGACCCTACCATTTACCACATGACCTTATTCTTTAACAGTTATAAACGTCAATGTGGGGGTAGTACAAGAGTCATCCTCATTCCTCTCGATGGTGAGCCTATGCCTTTATCATTAAAATTAGACTTTAAATGCACCAATAACATTGCTACGTATGAAGCACTTGTCTTAGGTCTTCAAACTTCCATCACCTTAGATGTTAAATCCATTAATATCTTTGGTGATTCTCAACTGGTTGTGAACCAAGTCAATGAAATATACTAGTTTCGTAACGAGGTCCTTCAAAAATATAAGTTCCATGTCAACTTACTTTTGACCACCTTTGACCATTTCCTCCTTCAAACCACTTTGTGATCCACAAACAAATTTGTGGATACCATGGCTTGTCTTGCCTCAAAAATACTAGCCTCACCTTCTAAATTGAAAATATTTGTCACAATATAATGATTGCAATCACCTTCCTACATCATTCATTGACATTAATTTTGTGGGACATATCGAAACTAACCCACCCAAGACATTTGGTATAAGAAGTACGCCAACTACCTTTCCCTTTCAATTCTACCTCCAAACCTCACTCGCAATGGTCAGCGTGCCTTCCTCCATAAGGTTTCCCATTACGTCATTATGGGAGATATTCTCTACAAATGTGGCTTTGATGGTATCCTACTTAGGGTTCCTCACTAGTTCTGAAATTTCATACACCATTAAAGAAGTTCTATGACGGGATTTTTGGTGGAAACTTTCGTGGTCATGTTGTTTGCCAAATGTTCCTTCTTTGACTCGACTATTACTGGTCCAACCCTTAACCAATATTGTTGTCAATATGTCAAATGTTGTGCAAAATGTCAGTCAACATATGCTAACCTTCACCATACTCCTATTTATGCCTTACAAGTTTCTAGGGACTTTTGACCTTTCTCTCAATGGGGTTTTGATTTTGTCGGCAAGATTAATCCTTATTCTTCTCAACGTCATAAATGGATCATCACAACAACTGAATATTATACTAAATGGGTAGAATCCATCCCTCTCATTTCAACTAAAGAAAAGAAAATATGTGAATTCATCAATCACCACATCATTTGTCACTTTGGTGTTCCTCATCACCTTATCAATGACAATGGAAAATAATTCAAAAATAAAACCCTACGCAAACTATGTGATAACTTTGGCATTCAACTAAGTTTTTCATCACCCTATTACCCACAGGCCAATGGCCAAGTCAAATCTTCTAACAAACCTCTAAACAAAATTCTTATGAAAGTCATTGATGATATTGGAAAGGATTGGCATATGCACATTCCTTTCACCTTATGGGCTTACCGTACTAGCATTCATACCTCTACCAATGCTACACCTTTTTCTTTGGTTTATGACACAGAGGTCGTCCTACCTCTCGAAGTCCAAATTCCATCCCTTCGTATCTCACTAAAATATACACTATCTGACGATGACTTTCACCAAGAAAATTTGGCACAACTTGATGTATTAGATGAACTCGTTTAACTGCTCTCGACCATCTTCAAATCTACCAAAAATGTATCAAACATGCCTATGAAAAATGTGTTCATGAACACACTTTCAAGGTTGAAAAAATTATTCTAAAGGAATATCAACACGTAACCAAAGCAGAGAAAATAAAATAGGGAAATTTTTCTCCTAATTGGCTTGAACCCTATATTATTACCCATGCCTATGGATCAGGCATTTATCGTTTATCTTCTCTTGAAGGTAAACCCAAACCCGAGCCCCTTAATGCCTTGCATCTTTGAATGTTCTACTATTGAATAAAGTACTACATCACTTTATGTCACCTATATGCTCGTCCCATGAGAGAACCTCTCCTCTATTTACCTATTTTAAGGACCAATGACTAAACCAGGATTGTGTGATTATCCGTCACCTTTCAGCCTTGTCTTCAATATGAGTACCATGAATCTACTCATGGCATGATTCTCATGGATACTTTTTTTCTTTTCAGGATGGAATCCCGTAGTCATTCGTCACTTAAAACTCCTCTTTCATAGTCTAACCTCTTCATGTTATGGTCTTTGCCTTCACAAAAGAGGCCTATACTCCTTTATATTCTTGTCCATGACTTCAATTTCAAAATAAAAAGCAAAAATATACATGGGATAACCAAAAAACTCAACTCCTTGAGTCAAACTTCTTGCAAATAGATGAATCCCTCAAAATGACATCTACTTCTCTTTCTTGTTGTGCTATAAGTAGACTGCTCCCTCGAAGGACAACTATAAAAAGCCAACCTCATATTATATTTAGTCTATCTAGAAGAAGACTAATATGTACTTCTCAAATAAAATAATTTTGGATCTTCCCAGATCAGCTTCAAGAAGACCTCAAGGAGAAATTATTTATCCCATTATAGACTTCCCACATTGATCAGTCTATATATACAAAAAGAAAAGAAAAGAAAAAAGTCAAGAAAAATACAAACTTTTGGTCATGGACTTGCCTATTCTGGTTTTGGGTATCTTGCAAAAGGGGCATGTTGTCCCATAACAAGGTTACACTAAAAATGAACCCTTCCACCTTACCTGTTGTTTTATTATCTTCTAAACCAACTCAAGGGATGAAGCATGTACTTTACACATTGTGATCATGTAACTTCTTTCACCTATAAACCTATCACATCATGCAACGTATCTAGGGACTTACATTCAATGAGTCTAAGGATATGACATTTAGGGTCTTTTCCAAGTTGGGGCATTTCACTTCTATTCAGTTCACTCCTTTGTTTACTTATTGATTCTTCTACATAGGACAAGACCTTTGACACTTAGTTTCTGGGATTTCTTCTCCTTTCACCTACATTTACATCATCATCTATCAACTCATCTTACACATCACAATCAATACACAACATAACATGCCTAATCAGCCTAGACACAACCATGCCTAATCAACCTAGAAACAACCATGCCTAATCAACCTAGACACAATCATGCCTAATCAACCTAGACACAACCATGCCTAATCAACCTAAAAACTACTATGCCTAACTTACCTTACCCAGTTGACCATGCATAAACTCACTAACCTACTCACCTACCTCATCTTATTCTTCCTTATCCTATGGGATAACTACATCAGCCTAAGGCCCCTTTCGCAAGGGCTATGTAGGAAGTACTCTTAGGGAATGGTGCCCTCTGAGGTTAGCTCAACCACTCTTTTCCCCATCATAATTTCCCCCATAACCAAAAGCCCAGTTAGTTAGTTTCCATGAAAACAATAATTTGGAAGTTAACTCACAAACAAAACCAAACACCACATAAGTAGATTATCATTTATTTTCCATAGTACCCATAACTTGGAAATTAAATCAAAACACATAAAATTTAACCATGCATAACATCTCATTTCCATACAATTAATACAGTGAAAATTAAACCATTCAATAATATTATCACCATGCAAACATCTAATTTCCATGACAATCAATACATCTGAAAATTAAATCACCCAATCACATAGCCAAATCACGCTTACTCGTCTAGTTTCCACAAATACTATAACAACAGAAATTAAACCATTTCAACTATTCATTAACAAACTATATATACTCAACCATGCCTAATCACCTAATTTCCATGACATCAATACCATGGAAATACAATTCAAACATATATCACTCTAAATCACACAATTCATGTCTAAAAATATTTAGATTTCCATCACAACAACACTTAGCAGAATTTTTTGACTCAACCATGTCCTGAAACCATTCTACTTTTTCATGACGCCAATGCCTACATCTGACTCAACCAATCACCTAGTTTTCATGACAACATTAACTTTGCAATGGAACCAAATCATGCCTACATCTACTTTCCATGATAATAAAATAACATCATATCTATAAATATCATCATTCATCTACACATCAGAATGTCTATATATCAATACACTAAATACATATATATAAACATAAATATCTCAAAATATCTCATATACAATCTCACCTCTTCGACATGCAGGCCAGTATATATGTGAAAAATCAATAATCAAAATAAAATATCATCTATATCACACCCATGTGAGGGGATGACACCTCTTTTGTTCTCACCAGTACCCTCATCTGGTCTTGGTATCTACCTTCTCATCATCTCTTTAGTACCCTCTTCTATCCTCAGCCTCCGTAAACTAGTCACCTCCCTCTAGCCATGCCCATGAGATCAGTCACTACCAATCATACTGGTACTATGAGTCCTCTAGTTGGAGGCCTGCTAGGCCATGTGCTTGGCGTATGGTATCACTTGAAGACCAACATTGAATAAATTATCCCGATAGTACCTATCCTTAACCATAACATCTTTATACATGTCCATCAATCTCTCTACCACATGTTGACCTTATTCCTATGCCAGTGGTCCCTGCCCTAATATCTGTATAGAGTGACATTGTCTCAGTTCCTGTACCTATCTAATAGAACACTGTACCAATATTAATGCCAGTGTTGGTGCCTGTGCAGCTAACTATGCTTGTAATATAGCCTCCTCTTCATGTGATGTGGCCATATGCCCCTGTAATGTGACTATCTAGGCCTGTAACCCTGTCACCTATAGCTACAACACTGATACCTTTCCCCCATCTACAGTCAATGCCTGCATAGGAACCTGATCCTGAAACCTAGTCCCCTGCCCCTAAAGGATGACCACTTGTGTCTGTTCCTTTGTGATATGTAACTGTAGGTTAGTAACATGTCTCTGTAGCATGTCCCTCTATACTATGACTATGTCCAAGTCTAGTTGGCCTAGCCTTAGTGTTGTTTCCTGTAGTTGGGTTATCCACTAGTGCCTAAATCCATCAATAACAACATGTGTCATCAATAGACATATCCTCCACTTTCTACTCTTTCCCTATAGGATCTGCTAGATATGGAGGGGATAATGGTCTCTCCATATCATCCCTACATTATTGTGGAAATAGTGGAGGTACATCGTACTACAACCCAAACTGTCACCTAACCCGGTGTAACAATATCATCTTGTTCTCCCTAAGACCCTGTCCCTGTATCCACCTGATCAATTGTAACCCTGTTACCTCTACTACCATACCTCCATAAGGGGGAAAATCAACATATGTCCACAATATAATATCCAATCCTATGAGGCCCTCAAATACATTCATGTAGTATAAAAGATCTCATGTAGCCTCACCGGCCCTCAGATGTGATCTTACCAACATCCATCTCCTGAAACTGACCCTATATACTCCTCTATACCATTCCTCTCAGGGAAGGCTTACTAGACGTAGACACACTATGTGCTCATAACCCAAAATTGCAGTAGATAGGTACAACATACACCGAATCTCCGAATCCTCCAATATGCCCATAACTCCCTTTACATCTAAAATAAAAAAGTTGATGCCTAAGGAATGTAGACTTGGTCCTCAATCATATCCTGTAAAACCCCCATCAATGCCCAGGGATATCTTCTACTTTTCAAATCAAGAAGTGCATAGCACCCAACTGCCACCATCATCAACACTGCTAATCTGGTCTCCTAAGGATAGGCTACATATATATCCCTGTAACTAATGTTAACATTGTGTTTCACCATTTTATTTACCTTTTTGAATGTCAAAATAGATAAGGGTAAGTGCCAAGGAGGAATACCTATTAGATGGGCTAGTTGATGGTTGTTACGCGTGTTCTGACTCCTTAATCTAGTGTCGATTGTGAGAGCTTCCTTTTTTCTAGGAGGAACTACTTGTAATAGAAAACAAGCCCACAAAAGATAGTTAAATGATATATGACAGTGGACTTCCTAGCGTATGCTAGTGTCAGGAAGTGTGATACTTCCTAGATGGTTGTTAGTCCATTGTTTTAAACCATTTAATGCGGTAAATAAGGTAAAACCTATTATAATTCGAAATTATTTAGGTATCTCACTTAAAAAACAATAATAAAATAGATCTAATCTAATATGATAGGTTAGAATAGGATCCGAAGGTCAAATAACTAGTTTTGGGTCTCTATAGGTCTAACAGAGGTCTCAGGTAGATCACAGGTAAATGAAGGTGAAAGGGAATTAGGTGGGTAGGTCACTGTTCTAGGTTATATGGGAAAATACAGAGATTGATTTTGGTTAAGGGTGAGCGATGGCGGTTAGGTGTAACAAGTGCCAGTTACTATGGAAAGTTGGGGAATGCCCCAGAATGAGATTTAAGTCTCCTTTTTGTTTGTACAAAAGGAATTTGGTTAGTTGGGATGAGGTATTGGATGATTTGGGTAGGATTTGGTGAGGTTTTAATGGGGTATATGGAAGGGTGAGTGTTAAAGGAGGTTAATGGATGGCTAAGTAAACAAAAGATGATAATAGAATGATGAAATGGAATAAACCAGAGAAGTATAACATTACAGTTACTTGGATCCTAGTCCAGGATGCCTGTGAGTGAGGATGGAGGGTACTGATGAGAGGTTTTGAAGGCTGCAGGTGATCACCAACTAAAGGAAAGCTTCTACATGGGCTGCATGTACACTACTCTTTGCTTGGTTAGATCAGATCATTGTTGGGATGGCTATGTAGGAAAAAATGCTTGATCCCCTTCCTTGCATGTGTGTTCTCACTGGAATTCACTCTCAAAAGATGTGATATCTCTCTAGAATGTGCTAATGTTTGCCAACTTTTCCAATCTTTTCCAACCTTCTACCAACCTTGAGAATAAGGTTGTTTTGGGGTTAAAAGGGTAACTGATGGCGGTTTCATCTTAACCGGCGTCTGTCAAGGAGGGATTTCCTAGGTTTACTAAACTAGGGAGATCCTCTTGATTTCCTTGGATCTCATGCCATTAACCCACATATTAGGATAGAATCTTCTTGTAAGCATGAGGGAATGTGGTTAGAGAGAATGTAGGCATTGATTTTTAGGGTTTAGGTAAGACTTATTTATTATGGCAACTTACTAAGAATATGTTTTAGGGTGAGTTGGCTTAATGAGGTGTCTAAGTGAAGTGTATGTGTAGATATTATTTAAATTAATATATTTAAATAATAAATATGATGAGGATAATGAATTAATTTAATTAAATTAATATTAGTGAGGTGAAAGGGGCCATGGCTAGGTGAATGTGATGTAAGGTGCTTATTTATCAAGGGACTAAAGGGGAATGTGACCAAATTTTAGTGTCTATAGGTATGACCATGGTGTGTTCCATTTATTTAGAAACCATTGGGTTTTTTGGGACATAAGACTAGTTTTGATTTGAATGAAAATTTTCTCCTTACTTCTAAGCTACGTATTTAATCTCAAGCTCACTTTTTGTATTCTATTTTAAGTGAATTTTTATCAAGGATAATAGTTCACATTGGTGAGTTGTATGTTTCAATTCATAGAGAAGGAAAATATTTTTTTATCCAAAGGATAATCCCTAAGCCCATACTTATCCCTACATCTAGGACAATATATGAATAATGGATTTTTGTTATTTGTAGTTTCCCTATCCACATTTTTGTTGAGATGAGCTAAGAGATATATCCTTAAGTTTTCAATTTATTCTCTTAGTTTTGATATTTCTCTATCGATAACCTTGACTTTATGTTTGTAATGGTTTGGGCGAGTTCAGGAATAATTTCTATAGAGTTCAATGATGTCCATGCATTCTAGATTATGCATGTCTTCTTTTCCCATTAAATTGAATTCCTCTTGAGTGTCTTTATCCAATCCTTTAAGAAATATGGTTTTCAAAAGGGTAGTGTCAAGACATGTAGCAAACCTCTTGTGAAGAAAAAGGAATACATATAAATAGTCTCCTACACTCTCATTCTCCTTCTATTGTATCCTAATAAGTTCTTCCCTTTGGTCTCTAACCCTACAATAATCTTGGTACTTTTCCAAAAATAATTTTTCCATATCTTCCAAAGTATGTATAGAGTTGAAATTTATGCCCATAAACGATCTCATGGATGTATCTTTTAAAGTTGAGGGAAATAATTTTAGCTTTTGAGTGTCAGAGGTCTAGTCACAGGTCTGGCATAACACTTTGAATTCAAAAAAAAATTGGTTAGAATATTCTAAGAATAATCATCTAAATATTACCAAGATTAAGGGGGATATGTTCTTCATAGGGCCTAGGTTATTAGGATATAGTTGTATGGATAAGTGAATTTCCTTCCCAATGGGGGGTTTCCATTATTTTCACCATTAGGATTTTCCACTCCATCATCCATCCTTCCTTCTTGATCAAGTTGTTCCATGGGTTCGTTTTGAGGGGCGTTTTCCAAGTTTAATCTCACAAATCTACCTCTATGAACTCTTTATGTATTCAACATCTAACTATGTATATACCTATTCCACAATAATTTTCAACACATGACTTTTACCTTATTTTGCATTTAGAGGATCAACAATTAAGCTTAAAAGACTAAAACTTTGCTATGTTTTCTCAAATATTGACTAAACTGATATAATACCACCTTGATTTTTCTCATTAAAATTCTACCATGATCATAATTTTCATGCAATTGTACAAGTAAATACAAAAATCATCCCAACAATGAAATTCTAAACACTTACCATGTACTCTTCAAAAGCTCAAGTGTTTGCTTAACTAGTTCTTGTTTAGGAAGAAATAATTTCTCTTTAACCTCCTCTCTTCTTCTATACTTCTCTCCCATGTTTAGGATCTTAAAACATGATGATTCCACCTAATAAATTCAATCAAACACTCACCATCCTTCACTACTTCCCTTTTCAACAAGAATACCCCCTACTTACTCTGAATAACACATTTCTTACACTCATATAGGCTACCCACTTATATGGATTCCCTAACTGAAATACCAACTCCAATAGTTGTATTTTAATATCACTGACATTCTCTCCAAGTTTTATCCTTTAATTCTTTACCCAATTCCTTTTATCTTCCTTCTTGTATTCTTTCTTCTAAACCCTCAACTAGGTCTTTTAGAGCCTACTGTCAAGAACATGTTTCTTTTTAGGAAGTTATAAGGCATATATTTATGGTTTCTAGGCACCCATTAAGGGTTTCAAGATGGATAAGAAGTTTCAAAGATCAAATTTTAAGTTTAATTGGTACTTCCTTAGGAATTTACCCTTTTCAACTAAGCTTTTGGACTGTGCTTCACTGTCTTCTCCTAGACTATCATAACTTCTTAAGATTAATTTTCTAAGATTCCTTTAAAATCCATTAATAGGCTCTGATACATTTATATCTATTCAATATGAACTCAATTACAAAAGTTTAAGGGTTTTTATTCTAAAACCCTAGCTCTGAGACACTATACAACCCGAGACTCCTCAAATCCTCATGAAATTCTTATTGCTTATTTCCAAGACCTATAAATTCGTTTATAATCCTTTTATAGTTTGTATCTCATGTTTATTTTACCAACAAGTCCTATTTGAATATTTAATAATGAAAACTACCTTATCTTCCCTCATCCCACCAGTAGATGCACATTACCTTATCTCAAAATTCAAACCTACTCAAGAGTTTCTTACACACTTAATAACTTTCACTCACTAATTCATTTTAATGATGATATGACATGCATAAATCAAAAGGTAACATGCATTTATTGCATCAATATTTTTACAAAGGTTCTAGACTTACCAAAAAATGTGAATGCATTGTCATAGTTGTTTGTATACAATTTTTTAACTCCCACACCAAGGTAGAGTATCCCATATCAAAATATGAAATTAATCTACATCACTGTTGCAACATGAATTTATCTATAATAAGATTCAACAATGAATTTCCAAAATAAATCATCAAAAACTTATGAAAGGGACAGTCACAAGCTCACTATTTTCTCAGTACTAAGAAATTGCTTCAATGTAAAGGTCAGAGTGATCATAATCTCAAAGAATTCATAAAGTATCCTAATAATCCTATCCCGCATGCTTTCATCAAGAAAGTCTTCCAACTCCTAAGCTAAATTCAAAACCATAACAACAAAAGATAAGCTTTACATGAAACAACATAGTTCATTATTGTAAAGGTATCAGTCTAAATACAAAACTGTGATTCTTCACAAGGAATTCCTCTCTCTTCCTCCTCTGTACATTCACTTGGAAGATAAAATAACCACATTCACTCGAACCTTTTTTCTCCTCTTTATCTCATTATGTCCTATCTTTCTATAACCTAACTAATTTAGAAGTTTCCTTAAGGACCTTGATATGTGCTTACCACATAAGGAGTGATTTATATAACTTTTAAATATTTACATGACTTTATTACACCACCTAGGTCATTTATTCAATCACTTAACCACTTTCATATCCTTGACAAGATCATTAGACGCATTTACACATTTTTTAAATTTGAATGTCCTTTTAGAGGGAAAAGGGAAAATTTGAAATTCAAACCAACTTAGCCACTTAAAGCTCCTTCTCAAGTCTCTATCATACCATGAATCACCTATCTCATCAGGTCCTAAAATATGCAAAAGATTTATTTTTTATTTTTTAAGTTCATATAATGATGCCCCTGCATCATACTCCAAAGGTGGAGAAAAAAAAATTCTTGTACCACAACCTTACCTATGGCCTTACCTATTTACACACTTGACCTCACCCATTTCACACTTGAATTCTCTCACTCGATATACCTTGTGATGATGTTCCTCATGTTATTTAGCCTACCAACCTTGCCTTACCTAATGTCATGGTGTTTATCTTGACCAGTTAAAACCTATTAGTGCTTTGGAATATACCTAATGCCCATTCCTACACCTAGCCTAGTTGTGTTTCAGGACCGTATCCTTTACGTTGGATACCAGGACCACATTAACCTTGTTTGGATAAACTATCGACCTTTGACGATGTAGAGTTTGTGAGCTCTTCAACCTAGTTCCTTTTAGCATTATATATGTGTGTGTACGTTTGAATTCCCTTGCCTATTACCTACACCCAAAATAACCCTTTCCCGCACTTGAACCCTACCTTATTTTTCTTCTTCACCTACCATTTAATCAAACCCGTCACTCTTTCAACCTCTTACTTCATCAGCTCCTGGTTTGAGGGGGATGACTTCCACCCATAGATGGGGCAACCTACCCCTCACTCACATTTGGGTCAACCACTCCTAGTTTTTTCACCATCACTTATCAAATACAAGCTACGTAACAAAAAGGAGAAAATGTAGACACCCAAAATTGTGGCATATTCCCCTAACCCCCTTTCAATCAAGTAATTCTGCACCACACCTAGTCATGACCTCTTTCTATACATTAATATTAATTTAATTACTCATAATTAAATTAATCCTAATCCTCACACTATTATTATTTTAGTTACCTTAATTAAACTAATATCCACCTCATGCTAAGACCTATTCTAAGCCTATTAATGAGCCTAGACTAAGTCTCCACTTATCCTAACCAACTAGGAGTCTTTCTAACCCTAACCATTCATGACCTATTAATCCTCTAACCAATTACATGCTCCTATTAATGCCATTCAACACTCTAGACCCAGAAAAAAATTGAGATCGTGCCAAAATTAGCAAAGATCATGTTATTTTTCACAACTTGGACTAATTCTCTTTAATTGATGTCAGTTTTCCCTCAGCTAGCACCAGTTCCCTAGCTTCCTTCGGTTATGTTAAATAAGAGTTTGTAACTTTTTTTTCATGTTCTGAATATAACCTCTTTGGCTTACGCTTATAGTATTCACATTTTCAATCATTCCTATGACATTATGATCCATTAAAGCCCCTCTCAACATTCATACGTCATTCAATTCATCCGCAGGTTCTTCCAGAGCTCCAACACATGCAACAAGAAGCATTATGCCACTGGACTGTCATATTCACTATGGATCACCACCTTTTGTAACCACCACCACCATCCACTTCCAAGATACATTCAACAAGTATGTTTTGTCTCTCCTTTGTCATTTCTAGTTGCGTAAATTGTTTTATTAAGTTATCTATCATTCCTCTTATTCTAGACTTACCTGTTTCTAAGCCATAGTGCCTCCAACCAACCTTCTATCCATTTAACCTCCCACATATTTCTTAAACCTTCATATCAACATCTTGGAGTCTTAACAAAAATCCCTCAAAGTAATCCAAAGACCCATCACTCTCCGTGTAATCACAGAGAGTACCCAATTCTAAGTTTTTGACATTACCACCCAATTTACCTTACTGATATGGGTCATCCAATAAAAATAATTCACTACCCAATACTAGCATCGATTGCCTAACCGATGTCAGTCTCTGAGACTGTAAATTTTCCCTAAACTAGCAAGCTCACAACTTTCCCAGAACAACCCACAACCTTTCCTAACTTCACCCAAACTTCACCTACATTCCCTACCATAGTTGTAGATCCAAACCATCCCATCAACCCTCCATACCAAGCCTGACCTTACCTTTTAAGTTAAATTTATTTATTTCTTTTAATAAGAGACATATAATTTTTTTAAATTACAATAGGAATCATTGCTTTTTCATTTCCTCTTGCATTAAGTTGTATTAAACAAAGGATTGACAACCATCTAGGAAGTACCATACTTCCTGGAACTAGAACTTGCTAGGCAGTCTACTGCCATATATTATTTAATATTCTCTTGTGGTCTTGTTGTGATTTACAAGTAGTTCCTCCTATCTAAAAGGAAGCTCTTTCATTTAGTTTGATCGAAAGTCTACAATGCATGCAACACATTTTTCTGTCTACATAACATAGGTATTCCTCTTACACCCGTTACCTTCTTATTTTTTTATTACATTACTTTGAGGTGAAACAAAGTGTACTAAAATTTGGTTACCATAACTATTTTGAATGCCATAAAATATTTTCAAAGTCTTTCACATACTAGGTTGTGAAGTAGTTTCTTCTTAATATTTTGAGTTATTTTGTATTTCTAGGGTGCAAGACCCTAGTGGCAGCTCTACCTTTCAAATACAATCTAGGTTAGAACAATATAATTTTTTACATCCTATGCACCTTGTTGATTAACTCTCCTCTTTGTGAAACTAGAAGGAAAAAGATCCTTTTTCAGATATGACCCTAATAAAGTTTACTCCCACAATTTTAAAGTGCACATTTATGAAGGAAATAAATTTGTAAACTTATGGGTAGTCAAAATTCAGGAGGTAAGGGTGTTAAAACCTATGAATTTGATCCTCCTTTGGTAGAAGACTACTATAGTACATATGATAGTTCTGATTCAATTATTCCTCAGGCATATTTGTATTCTATGTTTCAATAAGGTTCAATTCCCAAAAATAACAAGGGCATTCCTTAGCTTCCACATTTTTTTAATTGAGAAAATAGAGTTTTCTGTGAAAAGGAATCCTTGAAATACTTTCGTTGTGTGGACTATACCCCTTTTTCTAAACACCTCTGGTTCCCCACAATTATAATCCTCCATTTTAAAATACACTACCAAATAATATGAATCACCCTCCACCCAGAGCTCATTTTGTAGTCACTACATATAGACCAATAAATTTCCATGATATGGTGGGATATCCTAATGAAGTTCTAAGTGAGATCATAAATAAATTATCTAGGTTTTAGGTGAACAAAGCTATTATTTGAGATTAACATCTTAAATTCTTCCAAAATATCATGGATGATTATGAATTTGAGTTTGAATATGTTTATGTTAAATTATTTCTACATACATTAGAAGAATATGTTAGGGAATGGTGCAATTCACTACCTATAAATTCAATTTATTCTTGTGATGAAATTAAGAATGCTTTTAGATTGCAATATGGTGATAGAAATGATCCCAATTTCCTTTTATCATAATTTTTAAAAATTAAGAGGAATCCTTATGAATGTGTACAATATTTTAATACCAAGTTCAATAAAACTTTGACTAGATTACCAACTAATATAAGGCCAAGTGATGAGTCTTGTTTAATCAAGTAATTTGATGATTTTGAAAAAAAAATAGCTTATTATTTGAGAGATAAGGCCCCTCATACTTTAAGGAAAGATTTATCTATGGAAATATAGATAAAAAAATAATATCAAATCAGTTGGGAAGCCTCCCAAGATAGAAGGTGTCCATTTAATAAATCCATAGAAGCTAAAAACATGTACATCTATTGATTTAGAAGAAGTAGTTAAAACCTTGGCTGGGGAAGTCGAGGATATGTCATAAAAAATGGATAGAGTAGAGAAGGGTATGAGGTCAAATATTTAGGTTAAACATCAAGCCCCTTAACATAATATATTTGGGAATCATCTCAAAGGATATCACCAGGAAGAGGATCGAGGAAAAGATCCTATGGGTTTAGGAATCCTTCAGAGACAACAAAATAGTCCTAGATCCATTGGTGGCAAGGGTTTTAGTAGTGGAAGAGGAGAAAACTATTCTTAGTGTGACAAATGTTTGTTACCTCACCCTCCCTATGAGCAACCCACTGAAGATGATGACAAAAAACGATGAAGATGATTTTGCTGTTATATGCATGATGGAATGTCCAAAATATTCAATACAAGGGGCCACTTCTAGTGACATCCTCTATGTTAAAAGAGTGGAAGAATTTTGGGCTTACACTAATCAGGTATTATCCCTCCCTTATGTAATTAATGTTGATGTTCATATGGCTCAATCATTTGAGCTCACAAATCATGCATTTGAATATCTAAGAGCATTAATGACTAAAAAATATGATGGTGGGATACCTTTAAAGTATGATAGGAATTTATTAATGAATTTTATCATTTCCCAAGAGAAGGAATATAATGTTCATAATAGATAAGTTAAGGGACCCATACCTACTCCTAAGCCATAAATACCTCTCTTGACTAACATCCCTAATGATACTCTTGAGATAAGAATGCCCAATAAAATACCTACTATTTCCTCAAGGCCAATTACTTCTACCTTATCCCAAACAATAAGGTACAATATACCATCATAAAATATAGTCACCCTTACCCCTAATACAACCTTTCCAAAGTATACTGCATAAGACATAGCTCATATCCTAAGTCGAAAAAACTTATTGTCCCTATTAAGGAATTACTTAGAATTCCTGAACATAGGAGTAGGGAATTTTAATATTTGGTGTTAAAGGAGGATGGGGTTGTCAAATAAATAAGTTTAAGTAATATGGTGACTTATCCCACTATTTATAAAGTTTAAATAAAATAAGACTAAGAGAACATAGAATAACCCCTGGAAGTATATTTGGGTACATCTTTGGTATAATTACAATTAGATGTAGATCCTTTTTTCACTACTCGTAGTGTGAAAGAAAGGATTCTCCATAATTACATGTTTGATTCAGGGGAATCCTTCAACATTATGCCTTTAAAATTCATGAATGAGTTAAACATCAAAATAACATCTACTTTTAAGAGGTGTTTTATCCTAGATTCAAGAGAGGTACTTGTTGTTGGATATTTCAAAGGTTTGGTAGTGCAACTTTATCCTTATCCTAAACAAATATTTAACTATGAATGTGGTTATAGTAGACTACCCTACTAAATGGAGCATGTTGTTGTAGACACTAAAATTAGGTCATACTCCCCTTGGTCCCCTATAAAATAAACACCTTGAACACATTCACCTAACCATGACCCCTTTCATCCCACTCTAATATTAAATTAAATTAATTCATTATCCTCACAATATTTATTATTTAAATATCCTAATCAGGATAATACCCACATATCCACCTCATCTAGCCACCTCACCCGAAGACCTATTCTTAGTAAGTTACCATAACTAACTAAGACCTACCCAAACCATAAAAATCAATGCCCACATTCCCTCTAACCACATTCCCACCCGTTAGAAGGAAGCTTTCATGCTAATCCATGGAGTAAAAAAATGAGATCCCATAAAATCAAGGGGATCTGCCTAGTTTAGTAACCCTAGGAAATCCCACCGTAACCAACACCAGTTACCCTAAACCATCACCAATTAAGTCGGAACTACTATCGGTTACCATTTAACCCCCTAAAACAACCTTATTTTTAGGTGGGCACATTTCAAAGAGATTAACACATCTTTTAAGAGTAAGTGACATAAACCAAAGATGCATGCAAGTAGAACCAGCGTTAGTACACACATAAGAGCATCCATAGACAGCACCAGAAGTAATCACACAGCCATCTACTTCATGGGAGAATTAGAGGAAGTGTCAGCACCATATTTGGTTCATTCCATTTGATCACCTACCATTGCCAACTAGATGTAAATCTTGTACAAGCGGTAAGTGCTTTTGGTAACCAACATTTGTCTATTTATCATTGGGTAGATCCTTTTGTTGTTGTTACTAGTTTCTTCCCTCATTTTCATTCCACCACCATTTTTACCTCCATGCAAGCTTGACCATCCTTTTACCCATACCTGAATTTCCCATATCTGGATCTTAATCATTCCTGTGCACACCCAATACCTAGATGAATCTTGCCATCACCCTTCCATCTTCATCTAACCTTAGATTTACCCTCACCTCTAGTTTTATTGAATTTCTTGTACCACAACCATACTAACATCGGTTACCCACAACTGTCGTCGGTTAACCTAAACCAACACCGGTCATACTAAAATGACATCGATCTCTGTGTCTTTTACCAAAAACCCATATTAGAGGTTAAAACCTCCATCAAATACCCAAAACAGACTAGAAATTTACCCTAATCAATACCAATATCCTAATAGAGACCTTGACCTTCAGATTCAGTCATAGCTTAGCCTATTGTGAAGGAATTTGCTTATTGTAGATGAATGAGATACCTAAATCATTTTAATTATAGTAGGATTTCCTTTGTTATTAGCATAAGTTTTTTTAAATAGTGGATTGATAACCATCTAGGAAGTATCATAATTCCAAGATCTAGCACATGCTAGGAAGTCCACTACATATATTGTTTAAATTTTTTTTGGTGGTATTGTTTTCCATTTTAGGTAGTTACTCCAAGAAAAAAGGAAGCTCTCACGATTGGCTATGAATTCAGAAGTCCTAGCATCTCAACAAGTATTCCACCTAGCCCTTTACCCTTATTCGGGTGGACAAACTTGCGGATTTCTTGCCAATGCTCTAGGAATCTAAGTCCCTCTACTTAACCGGTGCAGCTGCCATATGTGCATGCGCATGAAAAGTGTGGATTTCTATGGTGGCTTTCGACTGGAGGATCCAACAGGGGCACTCCACTGACCCTGCGAAAAGCTAGCAATCTCTTGCTAGGGAAGACTTTGCTGGAAGTGGGAAACGGGAGTGAGAAAAGAGGTAGGAGAACTAATGCTGCAAGTAGAAAATCAGAGGCTTGCATACACCAGTCAGAAGTTTCATCACATGCACTTGAATTTATAGAAGAAAACAAATCTGCAAAACATAGCAACAAGACCAAATAGAAGATTAATGAACACAAAGTACCAATAAAATCCTCAATCAAAGAGGCTAAAATTCCTTCTTCCTTTATTGAAGCTCAAGCAGAATTTGTACATAGTGTGGGAATGGAAGAAATTGAGAAGGGGGGGGGGGGAATAGAAGAATTTGGCTATCTCCTTTGTTCTCTCAAGGTACAATACACTCTTGAGTTTACAAAATCAATTACCAACCCTTTGTAATGGGAATGGCGTTATAATTTATAGAATGAGAGGTGACTTATCATCTTCCTCATGACCCTCCATATGCCTTAATATGACTTAAGACTGTTCATATTCCACTTTAAATATTTAAGTCCCTTTTATAATAGCAAGGTGACTTAATTTACATTATATTTCTAAAGTCATTTAAGTCATATTAAAAAGTGCAACCCTCAATGCGAAAAATATAACATTTGAAAAGAGAGAGTGTCGTATGAGAAGCGAAGAGTGAGAGAAAGAAGAGGAAGATGTCACCCGAAGAAGAACTATGGAAAGCTGAAGGATGAGTTGCTGCAACTGGACTTGGCTCCATTCTTTGACTAAGGTTCTCCACTTCCTATGATCCTGAGAAGGCTTCTGACCCATCCACTTTGGCTTCATATCTCCCTTATAAAAATCAAACTTGCTATTTTTAGTAAGTATGAGAAATCAAGTCCCTCGATCTTTAACTAGATGTTGTGGCTTAGATTTCCTCTTTCTCTTTGTGTTCCTCATTCCTTTTGGATCAACTTGCTATTTTTAGAAATCTCTAGAGGGCCCACTTACTATTTTTAGTAAGTGCCAAAAATGTCCATTCTGGTGAATTCTCAGTTGTAGTGCACCTCCAATGTCTTCATCTCCTTCGCAGGCTCTTCTGTTGATGACTTTCCCAAAATAGTAGTTCCTATGTAGTAGACCTGCTATTTTTAGAAAGTTGGCCTCTAGGGGTCAGATTGACATGGAATGAAATTTTTTGATATGGGTTTTTGTCCCAATATCACCCTTTGAAATTTCGGGCCCGCCTGCTTAAAAATCTAGGAGATTTTAAACTTTTAATTTTCAGACCTGGCAGTGCTTCTGGGTACGGTAGCCATTAATGGACCTCAAAATTGTAGGTCTGGTTTTCTCCTCCATTTTCAAATAAAATCATATTTTTGATGTGGGTTTTTTCTTCTGGTGTTTCACGTGTGATCTTACTTCGATCCGGAAGCCGGTTTGACGGGAAATCCCACTTCTTTCTTCGTTGAGCCGAAAAGGAGATTTCTTCATTGTGGATGCTCTGTCACACATGGGGGGAGTTTGAAGGTGTCTTTTTGATGGTCTTGGATAGAGGAATGAACAGAAATAAATGGTTCATTGATTCGTGCACTGGTTTGCAAGCTTTGTTTAGATTTCCATTTTTTAGCTATGGGGATTTTGTTGTTCTCTTCTTTGTTGTTCTTCGTTTCTCCTTAGCTTGATGAGGATTCCTTTTGAGACCTATGCATCACCATGGGAAAGTTATTTCAGTTCCTTTTTTGATCTAGTCTGAGAATTTGCAATGGCGGAGTGATGGTAGAATGTTGCAGAGGAAGAATGGAGGAATGGAGTGCACATATAACTGTTAGAAGTTAGAAGCGGGAAAAGTTAGCACTTGGAAATTTTTCAAAAAGATATGCACAGGTAGGGCTTGGGTGTATTTTTCCATTACTTGATGTCCCTGACCTTAGGGATGTGAGGGACATCAAATTCCACAATGAGCAAGAGGACGACACGTGGCACTAGATCCAACGACAGGGAATGAAGGAGGAAAAAAGTTGCTTTAAAGCACTGGGAGCTGAAAGGAGGTCACATGGGTGTCCAAATGACTCCCTATGGGGCTGGGTGAATTTTTCAATGTCTGATGTCCCCCACCTCAGGTGCATAAGGGACATCAGTTTCCATGGTGGTCCTGGAGGACACACGTGGCGTCCAATCCAACGGCAGGGAATGGATGCTCCAAAACTGCACCTGGGGGCTGAACGACGGTCATGTGGGTGTCCAAATGACTCCCCATAGGGGATGGGTGCATTTTTCAAGGTCTGATGTCCCCCACCTCAGGTGCATAAGGGACATCAAATTCCACGGTGGTCCTAGAGGTGACACGTGGCACCCGATCCAACGACAAGGGATGAATGCTCCAAGAATGCACCTAGGGGCTGAACTATCAAGTCTGGAGGTCATATGAGGGTCCCAGAGGTCACATGAGGGCTAGGAAAATTTTCCAAGGGCTTATGTACCTGACCTTAGGGACGTTGGGGGCATGAAATCCCACCAGGCTCCTGGTGCTGACACGTGTCCTCTCGAAAAAATGACTAAGTCCTGAACTGCCTTTGAGAGGGTAACTTGGAATGAAGATAACTTGAGCTCCCGGTGGAATTTATTGGTGAAATTTTATATGATCCTGACTGGAAATGGAATTTTAAATCCAATTATTTGGGTATAATGTCTTAATTCGACCATATGATCCCTGAAAAATCAGATTTTTGATCTGGGACTCCACTTGTGCCTGAGAAAAACTGCCTTCCAATCATATGCGCCAAGGTGTTGTGAAAAATATTATTTCACCATAATGTAGGTCTTGGAATCCTCTTTCCAAAGATGTTTTGTTTTACTTCTAACTCCATCTGGAGCTCCCAGAATCTTCTTCTGAAGCCCAACAATTGTTTTAGGCCTGTGTACTGCCTAGGCTTATGAACTGTGTTTTTTACTCAGACTGCTCCAAGTCTTTCAAAACTTCCCTAAGACCTTCCAAAATAATTTCCATGATGTTCTAATGTCTTCAATTCATGTCCATGTTTATTTTTCTCTTCTGTTCTACTCCAGGGGGTTGAATCCAGTCCTGGGAAGGCCAACGATAGCCCTTCCCAATACTGCCAGAAGATAACATCTTTTTAGAACTCCCTAAAATCACCTAGGTGGAATGAGTGCACTTTACTAAATCACCTAGGGGAAAATTTGACATCAAATAGAGGGTGATCAGACTGATGGATTTGGCTTGGGGTTCATGGGAATGATAAAACATGAAAATTTTCATAGGGGTATAGTTGTCATGCTTGGAAATTTCCAATTTCCTTGTTACACATTTTCACGACAACAGCTGGCTCTAGCTTGGGGACATGACATGGAATGAGTGTAGTGAAAGACATGACATGGGAATCCAAAATCTCAATTTTAGACCATATAATTTGTTGACCAGTGCCTTATCCATTGGGCCCTGCGGAGTCATGTACAACTTCTAGAAAGGAAGATTAGAAGGAAACACACACACACACACACAAAACGAAGGAAAGGAAACACACAACACACAACAGGAAGGGAAACACACAAGGAAAGGGAAACACACCTATCAATCACCTATGGTACAAGGCGAGGGACAACCCACTTTCACTGAAGTAATTTTCATTTCTCAAAAGTTACCCCTGAAGAGGCAACACCAAATGATGATGTTCTGCAAATCCATTGACGGGTTCCAAAAAGTAGCCTCCCCTCCTTAGCTACTTATGAAAGCCAGGTGCTTTCACAATTTTCTATGTACTTGGTAGGAGTGAGTCCATGTGATCTTCTTGATGCTCAGGTCCTTGCTTGGAAATTCCACTACCTTCATGCTCTTTGAAATCAGTTTCGTCATGCCAGTTGCCTTCCATGTTTATAAATATAGTTGATTCTCCATAGAGCATCTCATCGCTGCCCCAATGCTGATTTTCATTCCAATTCCTTGAATCTTCTTGAGTTAATTTCTTTCCTAGGCCTATGCTCATTGACATCTTCTTCATGAGAAACATTTGAATCATCCCTTATCTTTATTCCCCTGTGAGGTGTTTGAGTACTGACGGAGGATTGGAGGAAAACTCATACTTGTCTTGCATGTCCATGGCATGAGTGAAGAGATCAAGAATTAGCTCGGGATCTTCTGCAAATTCTACTGCATCAAAAATTTCTTTCATGGAGTTATGCTTCATTGTTTCCTACAACTCATCTTTGTACACATTTGAGGAATGCAGCTCAAGGCAACTATCTGGAGGGATTACCCATCATCTTGGGAATCAAAGCACTCTATCGATCCTTCATCAAAAAGAGATTCATCTTTAGAGGCTTCGATACTCCCTACTTCAATTTCTTCATCATGGAAAGAATCTTCATCCTTAAAAGGGAAATAAAATATCTCCATTTCGTTATTGCATCCATCAACCATTAGCTCCAGAGTACCATCATATTTTTCAATATGGCCAACCTTCACATTGGTTAAGGCTTCCAAATTAGCTTCATGCTTGTCTTGCAGATTTGTGGCTTGCATCAGGAGCTCGAGACTGATCTCAGGGTCTTCTGTTTCTTCCATGGCTCTTAGCAGTTCTTGTATAGACATTTCTTTCCTATTTCTCAAGGGCTCATTGTAGACTTAGATTGGTCTCTTCCATGGGTGACATGATCAAGGGAGTCCTCATCTTCAAATGGGAATGAGAAAATTTCTTCATCATGGATAAGCATATAAGCTGATTTTTCTTTTTGAAAATCTTCAAGAACCATATCCTCTTCTTCATGGTTTGCATCATCCAGCAATTTGGGGCTGCCCTCTTGTAACTTGAATCTCCTCAATGCTTCTTCAAAATCCAAATCTCTCTAGGAAGGCATGTTTGGCCCTATCAAAATGGGGATATCCTCTTCCTCCTCAGTTGTCACAAAGTGATTCATCTGCCTGCTACCTTGATACAAGATGTTAGCTTCCGGGCTTCCAGAATTTCGTACTGTGTACCTCATCTTCTTCTCAGGAAGTAATTTCTCCATGTCTCCCTTCACTGGTATGGTTGCAAAAGACCAATTCATCTAAATTTTCCCTCCCAACTCTCGGCAGAAATTTCTACTCAGCAACATTCCGAATGAGGCTGGGACATCTACTACCAAAATCATCACTGAAATTTTCTTGTCTGGAAATTTGGCGAGAGCCACCTGTGCATCTTTAACCTTCCCTACAAGTGAGACCTTTTTTTATTCCAAAGAGTAACAAGAGCCACTAGGTGGAGTCATTGTAAGTTTAAGAGCCTTGGAAACCTTCAAAGGCATCACGTTATCTGAGGCACCAGAATCTATTATGCAATTGTTCAGTACATATTCTCTAACAAGAAGGGAGACGTAGAAAGGTTCAAATTTATCAGTCTTTGATGCACTCAGAGAAAGCATGTTCTGTGAGGGAGGTGTAGGTGAGTTTGGTAGCATGCCTTTGGAATGATGAGCTACATCATTGGGTGTTAGACTACCACTCTTGATATATCAGATGAACCTCTCAAATTGTTCAGGATGAGTCCACAAATATTCAGTTTCAGTAATCTGCACTTTGGCTTTGTTTGCATATTCTATGAAGTCAAAGGGAGAAGATGTGGACAAGGGGGGTGAAGGGACTGATTTTGGAGTCTGGATAGGTTTAGGAGCAGGAGTAGATTTTTGGGGAATGGAGGGTATTTTGAAAGGTACACTAGGAGCTTTCAAGGTATTAGATTTTACAGGAGCAGATTTAGGTTTAGAAATGGAAGAGACATCAGAAGACTTACTTGGGATTATGGGAGTCTTCTTACTTGCTAAGGGATCAGGATCCAACAATGTAAACTTCATGGAAGATGGAAGTGGGGATCCTTGACTGATTATTTTATTTTTCAGAGTCACCATAGGAGGATCATCAACCTTCTTTTCTTTTGCAGCAGTGGAGGGAGATGCTCTTTTCTCAGACTGAGAATGAGTGAATACCACGCATGAGAAACTAGGTGCATCTTCTTCATCTTCTTCATAACCTCTAGAATACTCACAAAATCTGATTTGTGTATCATTCTCAAACTCATCACTTTCTTGGAAATCACCACCTTCACTTTCTTGTTCAAACTCTTCTTCACTTTCTTGAAATCTGCAATTTACATTCACGGGTGGGGCCTCCAAGGCAAGTCTTTGGGGTGCTCCTACAATCTGATTTCTGTTGCTTCTCTGAGAAGAAACTCATTCAAATAATTCCCTCTTCAAAGAGGCCATCTCATTCACCAACTTTTGCAGCGATGGATTAGTTCTCTCATCTTCAGGATGTTGGGCCTTGCCCTTTGATGGATTCTTGATCTTTCCAGAGAGGATGAGATCGTCATCCAATTCAATGGCCCTCCTTTGTGCTTCTACAATGTTCCTTGGTTGAACTCTTCATAGGAGAAATCCTACCTCTGGTGATTGAGCATTTATGAAGAATATTTTGATATTGTTCTAAGAGGGTGAATCTTCTTCCGGTATCCTATGAAGCAACCATTCAAAATGAGCCACGAAGTCTCTCATCGTTTCACTTTCTCCTTTCCTCATTTGAGCCAACTGCACCAAGAGGTCTTGACAATCTTCAGTTGATTTAAATCTTTCCTCGAAGGCAGCCTTGATGTCATCCCAACCAGTGATGGATCGGGAAGGTAGGAGGTAGAACCATTCTACTGCTTTTTCTTGGAGGGACTCCACGAACAATCTTACAACAACATCTTCATGCTGGACACCAAGAATTCCACATGATGTCATGAAAGCAGCAATGTGTTCTTCAGGATGTTGTGTGTTGTCACCTTTGAACTTTGGAAAGTTCTTGTGGGAACCCATTGGTAGATCATGGAGAGGGGGTTCAAGAGCAAGCGGGCATGTATTCCTTCCCCATGGAACAATGGGTTGAGGTCTTTCTTCTTCATCCGCCATTGTCGTTTCTGCTTCTACTCTTGCTTCAGCTACTTGCTTCTTCAAATTCTTCTTCTTCTGGGAACTCAATGTTCAATGGTGGTTGAAAAATTGGAGAATTTGAAGGTGGAGTATCCACAGGAGTTTTGATAGGATTACCAGTGAACTACTCGAAGATTCAGATGGAGAGGAGGCTTGAGAGAAGAAGTATGGATTATCTCTAATTCGTTCTTGCTGATTTTTCAAAGCTTCAAAATTGGAATCATCAACACCTCTTGACCTGATCAACCTGGTGTGTCTTCCTTCAGCCAGCTTTTGAAATTTCTGTAGTCGGAACATGAAAGGGTACTGTAGAATGTGAAAAGACACGTGCAGAAATCAGCAGTGTAGCATTCAGCAATGGACTTGATGAACTCCTTTTTTCTGATTTTTTTAATATTTGATTTTTTTTAATTTTTGGGACCTTGTGGTCGTATATTGGGTGCAGATGCTGCTAAATCTGCCCCACGGTGGGCACCAAAAACTGTTGGCGAGAAAATTTGTCAGGTGGAAAAACTTGTGGATTTCTTGCCAACGCTATGGGAATCTAAGTCCCTCTACTTAACTGGTGCAGCTGCCGTATGTGCATGCGTGAGAAAGTGTGGATTTCTATGGTGGTCTTTCGACTGGGGATCCAACAGGGGCACTCCACTGACCCTGCGAAAAAGCTAGCAATCTCTTGCTAGGGAAGACTTTGTCTGGAGAGTGGGAAAGGGGAGTGAGAAAAGAGGTAGGAGAACTAATGTTGCAAGTAGAAAATCAGAGGCTTACACACACACTAGTTAGAAGTTTCATCACATGCACTTGAATTTCAGAAGAAACAAATCTGCAAATAGCAACAAGACCAAATAGAGCTTAATGAACACAAAGTACCAATAAACTCCCTCAATCAAAGAGGCTAAAATTCCTTCTTCCTTTATTGAAGCTCAAGTCAAATTTGTACATAGTGTGGGAATGGAAGAAATTTGAGAAGGGGGGTAAGAAGTAGAAGAATTTGGCTATCTCCTTTGTTCTCTCAATACACTCTTGAGTTTACAAAATCAATTACCAACCCTTTGCAATGGGAATGGTGTTACAATTTATAGAATGAGAGGTGACTTATCATCTTCCTCATGACCCTCCATATGCCTTAATATGACTTAAGATTGTTCATATTCCACTTTAAATATTTAAGTCCCTTTTATAATAGCAAGGCGACTTAATTTACATTATGTTTCTAAAGTCACTTTTAAGTGACTTAAAGGCATATTAAAAAGTGCAAACCCCAACGAAGAATTATAACATTTGAAAAGAGAGAAAGTTGGGGGGAAGAGGAGAGATGAAGAGAGAGAGAGAGAGTAGATGTCACCCGATGAAGTCTGTTTATCCTCATTGATGGAAAGCTCCAAATGCAGTGAAACTCTGAATCTTCAAACTCCTTGCACACTATGAAACTTCTCCAAATTAGCTCCCGAATGCTCACCCAGTTTAATGAACTAAGGTGGATCTCCACTTTCCCTGTGAAAAATGAGCTAGGATGCTCCTGAATAATGATGTCCCATCTGAATGATTATCTTCATACATCCCATTGTGCCAAAACTTCTCTTTGAGTGTAACTTACTATTTTTAGTAAGTGTGAAAAAAGTAACTCCCTCGATCCTTCAACTGAGTGTTGTGACCTTGATTCCCTCTTTCTCCCTGCATTCCTCACTTCCTTTGGATCAGATTTTTATTTTTAGAAAGTGCTCGAGGGCCCACTTACTATTTTTAGTAAGTGCCAAAAATGTCTGTTCTGGTGAATTCTCAGCTGTAGTGCACCTCCAATGTCTTCATCTCCTTCGCAGGTTCTTCTGTTAATGACTTTCTCAAAATAGCAGTTCCTATGTAGTAGACCTGCTATTTTTAGAAAGTTGGCCTCTGGGAGTCAAATTGATGTGGAGCAGAGTTTTTTGATATGGGTTTTTTCCCAATATCACCCCTCTAAAATTTCGGACCTGCCCACTTAATAATCCAGAAGATTTTTAAAGTTTTAATTTCCAGACCTGGTAGTGCTTCTGGGTATACGATAGCCATTAATGGACCTCAAAATTGTAGGTCTGGTTTTCTCCTCCATTTGTGAAGAAAATTATATTTTTTATGTGGGTTTTTTTCTTCTGGTGCTTCACGTGCAATCTTACTTCGATCCGGCAACCGGTTTGACGGGAAATCCCACTTCTTTCTTCGTTGAGCCGGAAAGGAGATTTCTTCGTTGTGGATGCTCTATCACACATGGGGGGAGTTTTAAGGTGTCTTCTTGATGGTCTTGGATAGAGGAATGAACAGCAATAAATGGTTCATTGATTCGTGCACTGGTTTGCAAGCTTTGTTTAGATTTCCATTTTTTAGCTATGGGGATTTTGTTGTTCTCTTCTTTGTTGTTCTTCATTTCTCCTTAGCTTGATGAGGATTCCTTCTAAGACCTATGCATCACCATGGGAAAGGTATTTCAGTTCCTTTTTTGATCTGGTCTAAGAATTTGCAACGGAGGAGTGATGGTAGAATGTTGCAGAGGAAGAATGGAGGAAAGATCTGTGCACATATAACTGTTAGAAGTTAGAAGCAGCTGAAAAGCGACACTTGAAATTTTTTTAGAAAGATATGCACAGGAGTAGGGCTTGGGCACATTTTTCATTACTTGATTTCTCTGACCTCAGGGATGTGAGGGACATCAAATTTCCACAATGAGTCAAGACGGCGACACGTGGCGGCTAGATCCAACAACAGGGAATGAAGGAGGAAAAAGCTGATTTGAAGCACTTGGAGCTGAAACATTGGTCACATGGGTGTCCAAAAGACTCCTCCTAGGGGACATGAGGTGACATTTTTCCATGTCTGATGTCCCCCACCTTAGGGTACATAAGGACATCAGTTTCCACGGTGGTCCTGGAGGTGACATGCGGTCGTCCAATCCAATGACAGGGAAGGCATGCTCCAAATAAGCACCTGAGGGCTGAACTGTGGTCACGTGAGTGTCCAAATGACTCCCCATAGGGGATGGGTACATTTTTCAAGGTTTGATGTCCCCCACCTCAGGTGCATAAGGGACATCAGTTTCCACGGTGGTCCTGGAGGTGACACGTGGTGCCCGATCCAATGAGAGGGGATGAATGCTCCAAGAATGCACCTGGGAGCTGAATTGCCAATTTTGAAGGTCATATGAGCGGCCCCAAATGCCACATGAGGGCTTGGGAAAATTTTCCAAGGGCTTATGTACCTAACCTTAGGGACTTTGGGGGCATGAAATCCCACCAGGCTCCTTGTGCTTGACACGTGTCCTCTCTTGAAAAAAGTGACTAAGTCCCGAACTGCCTTTGAGCGGCGGTAACTTGGAATGTAGATAACTTGAGCTCCTAGTGGAATTTCATGGTAAAATTTTATATTATCCTAACTGGAAATAGGAATTTAGAATCCAATTATATTGTTTCTCATGTCTTAATTATACCATATGATCCTTGAAAAAATAGGATTTTTTATCTGGTACTCCATTTATGCCTGAGAAAAACTGCCTGAAAATCATATGTGCCAAGGTTTTGTGAAAAATATTATTTCACCATAATGTAGGTCTTAGAATCCTATTTCTAATGATGTTTTTTTTTAATTTCTAACTCCATATGGAGCTCCCAAAATCTTCTTCTGAAGCTCAATAATTGTTTTAGTCATGTGAACTGTCTAGGCTTATGAACCCTATTTTTTACTTAGAATGCTCCAAGTCTTGTCAAAACTTCCCTAGACCTTCCAAAATAATTTCCATTATGTTCTAAGGTATTCAATTCACCTCCATGTTGAGTTTCTCTTCTTTTTTTCACTCCATGGGGTTGAGTACAGTCCTGGGAAGGCCAACGATAGCCCTTCCCAATACTGCCAGAAGATAGCATCTTTTTAGACCTCCCTAAAATCACCTAGGTGGAATGAGTGCACTTTACTAAATCACCTAGGGAAAAAATTTGACATCAAATAGGGGGTTATCAGACTGATGGATTTGACTTTGGGTACCTGGGAATGATAAAACATGAAAATTTTGACATAGGGGTATAGTTGTCGTGCTTGGAAACTTCCAATTTTCCTGTTGCACATTTTCACAACAATAGGTTGACAAACAAATCATAGAAAAGAAATTCCTTTATTTTTATCTCTTTGAGTCTTAACCAAACATAAAAAATTTAAAATATATACACATTCTTAAACAACATCTCACCCAGAAGAAGCTCTAGGTGATCACATGATCTGGGCATTGTGGGAACCCCGTTGGTTATCTCTATCCAATGCCCCATCAGAGGATGGCCCGCCCCAGCTATAACATACCTAAAACCTCTCCTTGTAGATATCCTTCTTTATAGGTAGCCATCCTCACCAAAAATACTCTATTTAATAGTTCATAAGTCAGTCTTTAAATAGCATAAGCTAAACAAACAAAATAGAAAAAGCACTCTTAGGATCGTATTTTTCTTAGTGTTTCTACTTGGCTTACGTTTTGAGGTGAGAGGTCACATTCTTAATTTTTCTTATTTCCCATTGCATTCTCCTCATCACAGTTGGTGTATTCTAGTTTCATTTGAGTGTACCTGAACCTTATTCTCATCATTATCAGAATTCTGGGTTTGATTCCACATTTAATTTTAACTCACAACTATATTTTATTCATCGTTGTTTCAATTTCATAGTAATCGGTGTCATTCTAGAAACCATCATCAGTTACCCCCTGACCACCATCAATTTTACCCAACTGGTGTTAGTTCACTGTTCTTTTGGTTAACCTACCCAAAATGACACCTATTCCACTTCTTTATCTATTTAGAATCTTTGTCACTTTCATCATATCCATTGACTTGATAAGTCTCATCATAATTTTGCATACTTGGAACATTTGGCCTTATACCTTGTTTTTAACCAACTTCCCACTTTCCATAGTGACCAGTAGTGGTTACCTGTGACTGGCGCTGATTTAACCTAACCAAAATCAGTTACCCTATGTCATTTTCCAGCTGACATTTTAACCCCAATTCACCTACCACCTCCTATTTATCCTATCTGTGATGTATTTTTGTGTCATTTACAGAAAGTAGTATTACCACGTTAGTACTTGTTCACATGGTATTGACGCGTCGACAAGCAAACACCCTCATATTCCATGCCATTTGTTAACCACTCTCACCTAGTCCTTCACCACCTTCTATTTTATCACCAGCCATAGAACCTATCCAACCTATCTCTATTGCCAGCGGAGACGAGGATTTCACATGACACCTTGACCAAAATCCTATCGCCTTGCAGTTTTACCTTTCCCACTCATCCACTCAAGATGCCTCAGGTCAGTTGATATACGACATGCCCGTATCTATCCCCCTAACTCTCATTCTCACTCCTGTGTCAACCCCATCTGGCACCGCACTACCAGCATCTACTTCAGCCCCAGTCGTTTCGCAGCTAGGCCCTATACCCATTATGACTGCCACATCTACTACATACATTGTATCTGCCACATCCACTATACCTTTGCCAACCACCCAAAACACAACCTCATTCACACCTATTATCTCACATATACCTATACCTACACTACCACCCCTAGTGTCGGTGACCCCTACCCCTTTTCAAAAGGTTGTCCTTTCTATTCCACAATCTTTAGCCCCCATTACCACTAGGGTCACTATGACCTTTCCACCTCCATATAGGTACTATCAGCAACCTCTTGTTTCATCTATTATTCACTCTTCGTACGTATCCCCTATTTCACCGCCTTCTTCTCAATCTACCTATACGGAAGCACCATATACTAGAATGTCACCCCCATTATATGCCCAACACCAACCCTCTTATGCTACATGAGTCACCCATTCATCACAACCTACCAACTACCTAATCAAGTTAATGATGGAAAAGATGCAGACATTGGAGGCATTGTTTTGTGGCTCCTGCAACACTCTCACCTATGATGAGATTTGTAATGAGCCTATACACCCATCCATTCCTATCTGTCTATATCCCTTATATTGGGAAATTCCTAAATTCAACCATTTCAATATCCAAGAATACCTGCAACATCATTTGTAGTGTTTTAAACACAGGTGTTATCTGATCACCCATGATGATGCTTTGCTCCTGAGTACCTTTCCCATTTCTCTGACTGGACTTGAGCTAGATTGGTATAGTGGGTTACCTAGAAACTCTATATTCTTATTTAATTAGGTAACCCAAGCCTTCTTGGATCACTTCTCCATCAATATCGTTAAGAAGGTTACCATGACTGACCTCTACTCTATGAATCATTATGATGATGAATCCATCACAATTTTTTTTGCTCATTGGTGTAGCCTGATCAATCAACTCACATTCCAACTACCACAAACCGAACTCATCGAACTCTTCACGCAGTCTTGCACTAGGCATATCTCACCAACTCTGCAGGTCCAAACCTTCTGAAACTTCAACAAAGCATTCACCATGGCACGAAAGCTAGAGAGTCAGGCCATTGAAGAGAAGAAAATCCAGTTACGCAATAAGAACTTAGGCATCCAATTCAAATGATACCTCTTCTTCTTCAAAACCATAGAATAATTATTCAGAAGCCAAGGGGAACTACTAATGGAATGGTACTCAAAGCCTGCCCAACTCATCTGTCAAATCAGACTAGCCCCTCATCTAATATCTCCCCCATTTATAATTTTCAATTCAAAGGGGAACAATGGAAGTATACCCCAATTGGGGAACCTTACTCTTCTGTTTTAGAGAATCTCATGAAAGTTGAGGCCATCACCCTTCCTCCCATAAAACCGCACTCTAGTTTTGACCCTTCTCGCCCCACACTCCGCATGGTATAAAGAGTAATATTTCTGCAATTATCATCACGTAAAGGGTCATAGTGACGGATAATTACATCACTATCAACAAACATTGTCCAAGAAATTCTTGAGAAAGGTGAGCTGACCTTGGATAATCCTAACACACCTGCCAATAAGAACCTGACATATCTTAAAGAAACCTTTTCCTAAACATGTCCCTTCTTCTGATCAAACTGGGAGAGACCTCAACTCATGATAGACATACCCTTGAGGTCCATGCTATTTTCAGCAATACACCTGCTGCTACCCAATTACCTCATATTCCTTCCATCGAGGAAATCCTATCCCGAATTCCTCCACCTGCACTTGAATCCACCTCACCTATTCCTCCACCCATAGAGGAACACCTTTCACCTCCTTCCTCACCCATGGAGGAGCCTTCCGTTAATATCAAAACTATTTCACCTTTGGCTTCTCCACCAAGGGAGTCGTTACCCACTGTACTTCTTCAATCCATGGAGGATACTTGTTTATCTCCTCCACCCACAGAAGAGCACCCATCATCTCCTCCACCTACAGAGGAGCACCCATCATCTCCTCCACCTGCAGAGGAGCACCCATTTTCTCCTCCACCTATCAAGGATCTAGTAGAGATACCTTTTCCTCTAGGTGATCATTCTCCATCAGCTACCCAAGATCCTGCAAACTTACTTTTGGCTCTCTTACCCACAGAAGCTGAAGCTAGCAAATTCCCCATCTCTAAGAAAAATTTCATGGGAATTGCCATTAGGTCCTCATCAACCTCACCTACAGTCCATGTGTCGTTCTCGCGCTTAGCCAATCGCTTAGATTATGTGGATAGAGCCTTACTTTGGGGGCATCTTCTGCTTCTTGTCTCAACGCAAATGCAGATGTCACTTATTGACACTTCCACTATCTACCCAAAAATATTTCGGCCAATTACACAACCACCTCTATCACAACTTCTTCCATGATACCCCTCATGGCTCAAACCACACCCCTACCCATAACCCAATGTGCATCTACACCCAAGCCTACACTTATCATCTTCTTCGCTCACCTAAACCCAACACTACCTTAGGGGTCATCCCAACCGCCAACCTTACTCATCCACCCATCAAATTAGATTTAGCTACATCCTCCAAGGCCAATACCAAACCTACTCCGACACCCAAACAGAAGAGCCAACCCCATAAATCTCATACTCCAACCTCACTGATCACACCTTCATCACCTTCACCCTTTTCGTCCGTCTTAGGACCTTTCCCTTCTAACACGGTTAAGAAACCTCCACCCACTGGTAAACTAAAAACACAACAGCCCATTCCACCATTGCAAACCTCAAACATACCCAAGCGCCCACCATGACTTCCACCCACATCTGCAACATCTTTACCACCCATACCTCTAATACCATTGATCACCCATTCACTACCCACGACACTTCAGTCTCTTTCCCTCACACCTCCGGCACAACCTACACTATCTACCTTCATAACACCTCCATTATCCCAATGGGTAATGCACCCTCTTCCACCATCCACCTTTCCCTCTAGATCTCATGTGCCCATATCACCTTTACCCAAGAAGGTACAACCTAAGGAAAAAAATCTGCTGCCCTCCAATAAGGTAGTCGAAACAACCACACACTCTCCTGCCAGTTTGTCTACTATACCCCTACCCAAACAAACATGAACCAATGCCTAAGATCACACCAACACCTAAAACCATAGCTTGACCTACTCCCCCTCATGCAAAGACCATTCCTATATAGTCCTCCGCTGCCTACACCCAAACCCAACTTTCACTTCCCATTGTGATCCACTAGCAGGGTCCTATGCCAAAATTTTAACCAACCTCCTTGAAACTTATGTCATCACATTACCATATCTCAGAGCTTATGACCCTCTCAAACCCAAATCAAAGGGGTTTGACAACACCAAAAATTTGTGCCTACCATCGTGTGTCAGGACACGATGTAGAGAACTGTAAGGCTTTGAAAAACGTTCTTATCCAGTTGTGCCCTCCTGAAGAAAACTTTGATGATGATGACCTTCTTGATGAGGACCCCATTTCACCAACACCCATTCCCACAACTCTTCCCTCACTTTCCTACTCAGTGACCCAGACCTTTACCCCCCACACTCCTAGAACCACCTCTGAGATTTGAAATTAACATGGTTTGCATCAATGACCTCGCCAAACCTCCACCCCAATGTCGATGTTCCCATCTCATCTCACAAAGTTCCTTCCCACCATTGGGCTTTTTCCCTTCATTTTTCTATACATTTCATGGCTCACCTACCTCACCTACCTCCCCACCTCAGATCAACATGATCCACGTTGCTACCCGTGCTCAGAAGGACAAAGGCAAGGAAAAGGCAACTGACTCACCAACCAATCCTATACCCAACATACCATCTACACCCACACCTAAAATCACTATCCGCGGCCCCACATATCCTATTTCTAATGGGGTCACACATTGCGTGATGCTCAAACAAATACACCAATCCCCCCTCAAAATGTCCTTATATGACCTCATCTAAACCTCAGAATCCCATCGTCAAGCTCTCATGGAGGTCTTGCAATCTATTGAGGTTTTACCCAATGACCCTACACCCGTAGCCTCCATTATCACACCCCATCATGTAGCCTATCTCACCAAATTTCCACCTTTATCCACACCTCAACCTACTCACCAAGTAGCCTCCCTTAGCTTCTCAGAGGAAGAGATCACACCGCACCAAACAGATGACCCAAACCTAGCTCTCTTCATCTATGTCCACATCAATGATATACGTGTACAACAGTGTCATGATTGATGGGGGCACTAGCATTAATATCATTTCATCCCATGCATTCGCTCAAATGTGCATACCTGACAATTTCATGCATAAACATCCTATCATGTTGCATTCATTCAATGATGCTATCACCTCTACACTAGGCAATGTCATCCTCCACGTTTGCGTGGGCCCCTACACTATTCTAGAGTTATTTTACATCTTGGAGGGGGAATTTCAATATAACCTATTGCTTGGCAGACCCTGGATTCATGTCATGGGTTGTGTCCCTTCCACTTTGCATCGTTGTGTGAAGTTCGAGCATGAAGGACACACCTATACCATTCCAGCTGACCCATCACCTTTCAAAACTTGCAACATGCTTTACCAACCCAATGATGTGCTCATACCCATCAAAGCATCTACCTCCATAACCACTTCCACGTCACCTACACCTCCCCTCACTAGTGCAGCTGCTACCTTAACCACACCTACATCCTCCATTCCTATCATTACCACAACCTCCACAGCCAAACCATTGGCCTCCCAATTCATTAGTTCCACCCCCGATCCGACCTCTACCACATCGTCTATTCCAGCTACCCACATACCAACCACCAATCCCTTAGAGGGCATTTTTCAATGCCTCACTCTGGGGGAGTATCACCTATATAGTGTCAACACATTCCTTACTCCACAAGAATACAAAAGTCTTCACCAACACCCTCACTATGATCACCGTATAGGAGAATGCCTCCTTTATGGTCCTCCCCACCTTTGTACCAATCTCACCTATGGGGGAATTGATACTACAACTTACACACCTGAACCACCGTCACAAACCCGCCCATTTTCCACTGACCTCCAGTCACTCACCAATCACCGTTTTTCCCACACCTTCCTGCACCAATGTGCGTGGAAGGGTTTTGGTTTTGGATTTTACGAGCAAGGCCTCCATACTGTTATTCCATGTACTACTCACAAACATAATGACCGTAGTGGTATAGGATTTGTTGAACCACCTACCAAGAAGGCCCGTGTTGAACTCATTGAAGACATCAGCCCTTTTTCACCTTCGTCACCCCCATCACCATCTTCACCAACGGAGTCGATGGATCCTGAATCCATCCCTCCTAACTTTTTTTTTCATGAACACCATCTCCTTGGGGCCTCTGACTTATCAACACGAGGGCGAGGCTCCTTCCTCTCTTCCCTTCCTGTATCCTAAATGATCGATGACGATACACCTTCGATTAACATCGTTCAATGTCAGGATGATGAATCTATACTCACCTACCTTGGTGTAGAAGACTCATATATTCATCAGTCGTTACCATCTGAGACACAAACCATGTTGAATGAATCAACTATCGAAATCAACATTCATACTCAGGATGACCCGCACATCCTAAAGATTGGTCAATCTTTAGATGTTGCTGAACAGGAATCCATCACTTCTTTTCTCAAAGATCATAACCATGTTTTTGCTTGGTCTTATGCAGACATGCCCAGTATTGAACCCACCATAGTGGTCCACAATATCGTAACCATTCCCAATGTCAAACCCATCAAACAAAAGCTGAGGAAAATGCACCCTCACATTGCCCTTCTCGTCAAAGAAGAACTTCAACACCTTCTTTCTATTTCCTTCATCTTACCCATTGATTATCCTCGTTGGATTTCTAACATTGTCCCTGTCACTAAGGTGATAGGGGGACTCTGCATTTGCATGGATTTCTGTGACCTCAATCTAGCTTTCCCAAAAGATGACTTTCCTCTACCTAGTATTGACTAGCTGGTTGACCTTACCACTGGTCACGAGATGTTATCACTCATGGATGGCTTCTTGGGTTATAACAAAATCTTTCTTGCCCCAGCAGATCAACACAAAACTACATTCATCACCCCTTGGGGGACCTTCTGCTATCGATTCATGCCTTTTGGCCTTAAAAATGTTGGTGCCACATATCAGTGGGCTATGAATTATATCTTCCATGACATCATGCATCGTATATTGGAAGATTACGTGGATGATCTCCTGGCCAAATATAAATGCCGCTCTAAGCACCTCGCCATCCTAAAAACCATCTTTGACTGTCTCATTAAATATTACATTCACCTTCATCCCAAGAAATGTGTCTTCACGGTTCTCTCAGGAAAGCTCTTGGGATTTATCATTTCCCTACATGGTATAGAAGTTGACCCTACTAAAGTCAAGGCCATTCTTGAAATGCCTCCACCCACCAACCTTAGGAAACTCTATAGCCTGCAAGGTAAGTTGCAGTCTATTCACCGTTTCATTTCACAATTGTCTGATTAGTGTCAACCATTTCATCATCTACTCAAGAAGGATGTCTCCTTTAAATGGGATGATGACTACCACAAAGCTTTTGAGGCCTTAAAACAATACCTTCTTCAACCACCTGTGCTCATTCCACCTAAAGACGATCAACCTTTCTACCTATACATCTCAGCTACTGACCACTCCTTGGGGGCCATGCTCGCTCATCGTGATGAACAACACAGGTAGTAGGCGGTTTACTACATAAGCCATACTCTTTTGGACTACGAAACCTGATAAACCCATACCCAAAAAAAATTTCTTAGCCTTAGTTTTTCGTTGCCACAAAACTCCGCCATTACCTACTCAACCACAAAACCTATGTTGTGACCAACACCGATCCCTTACACTTCATGTATGCCAAACCTTACCAAAATCAACATACCCGCATGCTGGCTTATGCTTCTAGCCAACCTCGACCTCAAATTCATTCATCAAAAGTCCATCAAGGGCCAGACTATCACCGATCAATTGGCTGACGCGCCTATTTCCTGGGCCCAACCCTCTACCTTTGACTTTCCTGATGAGTCAATTGTTACCCTTTCCTTGGACGAACCCGCTTACCAAATGACACTCTTCTTCGATGGTTCCAAGTGTCAGCATGGGGGTGGGGCTGGTATTATTCTCATTCCTCTTGATGGTGAACCTATGCCTTTGTCTTTCAAACTATATTTTGATTGTACAAACAATATTACCGAATACGAAGCACTCGTATTAGGTCTCCAAGCTGCCTATGCCTTTGATGTCAAATCCATTGACATATTTGGTGATTCCCAATTGGTCATAAACCAAGTCAATGGTGTATACCAATGTCGTAATGAGACACTTCAAAAGTATAAACATCACGTAGACATACTCTTGACCACCTTCGACCGCTACGCCCTTCAAATCGTCCCCCCATTCAACCAACAAATTTGCAGATACCATGGCCTGCTTGGCTTCTCAAATTGGCCCACTTCACCCTGCACCGATTCTAAAATGGATTTGTCACCATACAATGACTCCAATCAACCTCTTATTCACCTCGTGACACTTTACTCTATTGGAATCATCTAGATCACCCCGAACATGAGTGACCTTTGGTATAAAGCAATAATCCAACTATCTTTCTCTCTCTGTCTTACCTCCTGATCTCACTCAATAATGGACAACGTGCCTTCCTGCAAAAGGGTCTCTCATTACGCCATCATGAGGAAATGGCCTCCTTGTATAAGCTATGGAAGGGTGATGGTATTCTCTTGCAATGCCTCACAAGTTCTAAAATCCCTTATACCATCAAGGAAGTTCATGATGGCATATGTGGAGGTCATCCATTCAGTGGCCTTGGCCATTGCTAAGCATATCCTTCTGTCTAGGATATTACTGGCCATTTACCCTCTAACCATGATTGTTGTCCATTATGTCAAGTGTTGTGTAAAATACCAACAACATGCCAAACTTCATCATATACCCAGTCATGCCTTACACAGTCACCCATGACCTTTGGCCCTTTTCTCAATGGGGTTTAGATCTTGTCAGAGAGATCAATCCCCATTCTTTCCAACACATCAATGTGATCATCACCGCTACTGAATAATGTACACAAAATGGGTTGAAGCCATACCACTCATCTCCACGAAAGCTGCACGAAAATATGTGTGTTCATCAATCATCACATCATTCATCACTTTGGTGTTCCTCATCACCTCATCATTGATAATGAAAAACAATTCACAAATAAAACCTTGTGAAAACTTTACAACACCTTTGACATTCAACTAAGTTTCTTGTCACCTTATTACCCATAAACCAATGGCCAAGATGAATCCACTAACAAAACCTTGAACAAAATTCTAATGAAATTGGTTAATGATACTGGTAAGGACTGGCATACACACATTCCTTTTTCTCTGTGGGCATACCACACTAGTATCCACACTTCCACTACCCACACACCTTTTTCTTTAGTCTACGGTACTAGAGGCAGTTCTGTCCTCTCAAGGTCCAAATTCCCTCACTCTACATGTTCTCTCCATGACATGCTCAATGATGATGACTTTCATCAGGACCATTTAGCAAAGCTTGAGTTATTAGATTAACGATCATCTTAATTCTCTTGACCATCTTCAAGTTTACCAAAAACTGTATCAAACGTGCCTACGACTCTCAAGATGTGCCCATGAACAAACCTTCTCACATTAGTGATCTCATCCTGAAAGAAAATCAACATGTAACTAAAGCAGAAAAAAGTAAACAGGGGAAAATTTAATCCTAATTTGTCTTGGACCATACATTGTTACCCATACTTACGGATCAAGGTGCTTATCACATTTATCTTCACTCCATAGTAAACCCAAACCAGATCCCCTTAATGCCTTGCATTTTTACCATTCTACTGTTGAATTTTAGTCCTACCAACTCACCTTATTCTACCTCTTTCCTATGCTCGTCCCTTGAGTGCTATCCACTTCCTACACCATTACCAACAATTAAACAAGAATCATGTGCATACCCATCACTTGTTATCTTCTCTTGAATATGTGTACCACTAAACACGGCACATAGCATGCTTCTCATGACCATACTTTTCATCTACTTTTAGATGAGATCCCACCGGTCATTTCACCCCTGCTTTCTGAACAAGAATCCTATTCTTCACCTTGGTCTTTTCCACAACTTCAAAGCCCTCACATGGGATCCTACCCACACCTTGAGTCAAACTTCCAATAAAAATATGACTCCCTCAAAAGGACATCTTCCTCTCTACCCAATTCACTGATATTTCAAATAGATTGCTCCCTCAAAGGACAATTTTCCAACCCTGACTTTTAAAAAATAATAATCACAAAACACAAAAAGAATAATCTGAAGCTTCCTCGCATCAATCAACCGTTCACGTCTAGACCTGCAAGGAGTTAATTTCCTCATCCCATATAGACTTCCATCACATCGATCAGTCTATCTCAAATATCAATCAAAATCATAAAATCTTTTTCATCATGGACTTGCCCATTGTGACTCTAGATCTCTTGCCCACAAGGCCTCGCTACCTCATACCATATAAAAATCTAACTCACTTTTCCAACTTTCCCTCTCCCCATTTACGCACTCACCATTTTCCTACCGCCTCAAGGGACCTCTTTCGAGAACTGCATGACATTTGGTGCTCATGTGACTACTTATTCACATTTAGGACCTAATTAATCATGCAAAGTATTTACCTTCACCGGCATCTTATGTTCACTAACCTACCTACGGTATGGTCCACCCTAGTTATGATCCTCACCAATCAGGTCACTTTCTTTCCCCCCTCTTATCTTTTAACCTTCTTTTATTATGTGCTTGATTACCTTATATAAGACTTGGTCCCCACATGCTTACCTTTAGGTAATCTTCTTCTTCCACCACAATCAAAATCACCTATACCAATTTTCCCACAACTCACCCCATACCTAATAGACCTAAACTCAAATCATGCCTAAAACCTACCACCTCACTCTCATACCTCCTCACATTCTTCCCTAGCTTATCGGGAGAACTACATCGGCATGAGGCCCCTTTTCGTTAGGGCTATGTAGGCAGAACTTCAAGGGCATGGGGCCCTTAGAGGTTAGCTTGACCATCACCGTCAGTCTCGTCCTACCTTTCTCAGGGACTCAGTTACACTTATCAACCGACATTCTCACCTTGGCCCTACCTATGCCGTGTCACCCTACTCTTGGACCTTTTCCCACAATATTCACCCTATTACCCTGCTTGTCCACTCTTTTTTCCCTACTTAACCTTTTACCCCTACCCCCCCTACCCCCCAATTTTTTCCCTAAATCCCTTTTTATCCTACACCCATCACCTCACTTGGAACACATCACACTTGACCTTCTTTACCTTATCCCTTTACTACACCTCACCTCATTCTTTCGGGGACTCATTATTTTGCCCATACCTCAGCCCTACCTGTGCCGTGACCTGAATACTTGGACCCGGACCATCGCTAGTGACATTTTACCCCATGTTTTCACTATAACCTTGTAGCATTGTTACCTGTGTTGATTGACCTAATGACCTTACCTTTCCTCTTTCCGTGACCATTTATCTTGACCTAACCCTTGGTGTACCGGAACATACCTAAACATTCCTGCACCTAACATGTGTCGTGATTCCTGACCATATCCAATACCTTGGATACCAGAATCACCTCAACCTTGTTTGGATAAACCTATCGACCTTAGACAATGTAGATTTTTCCTACTCTTCAACTTGGTACCGTGTTGTAGTTTATACGTGTGCGTGCATTTGACTGTTACTACCTTTGACCCTAACCCATTACCTGGATTACCTGAGTGGACCTTTTTCCCTTTTTTTACCCCCGTTGTCCACTTTCCTCTTCAACATATTCACCTTTTATCAAACCACTCACCGATTCTTCCTTCTGCCTCATTAATTCCTAGTTTGAGGGGAATCACCTTCACCCACACATGGGGCAACCACATCTTATTTTTGTCAGTGTCGCTTACCAATACAAGCTACGCAACAAAAAGGGGAAAAATGTAGACACTAAAATTAGGTCACACTCCCCTTAGTCCCTCGTCAAATAAACACCTTGAACACATTCACCTAACCATGGCCCCTTTCATCCCACACTAATATTAATTTAATTAAATTAATTCATTATCCTCACAATATTTATTATTTAAATATCCTAATTGGGATAATGCCCACATATCCACCTCATCTAGCCACCTCACCCTAAGACCTATTCTTAGTAAGTTGCCATAACTAACTAAGACCTACCCAAACCCTAAAAATCAATGCCTACATTCCCTCTAACCACATTCCCACCCATTAGAAGGAAGCTTCCATGCTAATCCATGGAGTAAACGAAACGAGATCCCAGAAAATCAAGGGGATCTACCTAGTTTAGTAAACCTAGGAAATCCCACCCTAACCAATGTTGGTTACCCTAAACCACCATCGGTTACCATTTAACCCCCAAAACAACCTTATTTCGAGGTTGGCACATTTCTGAGAGATAATCACATCTTTTGAGAACAAGTGAAGAAACCAGAGCTGCATGCAAGAAGAACTAACATTAGCACACACATCAGAGCATCCATAGCCAACACCTAAAGCAATCACAGAGCCATTTTCCTTCATGGGAGCATCCGGGGAAGCACCAACACCACACCAAGTTCATTCCATTTGATCACCCACCATTACCAACCAGGCATCAAGCTCATACAAACAGTAAGTTTTGTTAACCAACACTCATCTATCCATCATTTGGTAGATCCTTTTACATCTTGTTATTAGTTTTTCCCTCATTTCCATTCCCCCACCATTTTACCTCCATGCAAACTTGACCATCCCTTTATCCATACCCCTTGAACTGCCCATACCTGGATCTTAATCATCCCTGTGCATATCCAAGATCCACATAAACCTTTCCATTGCCCCTTCCTTTTCATCTAGCCTCAGATCTATCACCTTGCCAAGTTTTTATTGAGTTTCTTGTACCCCGACCATACCGACGCCGGTTACCCACAACCACCGCCAGTTAACCTAAACCGACACCGGTCATACTAGACTGACGTCGGTCTCTGTGTCTTTTACCAAAAATCAAGAACAGAGCTTCTAAACCTCCACCAAATACCCAAAATAGACCAGAACCTTACCCTGACCAATACCAATACCCTGACAGTGACCTTGACCTTCAGATTCAATCATAGCTTAGCCTGTTGTGAATGAATTTACTTATTGTAGACGAATGAGATACCTAAATCATTTTAACTATAGTAGGATTTCCTTTATTGTTAGCATTAATTTGTTTTAAACAGTGGATTGACAGCCGTCTAGGAAGTATCACACTTCCTAGATCTAGCACACGCTAGGCAGTCCACTGCATATATTGTTTAACTTTTATTTGGTGGTCTTGTGTTCCATTTCAGGTAGTTCCTCCAAGCAAAAAGGAAGCTCTCACGATCAGCTATGGATTCAGAAGTCATACGCGCGTAACAACCTACAACCAGCATCTCAATAGGTATTCCTCCTAGCCCTTTACCCTTATCTGTTTCATCAACATTCAAAGAAATTATCTATAATTAGGTGAAACATCTGGGACTGAATTTATGGGCATTGAAGACCTAGTGGTGTTTACTTGTTTCTTGTCACACTTCATGATGTTTTGAGCTGATGAAGAGGTTCTTGGCCTTGTAGAAGGTTTGTATAGGATGTCTTTTTGTTTCATGATGATGATGATGGAGCTATGGAATTTTGTTTTGAAGATGCTGGAGTTGTTGGAACATTTGTAAGAGCTTGAAGTGTTTGTTTTGAGCTTACTTGTGCCTCTTGGTGCTTGTGCATGATGTTATGACCGCTTCCAACCTACTTAGTTCTCTTAAGTTGTTTTATATGATGTTATTCTTATGTTTTTTAGTAAGGATGACTAACCTACTTAGTCATGTCTCACCTAGGGGTGTTATATGCTTCAATTGGATATATAAGCAAGTGTTGTGGTTTATTTTGAACTAGGTGTGTTGATGAGGTAATGTGTGACCTACAGCATTTTTCCATAGTTTAAGAGTTGCATGGAGACATGAGATTAAATATATCTTTATCAAATGAGATTCTAAATTAGTTGTAAAACAAATTAGAAAAATATACACTACTAAAAATAAAAGGTTGAAATAATATAACATGTGTTCTGGGATCTCATTGAATTATTTGATTCTTTATATCTCCTCTAACATTATAGAATTAAAAATTTAGCAACTGAAAAATATGATGTCCTATCTTCTTAGTATGAAAATTAAATAGTGTCTTCATATTGTAATTATTAGGTAGAGGTGCTCATTAGACCCCCAGTCCCTGATAACATCTAGAATTGGAATTTTTTTGAAGATGATTCTTAGATCAAGAGGTTATTTCCTTATAGAGGTGACTCCACCAATAAATTCATTGACCTTGAACCTATGGTGGTGCTATGTGAAGGAAAGGAAACCCTCTTTAGGAAGGATGAGATTCAATTGAAGAAAAAAATATCCCTAAAGGATTGGTAAGGTTTGAATAAAATTTTGATAGTGCCTATAGAATTATGAAAAAACCTATCCATATATCTAGGGATGTTGAGGAATACAACTTGGGAAATTCTCACAATACAAGAAATTTCTTATTAGGGAGAAGCATGAATAAAGAGGAAACACAAGCTTATACTAAATTGTTGAAGAAGTATCAAGATTATCTTACTTGGTCTTATTTTGAAATGAAATATTACATATAAGACTTATTTAAACATGAAATACCATTGGAGCCTCATACCAAGACCTTGAGGAGAAAGAAAAGGTTTATCAACCCAATCCTTAAAAATTATATGCACGAGGAATTAACATTATTGAGAGATGGTGGGATAATCCAACCCACTAGGTACTCCTTATGGGTGAGAAACTTAGTACCAGTTAGGAAGAGGAATGGGGATATTAGGATTTGTGTGGATTTCAGGAATTTAAACAAAGCATCACTCAAAGATAATTACATGTTACCCAACATGGATAATATGCTACAAAATACAAGGTTTGAGTTAATTTCTACGTTAGATGGATTTTGAGGTTATAACTAGGTAGTGGTGAAACAATCAAAACATTTCACCACTGCCACTTGGGGAACATATGTCTATGCTAGGGTGGTTTTTGGATTACTGAATGGTAAAAAAAAATTTCAAAGAGCCATGCATGTGGCCTTCTCTAGTTTTGTTAATGATTTCATTGTTGTTTATGAAGATGGTATAATTGTTTTCTCTAGGAAAAGGGGTGACCATTTGGAGCACCTTGAAAGGATGTTGATCAAATGCAGAGAATATGGGATATCATTAAATATGAAGAAGATTCATTTTATGTTGCAAAAAAAATTGGGACATATTGTATCACATGAAGGAGTTATGAAAGACCCTAAAAGGGTGGAAGAAACTAATAAAGTTTCCATGCCCTATTTATAAAAGGAATCAAGTCCTTCTTTGGATAGATAAAGTTTGAAAGAAGGTATATTTATAACTTTTCTGAGATCACTCTCCACATCACAATCATGTTAAATAAGGATCAAGTCACCAACAGGGGAGAAGAGGATATATTCAAGCAATTGAAGGAATAAAGGAGGCACTCAAAACTACCCCCATATTAACCAACCCTCATTATAAAAAGGATTTTTAGATGATTTCCTTTTCCTTAGAAAATAAAATTTCTTCTGTATTATTGTAGAAGGATAAAGAGGGGAATGAGAAACCTAATTCCTTTTTATTAAATCCCTACAGGGGTCTTAAGTGAAATACTCTATTTGGGAGAAGAAATATTTTACCTTGGTAAAAGCCACAAAAATTTCCAGAGTCTATATTTTTAGCTCTAAAATCATAGCCTATGTGCCTCATAAAATGGTGAAGGATATACTATCTTAGATGAAGATGTCAAGAAAGAGGTGTAGGTGGGTAATCAAGCTTTAGGAGTATGATATGGATATTCATACAACAAATTTGGTTAGACACTTGGGCTTAACAAGGCTAATTGTATAACAGAATTTAAAGGTAGTTGAAATTCACATTGTTGACAAGGATGAGAGAAACCTACATGAAAAGGTGATTGACTCAACTTGGAAAAAATACATAGTATACTACCTAATACACTTGAATTTTCTTGCTCACCTAGAAAAAAATAAAATGAGGACACTCAAGCTATTTTCCCAAAAATTCCTTTAACTGATCACAAAATAAGTTGGAAGAGCCCAAAAGGAATCCTACTGAGATGTATTATAGAGGATGAGGACCCTAATATAATTGCTAAGTTTCATGGGGGGTTTTTTGGTGACTGTTAGTGTAAAATCACAACAACCCCAAAAGAGTTGTCAGATCTACTTTTCTAAGGTAGAGTCATTTGGTGTAATCTGTATAACATTAAGTTTTCCCCAAAATGTGGGACTTTGTAAATGGGAAAAATCTCCAAATTAAAGGCTAGTTCCTAGTCATTTTTTTAGGTGCATGCGTGAAATTTCCAAAGGATTGATTCTTAAACCTAATCTAACAATTGCCAAGGAGACAGGTATGAGAGAAAGTGCAAGAAATTAGGGAAATCCTACAGTTACCAAGGTGATACACACAAAGGAATGATGAATATTTGTTTTGTATGATAAGCACAACCCAAAAAAATGCATAAAATAATCAAGCACAGATAACTAGTTTTGTAATGAAAGAACAGATGAGAGCAATGAAGACAAGAAATGGGTCAAAATTCAGCCACAAACATGTATTATTGCTCTACAAATTTGATACAATGCATTTACAAATGGCCAAAAGGCATCCAAAACATGTTGCAATCTAATGAGAAGGTTTGAAAATACACAAATTTGTTTGTAAGAAAAAAAGAGAAGGATGGATACAAAATCAGAAACAATGTCCAACCTTTTACAATGAGTTGACTTCACGAAATTTAGATTCACAAAGCAAGAAGAAAGAAGAGAAGTAGGAAAAGAATAGGTTCAAAATCTGCCATTCCACCACCGACTAGGGCATTTAATTTGTTTAAAATGATTTATCATTGATGAAAAAGACCCATGACTCCAATCAATCACTTTGCTTCGCCGCCTCAAAGTAGGGAAACGGCGGACTCAGACTCGAATCTGATCTTGGTAGTTGGGAAAATATGGATTGTGCATTAATGGCCTTGTTAAGGAACGTTTCTCCATTTTTCCTCCCTCCCTAACTTTTGCCATGAAAAATTTCAAAAGGGAGAAAGTATTCATGGCGTAGATGAGGGTCGAAGGTCTTTCTAATGGTACCAGAGCCTACTGATGAATTTCGAGCCCCGCAAGATTTTCGAAAGATATGCTTCAGTTTGAAACTTTGGATAAGGTTTGTATAAACATAGTGGCAAACATGGCCAATTTGAAAACTGGCTCCCTTGTTGAGACTCAGGACACGTGAACCTATATTGCCTTGTCTCTAGAAGGCATTTATCCATTTTTATTTACAAAAACTTAGTGCAGCTCCTCAAGGGTTAACGGAATGGCTCTCACCATGACGCTTGATTGATTTCCTTATGTGCGAGTGGCTGAAAATCACTTTTCTCGGTGGTGTCAAATATCACCGGCGGACACGTGGCGGCCTGATGCTTGAGTCTGAAATACCATGCCCCTTCAAATTTACTATTGGATATGTACAAATGGATGCTGACAATAATTTGAAAACTGGCCTATCTCTTGCATTGACCATTCAAACATGGCTGTCCCTTTATGAAATTGGCCGTTGTGGATGCTGCGCTCACTTAAAAGAATTTACATTTGAAGGGAGCGTCAGGTTGACACATTCCTCTGTAGCCTTCTTTGAATGATCAATGGAAAACCTCCAACTTTTCCCCGAAGCCTTGCAATTGACAAGCTTGCACTCATTTGGGTCTGATACGCTTTGACTTTTTTTGAAGATCTCTGGCAGACGTTGGCGGGTTCCACTTTATAACATTTCTATACTTATCCCAAAGGTTGAGGCCTGCCCTTGCTCAACCTTTTGACTTCTGACAGCTTTGACTTCCCCATTTTGGGCCTGGGACATGTGGAAGGCCGTAGCGCTTATTCAGCCTCTCTTTTTGGATTCAACTTTGAAGATGCTCCATTTCTAAGACACTTGGCGAGCATCTCGCTATCTCCTCTATACTTAGTCATTTTGAGCTCGTTCTGAACTTGTTTTGGAGCTTGAAGACCTTGAAAAATTTTCTTCACCACGCATTCTTCTCTTTGAGCAAAAAAATCTTTCTTTCGCTCCGTAGTTTATCGCTTTTAACCCTATCTATTCCATTTCTAAGCCCGTCCTGTAACCTGTTAAAGTATATTTAAGGCACAAATTCACTTGACCGAGCCATTTCTTCTACTTTCTTCTTGCATAGGGGAAGAAATTTCCTCTTTCGTCAGAAGTCCCATCCACTCATTATAGGGTTCCTTTAAACCTGATTTACAAGGTTTGAATTTGGTTTCTCTAGTTATTTCTGTGAAAAGGATTGTGGCTGATCCAATATTTTTCCGGGGGGGGTTAAATATGGATAACAATTTGGCGACTCAGAGGGGTATCTGCCTGCTAGATGAAAAGATCAGTTGCACTTGAAGCATATCCATTGGGCATGGAGTTGATGAGTGATACCCTGAAACTGATCCTATGAACCTTAAAAAAATTGATCCTCATGAGCCACTTGGAAATCCTTTCTGAAATTGGCGCTAGAACTTCACCAAGATTCACCAACTGCCATTGAAATGGACTGTGCAAGAGCAACAAAACAACACCACACAACTATGTACAAAACTTGAAATCATACATGCTCCAAGTAGAACATGCAGAGTGTGCAAAGCACTTAGGAAAAAAACAACCTAAACTATAACAAGGAAATGTGCACAAGCACTTAGAGGAATGACAAATTAAACTAATATGTACAAGGTGAGAACTTTTCCTTCCAGTAGCAATGTTTAAGATAGATTCCATTCACTGGAATCTGCGAACTCTTCACCATCCAATGTAGACAATTGGAAAGCATTGCTACTTTTACATCTTTTGACCATGTAGGGGCCACTCCAAATGGCATCAAACTTGGAATGCCTTCCTGGTTTTTCCCGATCTGCATCCCATTTCAAAACTAGGTCTCCTTCTTGAAAATTCCTTGTTTTTACTTTCTTATCAAAGCATCTCTTGATTGAGACCTGATCCTTCTCCATTGTTTGAAGTGCATGCTCTCTGGTTTCTTCCAATTCCATCAGTTCTGCATACCTAGCCTCCATTGGCTCAAACTTAGACATCTCTAGTTGCTTCATGAATTCCAATGCTGACAACTCAAGTGATATAGGCAACACTACCTCTTTCCCATAGAAGAGTTTGAATGGAGAAAATATTGTAGACCTCTTGGATGTTGTCCTATCAAACTATAAGGTTGATTTGAGTTTTGTGTACCAATTTCTTTGATTTTCATCAAGAGTTCTTATGACAATCCTTAGCGGGGTCTTGTTTGTGGACTCAACTTGGGCATTACCTTAAGGGTAATGGTTTGATGAAGTGCTCAAGTAAATTCCCATTCCTGAAAACCTATTCTATGACTTTGGAACCTATGAACGTCAATGCGTTGTCTGATATAATGGTCGCTGGCACTCCAAATCTAGTCACTATCCCTTTATATAAATCTAGGATGCTAGACTCATTAGCTTATTTGAGTGCCACTTCCTCGGTCCACTTAGTGAAATAATCTGTTGCCAGAATCTATTTGTGGCCTTGGTTTGAATTTGGATTGATGAACCCAATGAAGTCCAATCCCTATTGCATGAATGGTTGGTCAACTGAGATTGGGTGTAATGGAAGTGCGATGCTAGATTTTCTTTGCCTCTAAAGAATGCACGCAATTCTTGCACTTCTTGATCCATGTATAACAATCACTAAACACCCTGGGCCAATAATAACCCGCCTTCATGATCTTGAGTGCTATCACCCTGTGGAGAGAAAATTACCTCCAGCTGCTTCAACATGGAACTCCTGTAACACTCTCTCAATCTGAATATGTCCCAATGCATCTTAACAGAACGCCATTAATGTCCCTTTTGAACAAGACACCATCAGTAAGCACGTATCGGATGGCTTGTAGTCTGAAGTGTCCTCCTTTTTGCTTTACTCATTTCTATGAGGGCATATGCATGTTTGTAGGAAATGCATAATATTCTGTGTCTAGCAAGGAGTGGGCACATCATCATTTTCTTTCTCTTGACTATTCTACAGGAAAAAAACAACTTCATTTTCACTGCTTATTTCATCTTGTTGTCTTGAGGCCAGTTATTAACATAATCCCTTCCCATGAACCAACTTAGTAATCTTGATCTCAATGTCGTACTCCATGACACGAGTGATCCATTCTGCACGTTTCTCATTCATATCCTTGTTGAGAAGTAAGTCTTTAACTCCTGCATGGGAGACTAACAGTTGGAATTTTATAGTTTGAAACCAGATACTTAAACTTCTTTAACCCTTTAATCATTACAAAGACATAATTTTTGATGAAGGAGTATCTAACTTCATAATCTTCCAGACCTTCGCTGAAAAAGGCAATTGACTGCTCTGTACCCTCTTTGTTTTGCTGTACTAAGATTGCAGAAATTGTGTCACTGCCACCAAAGACATAGTATGAAGTCCTTAGAGAAGTTTGGATTCACGAGAGTTGGGGCTTGTGATATAGCTTCCTTGATGGCCTCAAAGCTTTCTCTTCCTTCAGTTGTCCACATAAATGCAAAGCTCTTATCTTCAACATCAACGCTATTGGCTTGATAAGGGTGGACAAAGTCTGGTACAAATCTGTGCAGACAAAATTCATCTTTCCTAAGAAGCTTTGAAGGGCTTTCTTTTGGCTTAGTAATGACAATACTCTTATTGCTTTAACTCTCTCTAGGTCAGTTGTCCAAACCTTCCTTCGACACAATATGGCCTAGAAGTCATGCCCTCATGGGCCAAGAATATGCATTTCTTAAGGTTCAATGATACCCCATGAATCTCCTACATATTTGAAGCACCTGTATTAGGTGAAAAAGGTGCTCTGCACTGCATTTTTGGAGAACATAGTGACGTCATCTAGATATATCAGTACTATTTTGTTTATCAACCATTTAAATACCATATCTATTGCCCTTTAGAAAGTGGCTCCAACAATAGACAATCCAAATGACATTTTTCTGTTGGCATAAGTTCCCAATTTGGTGGGGGAAAGCCATTTGGAACTGATCATCTTATTTCACCATTATCTGGTTATACCCCGAGTAGCCATCTAGGAGGGAGAATCTCTCTGATTCAGACACCACTTGCAAAATCTGCTCCATTGAGGGGAGTGGGTAGTGGTCTCTTCAGTGATGCTCTGTTCAAGTCTCGAAAGTCTACACACAACCTAATCTCTCCATTCTTATTCCTGACTGGAACCAAGTTTGCAATCCAACTCGAGTGTTTGATTGGAAATATAATACTTGCCTCTTTTAGATTTGTTTAGCTATTTATTCATCAGAGGATTCAATGTGTGGATTGACTGGTCTCTTCTTTTACCTGATTGGATTAACATCTAGATCTAGTTCAATTGTGTGTTGTGCTAGTTTCGGATTGAACCCCTTTAGGTCTTCATAGCTCCAAGGAGATACATTTGGAAACTCTTAGCAAAGTTGCATGAATTTATACCTTTCTTGCTTGGTGGCAACTTTTCCAATTTAAAGTGTTTTTGCCTTCTCCAACTCGGAATTGACTCTCAAATCTTCTTTTTTGATTTGTATGTTTGCCTTCTCTTTTCGAAACTGATCATTAGGATTAAAAATAGATACCAATATCACCAAACCTTTGGGACGTTTGTTTGTATGCAAGCTGCACTACTTGATCTCCATATTGCTGCTCTAATTTGTCTTGATTCCTAGCTGAGAATTCATGATTCCTCTTACAAGAAATTGATGATCTGCTGATCATTCTCAAACACTTGCCAGCGTGTGTTGTTATCTGACACTGCTGGCCTCACAATCACATGGATATGTGGGTGTTTTTTGTCTCTCTTGATGTTGTCAATCACATCAAATGTTTCTCTAACAGTTGCAAGTATATCAACAACTTTATTCTTCTTCATGGGGTATGGAAACAATGTTGAAGGCTTCAAAATCCTCAATGAGATTCCATACCCTATTCTTGTAGCTTTTGAGTATGTCATTTCTGGCAGCATGTAAGTCCTCTCACCTGATTCACAATGAGCTTCACTGTCACCAAACACCTACAAATTCTTCATTCACTCGTTTCCTTGCCCAATGAAGACCCTGGACCAAAACATCATATTCAACAGTGTTATTTGAGCAGGAAAACTGAAATCTGAAGGCTAAATAATATTTTATGCCTTGTGGTGAAACCAACATTGAACCACCTCCAGCTCCTTGTCTACTCCTCGAGCCATCAAAGAACATTTTCCAGACTCCATTCTCATCTTCATCATTCGATTTAGTGACACTAGGAAGACATGTATTTTATTCATGCAAGAAATAGATACCCAATTCAACTTCTTCAATTCTTTTGTATTGATCATAAACAATTTTTTTTTGTGTTCCCATTCATCAAGTGTAAAATCTATTAATGTTTCCAATTTTGGTCTCTGCATCTTGAGTGTTGGGGGTAATCTTCTTCATCAAATATTGTGCAATTTGCATTTATATGACTAGGAGTGTAAGGTTATACATGGTATGTAGAAATTGGTTCAGATTTGATAGTGGCCTTAGCTCTATATCTGGTTCTAAAGAGCATGTGAGACCAAACAACTGACAAGTACCCCACCAATCGTAGTAGTGAATTCTCTAGATAAACATAGGGAAAAGAGTAGAGGTAGGTCAATTACATATATATCTTGAGGAGCTGTGACATTGGGACATAATCCCATTGTTCCCATTGCCATCTAGTTGCATTACACCTTTATAAATAGGCTCATATTTGAGTCCCAACTGATCTACAATTTGATTTTGCATGAATGAACTACTTGCACTTGAGTCAATCATGTAGTTGTGCAATAGGTTGTTCCCAATCATCAGGGACATGTAGAATGGTAGAGGTTTTTTGTTCTTGTTCGGTTTACCCTCCTTCTACTACATTGCATTGGTGAGGAATCTCTCTTGTTCCTTGGATGAATCATTTGGTATGGACAAGTTAGCCATGGTTCTTTATAAGAGGTTTATTTGGCCTGGAATTGCTAGTGACACCCACATGGAGATACTCACGTTTGTTTTCTTCATTTTCTCAAGGATATTGAATAGAGCTCAACTGTGCCCCTTTATTGTCCCCTTGTTTCACTTGCACATGGGTTTTACAACTGGTACATGAGCTGGTATGGAAGATGACTTGGGATTATTCTACAAATTTGGTACCGTTACATTTGGAGCTACCACATCCCTAGGAGTGTTAGGAAAGGTTGAGAAGGTTACCTACAGTTTGATAACTTCCCCTCTTCCATGGATATTTCTCTTTTGGATCTTGTGTATTGTTGCCACACTTTGAGGAAGAGATTGATTTATCCCACAAAAATATTCCAGCATTGCCAATTCATGAGAAAAGTGTCATCTCGAGGTGCCTCTTGTGTGCTTGTTTGTTGTTGATTTTATTCTTGACTAGATTTTTCTTGGGAAACACTAAGCACCTTGCACCATTAAAGCCTTATTTAGGAAACCATTGATGCATGTTGCTTGATTTATGTAGTTGATTAATAAGGAAATCACCACTCGTATTATTTTACCAAATCATTGTTTTGATGGGAACTAGAGATGCCCTTAGATGAAGAGGTTGTATTGGGATCATATGAAGGCTGAAATGGCCTAACAGCTTGAGGAAATCCTTGGTTTTGAGTTTTGGTTTAGATCTCTGAGCTAGGAGGTTTATTTAGCGGGTATGAGGGCTTGTTTGGTGCTGAGTATTGGGGATGATATGGCATCTGAAAATTTAGGCCTATTTCCTATTGATTGTTACCAACTAATTCCCAAAAATTTCTTGATCCTTCAGTACTTATTGCAACTATTTCATCACCTCTTGAAGCTCAACTTAGGTGCTTAGAGGATGAGGTAGACGCCTCACTGGAAATTTGATTTCTTGGAGTAGGGATAGGAGCCAATTCAGGTGTTTGGTTAGAACTAGGATTTCATATCTCTAGGTAAATAGGCATAGAGTGGCCTAGGAGTCAAAGCTTAACAGCTTGAATCAGATAGTTTTTAGCTCTAATAGCTAGTGTATAGGATCCTGGAAGATTTAGATCCTCCCATAGATTGCATTATTAACAGAAATATCAGAATTTAAGGGATTTTAAGAAAGTAGAAGAAATGCACCTTCTTCTGTAGTTGGTCTTCACAAGAACTGGAATCCTATGTCCCACATTCTTTGAAACCTAAAGGTTGAATTCTACCATGAGTTCATTTATATCCCTCTTTATGGTGGTCAACTTGCTCTAACAAAGACAAATTATCTTACCTCTTCTCCAAACTGATCATGAAGAGGCTCTGTGTACAAACTCCACATATCCCAGGTCAAACTCCTTAACCATTTTGAGATATTTTCCTTTGAATGAGGAAGCTAGAAGTTTGCACATCTACATCTCATGTAAACAATTTCATGGATAACACACACATTTGCAATGTCCTGGATATGATCAACAGGAGTAGTATGATTTTCACCAGTGAAAGAAGGAAATGCTCTTTCAAAGCTGTTACTAGAACTAGGATTGTGCATTTAGAGCCAGTGGTCTACTACAAGTGAAATTAAAAAAAACATGGATTCTATTGTGGTGTTTCCATTATAATTGGTCTAAGAACTCTTCGTAGATTTCAAGAAGGGCCTACCAGGAGGATGGTGTTGATAAGAGTTCTGTTTGGTGGAGATGGTGATCTTTGAACTCTTCTTCCCCTTCTTCCTCTTTCTGGTGAAAACTACATATCCTCAAACTGTCTCATTCTTCTATTGGTTCTACACCTTGTTTGAATTCTTCTTGTGGACTTGAGCACACTTTAAACTGCCAGAACACGTATATGGCCTTTATACTTTTTAGATTCACTAGATGCAAATTGTTGTAGAGCCTCTTAAAGGCTATAATTTCACAGCAAGATACACATCCAAACTTGACTGTAACTATAAGTATTGAAACTTCTGAGGTCCCACAACACATGCCAAAAATGATAGTGCAAAATCACAACAGCACCCAATGGGATGTCTGATTATGGATCCCTACTTTTCTAAGGCTAACATTTGGTGATGATTCGCATAACATTGAGAAAATGTGGGACTTTGCAAAAATGAGATCACCCTCCAGATTAGAAGGTTGGTTCATCTTCCTTAATATAAGGCTAAAACTACTCCTGAATGCTGGGAATACAACCTATTCTAATCCTAATCTAAGTGATTACCAAGGAGACCAGGGACAAGGAAGCAAATGCATGAAAATGAAGAAATAAGCTACAATAAGGAGGTGCATAGAACTAATGATGAACATTAGTTTTGCTGGGACACAAACAAACAAAAATGCACACATTAATCAAGCATGAGATAACCAAATTTGTAATGGAAGAAATGAGAGCAATGGAGACAAGAAAGGATCTAAAATGTAATCACAAACATGTTTTATTGCTCTTCGATACAATGCATTCACAACACCATTTCCATTAAGGTAGAAAATGTGTTGTAATCATAAGGGAAGGTATAAACTCCAAGAATTCCTTTGCCAGAAGAAAAGGGGAGCCTATAAAAATAAAAATGTCAAACCCTTTACAATGAATCCCGACCCTACATTTTATAGATTCAACATGTAATGTAGGAGATAAGAGAATGCAATGAAAACAGTCAAAGTTCAACCATTGCTATTAAAGTATCATAGCCAAAATCTGCCCCCAAATCTGTCTTGACATGCATTTTATTTCTTGTTCATGCCTCAAAGGAGGAGGAACGACAGAATTAGATCGAATCCATCTGGTTAGTGAGGCAAAAATAGATCCTACATTAGACGGCATTAATTTCTCCATTTTTCTCCCACTTAATCTCTCAAAACTTAAATTTTTAGATCTCCATGGCATAGATGTAGGCTTGAAGCTTTCACAACAACCTGTCATATTTGTTAGATTTTGAGCCCCTAGTCGAAAGATATGCCCATTTGGAAATTTAGATCAGATAAAAAAAGTGGGATACAACCAGTTTAAAATGAGGCTCCTCCTTTACAATATATGGAAGAAAATGAGAGGGAAGAGAGAGGGAACTCAAAATATTCCTCCAACCACCAAAAAAGTCTCTACCGACCTTAAAATGGCTTACAAAAATTATGGTGAACCGTGGAGGCTCAAAGCCAATGCATCTTATGATTCTTCATTTAATGGCTCTTTTCGATATTTGACCACCTGGAAGTGTTTGTTTGATCTGAGAGAGTTTTATTCATTTTTTGGGCCACCAACTCCACCTAATTCCCATTTTAAATGATTTCATGATGTTGGGGGGAAATACGAATTTGGAAAGTATACTTTTGTCAGATTTGCCAAGCTGGACGTGTGGAAGAAGTTATGCTAATGTTAGTCTATACAACCCCCAAGGCTTCCTTTATCCTAGCCATTCCACTTTGTCGCATTTGACCCCACATTACTCTCTACCTTTCCTCTTTTCGGGTTTCCAAGGATACATGACTCAGGCTTTGGGGCAGCCATTTCGGGCTCTAGAAGTGTGGAAGCTCAGCTCCATCAATTTAAACTTTAAAGATCCCGTTCTGACACTTGGCACTTTCCATTTATTTCCTGTTTCCTTAGTCAAGATTTAGGGACTGCATTCTGAACTGTTCTCATAGCCTGAAGACAAACCCCCACTACTTTACAACTAGCATGGGTCTTTGAATGTCTCCAAGTTCTCTAATCCCTGTTTTCATTTTCGATTTTTGGTCATGTCAGGTGGATTGGGCCTTTAAGGAGGAACTCGATGAACACGTGCCTTTATTCTCCTTTCTTCTTCCACAAGGGTTGTTTCCCGCATTAGTCTTCATCTCCTCCCTCCTTTCCTAGGGTCTTCACTTTACAGACCCATTTGCAAGGTTTGCATGTGGGTTCTCTGGGTTCTTTCGAGGAACTGGGTCATGGTTGATCCAATATTCTTTCAGGCTCGAAAGGAAGAAAATACCCACACTAATCTTAGTGAGCTTGGCGAGCTTGGCGAGGTCCTTTTCTCTTGCCACCCTTGTAAAGACATCTGCCTCACCCCCTTTCGAGGAACTTGAGTCCCACAAGGAACAACGTTCTGATACAATCCTCCTCTGATCCACGAGCCTGCAACTCATCTCCTGACATCCCTACTTTGAACCTCCCAATGCCCTTTACATTGTGGGCACTAATCCTATATGGCTAACACCGACCCCAATGGAACTTTCTCCATCGCACCCCCCAAAAGTACCACATCTCCATAATATAAATACCCTAAATCATACATTCCAAGTAGTAACATCGTCCATTTGCAGGGCTACTTAGAGAACCTACAAAATCAACCTAAACATGTACCCCATGGGATTCCTGGAGCCAAAAACTGCTAGCAATACACTGTTAAAAAATCCCATTTCTCCATTTTTTTCCAATTTTAATCAACTTTTCCTTCTATTTTTCTTAAACCGGGGGAGTTAGGATAGATTCCAGTACTGGATGCCCCAAAACCATTTCTTCTCAATTTTATCCACTTTTGGAAAGCCATTGCTTAAGTATGAGAACTGAGGAAAAGGTAGGGGCCACTTCTAATGGCTTCAAGTGACCAAAATACATGGGATGCCTACCTGGTTTTGCACCATTACTTCATTGAATCTCAGTCAACTGCCCAGGTCTAAGTTCTCAAGTTGTCCATTTTTACTAGGGGGTAAAAATGGATAACACCTTTTGATTGAAAAAATATGGTTTTAGAAATGAATCTCTTGTAACATACACATCTAGATCATTTTCTTGAGATTTTCATATTTTAAAACACTTTTTATTTCTTAACCTATTTATAACTATTCGCGAGAACCGATGTCGAAAAGTGATGCACCACAACGAAGTTGCACTCCGATGGTAATGTCAAGCCAACGCAATACGCAAGATTCGAAACAATGGAAAGAAGATTGCAAGTAAGAAGAATGGGTCTGCTCATACTCATAGATCAAAAAATAGGAAGTACAAATAGGGGTGTTGTGTAACCCCCATGCCTAAACATGGAAAGAACTCAATGACGCCACTGACGCATATGACGTTGACTGACGCATATGACACCACTAGAAGAGGAGTTACAATTCCAAATAAGGAATGTAACTCCTATGACGCATTGACGCATTGACGCAAATGACAATGTCAGATTCTATGACAGAATCTGACACTTGTCATTTGACTTCCTAAGACCTATGACTCTCGCAAGGCGAGATGACTCACCTAGGTGATGTGGACGATGACTGGACAGTCACACACACCAACACCCCCCCTTCATTGAAGCCGAGGAAGAGGTCAAGGTAAGCCAGAACAGAAAAAGAAGACTCCCCTAGACAACTAAGAAAGATGTGTCAATGGGCCCCGCAACTAAAGGCCTGATAAGGTGCCCATGTACAAACAACATCTTTTTGGAAAGAAGAAGAGGAGAAGAAGAAGGACAAAGGAGCACTATCCAGCTCCCCCGAAAGATGATTTCTGATGGACTCCTAATGAATCTGAAGGGACCAAAGGTCTGTGATCAGAAGGAGGAGGAACATGGAGAGTGCTAGAAGGTGGCCCAATATGAGAAGGAGATAATATATCAAGAGAAGCAGTGACAATCCTGTCAATCTCCATAAGGTGAGAGTCCGCAAATATAGATATATCATCAAGAGAGCCCTGAAGGGGCAAATGAACCTGCTGTAGTGGAGAGTCAGTGGAAGCTGGTGGGATGGAAACTCTGATCTCAGAAGAGGTAGTAGGTTGAAGAAGATGCTACACTGTGATGTCGGTATCCTCGAGCATATCATCCAAGTCTGAGTCAAGGAAATCAATGTCCTATTGTGGAGGATTATAAGAACCCTTTGAAGAAGCAATCTCGAAGTCTCTGGAAGCAACAGGGGATGGAAGAATCTCCAGGCTAGAATCAATGGAATCAGTAGATGCTCATGATGGGGAAAACCTGAGATCCAAGGTAGCATGGTGTGTAGGTGAGAATTCAACTGAAGAGTCTTGTGGAGGAGAGTCACTAGAAACTATGATAGGAGCAATACTAAGTTCTGAAGGAGCATGCACAGAAATATGTGTGGGTGGCCCTTCGTAAGAAAAAGTATCAGTGAACTCACTTTCCTCCATGGATGCAAGATCATCAGAAGATCCATAACCAGATGAAGGAGGATCAAAGTCTCCATGAAAATTCTGAATGAAGATCCAAGCTCTGTGCGCAGACTCGGTGAATTCTAATCGACATTGAAGGTCCTCCGGTATAGTAAGACAAAGAAGCCCGTATGTCATATCATTCTCGTTCAACCAATTTTGGTGATGAATGCGGTCAATAGGTTCAGGTGCCAACCCAAGAAGATGTGGTAACAAATTGTACATAATACAATGATCAAGTATCCCACTCTTCCATTGTAGGTAGTTTCCTGGTCCTAGTTGAACAACGGAGCGATGAAATTCAATGTCCATGACGAGAGGAGCCTCCAAGGAACACAAGATTAACCCCCCCTTTTTGTGGCACTTTATAATTCAGTGCATTGATTACAACTAGATGCGACTGTGTTCCAAGAACCAGTTTGTCACTCACCTTGCAATTAGCGTAATAACGCGCAATGGTGGAGACAACAATCAAGGTTCGTAGGGCGCAACAGATCGACACTGCAAGCAAGCACAAGAACGAGAGAAAACAAGAAGGGGAAGAGAAATCCTTGTGAGAAATAATGTCTCACATCACACGAAAGAATCCCTTTGTTGTAAGACTGTGGTGGACGCGCTCACAAGTCCACAAAAAAGGAATAGAACAAAGCTCAAGAAAAAATGAGCTGAATTAAGCAATACAAAGACACCCCCCCAGAATGTGGCACTTTATAAAATTAGTGCATTTACAAAACTAATGATCCCATCATCTAGAGTGTGAAAAAACATGCAACTTTGACTAAAGAAGTGCTCAAAACTGAGCAACGAGTCAAAAGTTATAGCAAAAACCAATTCCTGCAACTGATGAGAAAAAAGCCAATAAGCCTACAAACGGATTAAAAAAGTTCCCTAAACGCATGCAAAAGGTGTCGTATGTATGCCCGTTGGAAATGGCATGGAATTTGAGATAGGGTTTGTTTGTATTGCGAGGGGGGATTAGCCACCTGCCAATCCCGGACCTCACCCTTCGTCTTCGGCACTCGATGGAAGGTTAAAAATACAACAAGCCAAAAGACCAAATTTTACAATGCCAATAAAATGTAATGTTTTTACCTTATACCTTTTAAAAGTAATGAAACAACACGTTTTTTAGAAGAGTGATAAGGTAAAAAGAATGCAAACACGTTTTTTTTAAGAAAAGTGAATTAAAAAACATATTTTTAGAAGGATATTACCTGGCGCGGACTGAGAAGGCCACGTGGGGATGAAAGGCAGGTAAAAATAGATAATGTAGTGAGCCACCAAAGTTGCCAAAATAGAGTGTAATGTTTCCAGCAAAAAAATGCCAGCTGAAGGAGAAAACACCTGCTCAAACAATGTCCAAAAAAAGAATAGAGTGCAAAAGACCAGGGAAGGAGAAAAAGGCCACGTCTAAGGAGAGGTTGAAACACCGAGTTTGAACAGAAATTGAGAGGCTGAGAAGAGAAAACGGTTGTAGGAAGCTGAACACGAGCCAGATGGTTAGGTGGAAGTAGGAGCATGCAAAAATGAGTTGTAGGTCATGAGACAGGGTTTTCAACCAGTGAAGAGAAAAAAACTCCGATAGGTTAGAACAATAGTGCAGAGGAAAGGTAGGATCAGAAAAAAGTGAAGCTGGGCCAGCAGAAAAGCAAGATTCCAAACCAAGGCAAAAACAAGAAGAGGTTTTGCAAGTCATGAACAATCCAAGTCCAAAAAACGATGAGAACCAGGCCACCAAAAAGTGTCAATGAGAGGTTTTTAAAAATGAGCATACTCTCCACGAAAAACCAGGTTAGAAAGTTTGAAACAAGGCTCAGAGGTAACCCAAAACGATGTTCACAGCAAGGAACTTCGAGACAAGAAATGGAACCACATAGCGAAAACTGATGAACAAAAAGCTCAACAAACCGAATAGTCTGAGTATACACCGCAGTGAAGAAAAAAACAATGATTCCAACCAGTAATCACAGGTCCACAAACCAAAAAATGAGCTCTTCTTTTACCCTGCAGGCGCTGAATCTGAACACAACCAGCAAGAAACACACAAACAACCCATTAAACAATAGCCACAAAGATCTAGAAATATCCAAATACGAACTCAGCTGATAAGCAAACCAACCAAATACCTTAACTTGCAACTGGTGAAACCTCAATACGAGGTGAGCAATAATTCTAAAATGATCATAAAAAAAAACTTGCACACGAAGAAATGAGAAGAAACGAGAAGTAATAAACAACTGAGAAACAAAGAGTGCACGTTTACTGAAACCAGCTCTGATACCATGAAAGAGGGATTCACGAGAACCGATGTCGAAAAGTGATGCACCACAATGAAGTTGCACTCCGATGGTAACGTCAAGCCAACGCAATATGCAAGATTCGAAACAATGGAAAGAAGATTGCAAGTAAGAAGAATGGGTCTGCTCATACTCATAGATCGAAAAATAGGAAGTACAAATAGGGGTGCTGTGTAACCCCCATGCCTAAACATGGAAAGAACTCAATGACACCACTGACGCATATGACGTTGACTGATGCATATGATGCCACTAGAAGAGGAGTTACAATTCCAAATAAGGAATGTAACTCCTATGACGCATTGACACAAATGACAATGTCAGATTCTATGATAGAATCTGACACTTGTCATTTGACTTCCTAAGACCTATGACTCTCGCAAGGCGAGATGACTCACCTAGGTGATGTGGATGATGACTGGACAGTCAACTGAGATTGGGTGCAATGGAAGTGTTGCTAGCTTTTCTTTGCCTCTAAATAACACACAATTCTTGCACTTCTTGATCCATGTATAGCAATCACTAAACACCCTAGGCCAATAATAATCTACCTTCATGATCTTGAGTTTTGTCACCCGTGGAGCAAAATGGCCTCTAGCTGCTCCAACATGGAACTTCTATAACAATATTTCAATCTGATTTGTCCCAATGCATTTTAACAGAATTCCATTGATGTCCCTTTTGAACCAGACACCATCAATAAGCACATATGGGATGGCTTGTACTCTGAAGTGTCTCCTGTTTGCTTTACTCATTTCATGAGGGAATAGGCATATTTGTAGGAAGAACATAATATCCTGAGTCTAGCAAGGATTGGGCATATAATCATTTTCTTTCTCTTGACTATTTTGTAGCACAAAAACAACTTCATTTTCATTGCTTGCTTCATCTTGTTGACTCAAGGCCAATTATTCACACAATCCCTTCCCATGGACCAGATTAGTCACCTTGATCTCGATTTCATATTCCATGACACGAGTGATCCATCCTACACATTTTTTATTCAGATCCTTACTGAGAAGGAATTCTTTAACTCCTGCATAGGAGACTAACAATTCGATTTTATTGTTTGAAACCAGATGCTTAAACTTATTTAACCCTCTGATTACTACAAGGACATACTTCTCGATGGAGTACCTCACTTCATAATCTTCCAGACCTTGGCTGAAGAAGGCAATTGGTTTCTCTGTACCCTCTTTGTTCTACTTTACTAAGATTGTAGAAATAGTGTCACTACCACCAAAGGCATATAGTATGAAGTTCTTAGAAAAATCTAGATTCACGAGAGTTGGGGATTGTGATATAGCTTCTTTAATAGCCTTTAAACTTGCTCTTCCTTCAACTGTCCACCTAAATGCTAAGATTTTCTTCAACATCAACATTATTGACTTGTCAAGGGTGGAAAAATTCGTTACAAACCTATGGACAAAATTGATCTTTCCTAAGAAGATTTAAAGAGATTTCTTATGGCTTAGTAATGGAAATGCTCTTATTTCTTCAACCCTCTCGGGGTCAATTACCAAACATTTCTTTGACACAATACGGCCTAGAAGCCTACCCTCATGGGCCAGAAAAATGCTTTTTTTTAGGGTTCAATGATACCCTGAATCTCATACATATCTGAAATACCTATCTTAGATTTAAAAAGTGATTTGCTACATTTTTGGAGAACACAATGATGTCATCTAGATATATCAGTACTATCTTGTTGATCAACCCTTTCAATTCCATTTTCATTTCCCTTTGTAAAGTGGCTCCAGCATTAGACAATCCAAATGGAATTTTTTTTGTAGGCATAGGTGCCCCATTTGGTGGTGAATGCCATTTTTAACTGATCATCTTCTTTCACCATTATCTGGTTATACCTTAAGTAGCCATCTCGGAGGGAGATTCTCTCTGATGCATACACCACTTGCAAAATATGCTCCATTCAAGGGTGTGGGTAGTGGTCCTTGAGAGATGCTCTATTCAAGTATTGGAAATTCTACACACAACCTAATCTCTCCATTCATCTTCTTGGCTAGGACCAAGTTTGCAACCCAGCTTGAGTGTTTGATTGGAAATATAATAGTTTCCTCTATCATACTTGTTTAGCTCTTCCTTCATCAGAGGTTCAATGTGTGGATTAAATGGTCTCTACGTTTTACTTGATGGGCTTAGCATCTTAGATCTAGTTCAATTGTGTATTGTGCTAGCTTAGGATTAAACCCTCGTAGGTATTCATAGCTGCCAAGAAGATACATTTGGAAAATCTTGGAAAAGTTGCATGAATTCATACCTTTCTTGCTCGGTGGCTACTTTTCCAATTTGAAGTTTTTTACATTCTCCAACTCAGACTGACTCTGAATCTTCTTCTTTGATATGTATGTTAGCCTTCTCTTTTTGAAACTGATTATTAGGATTGAACATAGATTTTAATGGTCACAAAACCTTTGAGAATCTTGTTTCTATGCACAACTGTACTACTTGATATTCATATTGCTGCTCTAATTTGTCTTAATTCTTATGTAAGAATTCAGCTTTTCCTCTTGCAAAAAATTGATGATCTGCTAATCATTCTCAAACAACTGCCAGAACGTGTCTTGTTGTCTAGTACTGCTGGCCTCAAAATAACATGGATATTTGGTTATCCTTTGTATATATCTTGATTGCTACCAACCACATCAAATGTTTCGCCAATTACTGCAAGGCTATCAACCGCTTCATTCTCCTTCCAGGGTATGGACACAATGTTTAAGCCTTTGAAATACTCAATGAGATCCCATAACCTATTTTTGTAGCCTCTTGAACAAGTCATTTCTTGACTGCATTAAGTCCTCTGACTTGATTAGTAACTAGTTCACTGTCACCTAACACTTAAAAGTTCCTTGATTTGTCGTCTTATTTGCCTAATGTATACCCATGTACCAAAGCCTCATATTCGGACTAGTGTTGTTTGAAGCAGGAAAACTAGAAATATAAAAGCTGAGTAGTATTTTATACCTTGGGGTGACACCAATCATAGCTCCTCGTCCAACTTCTTGCCCACTTCTCGAGCAATCAAAGAACAATTTCCATACTTAATTGTCATCTTTATGTTCTAGCTTAATGATGTCAAGAAGATGATGATTCTCCTCATGTAGGTAGTAGACTCCTAGATCAGATTCTTCCATCTCCTTATAGGGGTGAAAAGCATGTATTTTGCTAGCCCATTCATGTCGAGCGTCAATTCTGGGATACACCCCACCTTATTATCTAGCTTCATAAGTGTTTAGGAGGTCCTCCTAATCAAAAGCTAAACAATTTTCATTGATTTGGACTAGGCACATAAGAATGAATGTGGTAATGAACAATGGTATCATATCTGATTGTGTCCTTGGCCTCCATACCTTCGTTATAAAAAGCATATACAACTAGTCAGTAAACAAAAAACCTCCAATTTTGGCAGTGAAGTCCCTGGACAAATACAATGCAAAATGTGGTGGCAAGTCTATAACTAATATGTTCTTCAATATAGTCACATTAGGGGTAGGCAGTGCAGTGTGAGAATTCAGATCCTTAATGAATCTAATAGTTTTCACTTATATCCCATCCAATTGCACTACCCCTTTAGAGATGACTTCATATTGAAGACCTAGTTTGATCAGCTATTTGTTTTGGCATTATAAAACTACTTTCCTCCGAATCAATCATACAATCATGCACCAATTTGTCCCCAGTGATTAATGAAACATTGAATGGGGGAGGCTTCAGGTTCTTACCTTGTTTTTCTCCATGGTTTCTCTTAGGTTGGGTTACATTGGTAAGCGACTTTCTCTTACTAGTTGGGGGGTTTGATTTGAGCTTGCCCAATTGGCCATAGTAGTCTGTAATAGATCCCTCTGTCCTGGAATGTCCAGTGAATCACATAGTGAAATGTTCATAGTTGTCTTATTCATTTGATCAATGATATTAACTGAGCTATCCTTCTGCTATCCATTCCTTGACACATTTTTTCTCTTGCACATGGGTTGTTACAACTGGTGCCTGAGTGGATTTGGAAGGTGGTTTGGAATGGCTCTGCATGTTGGGAGTTGTACATTTGGAGTACCAAAACCTTGTGGAGTAATGGAAGGTTGAAGGTTTCCTAAGTTTGGTGATTGTCCTTCTCCAATATTTCTCCTTTTGGACCATGTATTGGCAGCTACACTTTGAGAAGGGAACTTGATTCATTCCACAAAAGTCTTCATCTTGCCAATTGACAAGCATAGTTTCACTTGGAGGTGTTTCTTTCCGAGCTCCTTGCTATTGGTTTTCTTCTTTACTAGATTCTTGTGACACACCACTAGTCTGTACCATCAAGGCCTCAGTTAGTACACCATTGAAGCACATTGATTGAGTATGTGGCTGATTGCATGGGAAACACCAATCATATTCTTGTGCCATTTTTTTTTGTCCAGGAACCAATGCCCTTGATGTTGAGGCTATATTTGGATCATATGACCTGAAAGGTCTACTAGCTTGAGGTTTTCCTTGGTTTTGACTCATATTTACAAGTCTGAGAGTGGTGGTCTATTTTGCTGATATAGGAGGTCTAGCCTGATGTTGAGCTTGAGGCTGATATGTCCTAGAACTCTGAGCCTTTTTCCTCTTGATAGTTACTAACTCATTCCCTAGGTTCTTGAAGTTGTTTCATGACCTCTTGAAGTTCTTTCAAGGTACTAGAGGATGAGGTGGAGGCTTCAACTAAAATTTGATTCCTAGGAGTAGGTATAGGAGCTAATGTGGGTGTCTGGCTAGTACTTGGGTCTCCTAATTCAGGGTATAGAGGAATTGAGGGCCTAGGAGCAAGCTTGCTAGCCTGAATTAAATAATTTTCAGCTCTTATGGAGAGGATTATATGCTCGCAGGTAGAGTGGTTCCTCCCATTGATTGAATTATTAAAGCAATATCAGAATTTAAATCTCTAAGAAAGTATAAGAAGGAGCCTTCTTCTATGGGCTTCACTGCCACTAGAATCTTGTCCCAGGTCCTTTGAAATCTGAGGTTGAAATCCATCAACTACTCATTTAGAGCTCTCTTGATTGTTTTCAGTTACTTCAACAAGGATAGTTTATCTCCCTTTTCTCCAAACTAGTCGTGAAGAGCTTTGCACAGATGGTCCCAAGTTTGAATAGAGCCTTCTTCTAGGCTCCTGAACCATTGTGAGGATTTACCCTTGAGTGAAGAGGCTAGCATCTTGAATATAATGTCCATCTCAATGATCTCATGGATTGTATAGACATTTGCAATGTCTTGAATGTGGTCACTAGGAGAAGTCTTGTTTTCTCTAGTGAAATATGGGATGCTCTTTAATGTTGCCACCGGGACTAGATTTTATGCATTCAGAGTGAGTGGGATGCTGCTAGTGAAATTGACATAAGGATTTGGCTGTGCCATCCTGATCGGCCTGAGCACCCTTCTTGATTGAAAGAATAACCTACTAGGAGGAGGTGTTGATAAGGCTCTGTTTGGTGGAGATGGAGACCTCTGGGCTCTTCTTCCTCTTCTCCTTCTATCTGGAGACAAGTGTAGGTGTAAAAATTGTCCCTACTCTCTGGTTCTTGACCTTGTTTGTATCTTTCTCATAAACTTGGGAAGACTTAGACTGCTGAAACCAGTGGATTCTATCCCTTTTGGAGTTCGACAGATGTGTAGTTTTAAAACTTCTTAAAAGTTAGAATCATGTAGTCAAGTGCACATCAATCTTACTGTAATAAAGATGGAGAACTTCTTGGTCCCACTGGGCATGCCAAAATTGTTAGTGCAAAATCATAGCACCCCCAAATGACCTCTTAGATTTGGCATTTTCTAACTTTGTCATTTGATGTGATTCGCATAACATTGAGTTTTCCCCAAAATGTGGGACTTTGAAAATGGGAAAACTCTCTACATTAATGCTTGGTTCCTATTCCTTTTTCTAGGTGCATACGTGAAAAATCACAAAGCATTGATTCCTAAACCTAATATAAGTATTTACCAAGGAGATATGGATGAAAGGAATAGAAGAAATCAAAACTAAGATAACCAGGTGATGTACCGAAGGAATGATGAACATTTTTTTCCTGATAGACACAAACTAACAAAAATGTATACATAGTAATCAAGCATAGATAACCAAGTTTTGTAATGGAAGACTATATGAGATAAATGAAGAAAAGAAAGGATCTAAAATCAATCACAAACATGTGTTATTACTTCGCACAGATTTGATACAATGCATTTACAAAATGGCCCCGAAGGAAGAAAATGTGTTTGCAATATAATGGAAGGTCTTAAAAATCCATGAAATTCATTTTCTAGAAGAAAAGGGGAGCTTGCAAAAAAGAAAGAATGTCAAACCCTTTACAATGAGTCCTGACCCTGATTTTATAGATTCAACACAGAAGGGAAGAAAGAGAGAGAAGCGGGAAAAAATAGTCTGAAGTTCAACCACTGTTATCAATGCCTCTTGTAATATTTGCCACAAAATCTATCTTGACTACATCAATTTCTTGTTTAGCACCTCGAAGGAGAAGGAAACGATGGATCAGATCAAATCCGATCTGGTTGTTGAGGCAAAAATAAATCATACATTAATGGCCCAAAGACTACTTTTCAATTTTTCTCCCAACTAACCTATCCCAAACTTAAATTTTGAAATCTCCTCATGGTGTAGACAAGGCGTGAGATCTTCCCAACAGTGTCATATTTGGAAGATTTCGAGTCCCCGAGTCGAAAGGATATACCCCTTCGAAATTTTGAATCGGGTCTGTACAAAATAAGTGGGAAAACCAGTCTGATTATGGGGCCCCTTTAAAACTGAGACACATGTTCAGGCTAGCCCATGTCTGAGGGCAGCCTCTGTATTTTACTTTTGGAGGACGTGGCGGGCTAGCACATGGCTTCTTATTTGACTTTCTCCATTTCCTTATGTTTTTGGCTAAGTCCTTTACTCGGAGGGGTCATATATCTGATTGGGGACACATGGCGTGGCTTAGTGCTTCCTTGGAAAACCTAGCCCTTCAATTCTACTCTTAAACTAGTGCCATTTGGAATACTTGGAACCCTCCGCCGGCCTATCACAATGCATTGAATATTCAACCTCGACTCTGTCTACTTTTTTAAATATTGGAGGCTTGGAGGCTTTGCGCTCACTTGGAAACCTTGCTCAGGATTTTTCACTTTGGAGGAGCATCGGGTTGACACGTGGAAACCTATGGGGATCTTTAGACTTTTCGATTACCTCCTCTTACCTTTTCAGACCTTCAACTACATGGTGATCTCATGCTCATTTGGGTCTCTTCCTTTGGACTAAATTTTGGACATGCGTCCAAGCTAATGCATCGTAACTTCTGCTAAAATTTCTATACTTGGCCTTTTTTGAAGCCCACTTTGTCAACGTTTTGACTTTGATGCTTTGACTCTACCTCTGTTTTAGGCATGGGACATCTTGGAGCACTAGCATTTGGGTTGAGCCTCTCTTTTTGAACTCAAACTTTGAGAGGTACGTCTGTTAAGATAATTTGCAGCATCTCGTTGTCTCCTCCATACTTAGTCAATTTTCGGACTCATTCTAAACCGTTTTCAAAGCCTGAGAGGCTTCTGAAACTTTGTCCATTCCTTCTCTTTTGAGCTTCCATCTTATTTAACACTATATTCTTCTTCCCCAACCCTACTACTTCATTTCTCGAGCCCGCCTGTAATCTATTTGATGAATTTAAGGAACAAATTTGTTTGACAGAGCCATTTCTTCTCTTTCTTCTTGAATAGGGTTGTTTAAGCTTTCACAAAATCTACCACCCCATTGTAGAGTTCCTCTACAACATGTTTGCAATGTTTGAATGCAGTTTCTCTTGTTATTTCAGTGTGGGGTCATGGCTGATCCAATATTTTGCCAGGGGGAGAAATATGAATAACAATGACCATTTTTCTAGAAGTGTTGCTACCCATAAAATATTGAGGGCAGGCTAATGGTGGCCTTCTCTTTTCAAGGATGTAGCTCTCTTATTTCAAATATGTGAAAGTTACCAACAGCTCTCTGGAAGGATACAAGTTTTTAGATCCCTAACCCTATATTTTTTTTTATTGGAGGATATATTCAAACAATGGGGATTAGATTTTATAGTGAAATATCATATTCTTCAAGTGCTGGTCATAAATGGATATTGGTGGCCACTGATTATTTCACCAAATGGGTTGAAGCTATCCCTACCAAGACGAAAACACATCAAGTGGTCATCGACTTCATCCTTAATCACATAATTTGTAGGTTTGGGGTCCCAACCAAGTTGGTTGTTTATAATGCCATGAGTTTTATAGTAAAACCAATGGCAACAATGTGCCATAAATATGGCATAACCTTGGCCTATGCATCAAACTACAATCCCCAATGAAATGGGAAAGCAGGATCAAGTAACAAGAACTTGCCAAAAAATCTCATAAGAATGTTATAAAAAAATAAAAGGAAGTGGAGTGAGCATTTCAAGTTTGCATTATGGGAAGATAGAGTTACCACCAAGAGACCTACTAGTAAGAGCCATTTTGAATTAGTTTATGGTGTTCAAGATATTTTCCCCCTTCACTTGTAACTATTTGCTTATTAGTTCATGCAATAATTAGAGGATGGGGAAGGAGTAAGTCCTTATGAAGCCAGAATCAACTAGGTTACGGATTTAGGATGAAGTAAGAAGGGAATCCCATCAAAGGCATGTTAAGTTTAGGGAAAAGATCAAAAAATATTTGATAAAAAGGTTACCCTAAGAACTTTTCATGTAGGAGACTTGGTTTTGTTATGGGATAACATACATGAAGACAAGGGAAAGCATCGAAGATTTCGTGCCCTATGGATGAGACCTTACTCCATCAACATTAGGATTAGAGATAAAATTTTCTTCCTAAGAGACTTGGAGGGACACTTGCTGGAAGTTTCCTGTCAATGGAAGGCATCTCAAACACTTCTTGGACTAAATCAAATAAGTTCCAGGTATGTTTTTTGTACAACATAATATAGTTTGTTTGTTTTTGCTTTATTATTTCCTTTTGTGCTCTAGTCTACAGTGATCAAGGTTTCATTCATTTTCACTATACCCATGAAATTATTATGTATTATTTTGAAATACCATGTGTATTTTTCCACATGAATCCTTACCTAATGGACTAGGCACTTAGTATGTGTTTTGTGAAAATTTTGTCTATGGTTCTTATGGCACTAGCGGGGTGGTACCCATCCTTGAGAAGGAGCTGATGTTGGTACTCATTCTAAACTAATACCTATAATTGGAGTAAACTAGTGTTTTGAGACTCTGCCTCGCATAGATGCAGTAACACTAGAGAGTTTTTTGTCCAAAAATTGGCCTCTTCCATAATTTTGAAACTTGTGAAATGGGCCTAAATATTATGCTCTAAGAAGGCCGTGGTACACAAGGATAATCATCTACACGGGGTTTAGAAATTAGTGTTCTATAAGTTTTTTCCCAATCCACAGGAACAATATGAATCAACTCGGGACTTAAGAAGGATTTTGGCATGGTTGGCTATCACAGACATCAACTCAGTCTCACAGGATAAGGAAAGTCAGGGTACCATAGGTTTTGAACCCACGGGATATTTGAAATTTGGCTAAGGACATAATCCATAAAGAAAAGGAAGTAATTGGATGGTGATTTAGGTAAAATTGGTCAAACGGTGAAGGATTTGATACCACAAGGCTACTTTCTACAAAATATTGAGAGTGTGACTATGTAACAAAGCTGCATGGTACACTTGATTCAATGTTTCTGGGTATTTGAGGTTTAGTATTCCACATAATTTAAAATTCATGGGATACTCAAGGATCTGCCAAAGGAGCAAAGAGGTTGTGGGACATTCAAGATATTCAAAAGACCCACAAAGAGGAGAAAAATGAAAGGAAAATCCATGAAACGAGATAAATGGTACATTTTCACCTGTAACTCTTGTTGTGGCTAGCCAAGTCATGCAAGATTGGTCTTGTGTAGAAAATAATCACTTTACCATCTAGAGGTATGATAATTTGAGAGAAATAATATTTTAATTAACAAAAAATTTGAAAAACAATACATGTGTATACTAGGAACAAAATGGGGATTATTTAAGGTCCCCAGACCTTTAAATTCAAATAAATTTTTGGTATACATATATAAAAAGGATGTTTTTTGAACTAAGTAAATTATCAATTTATAATTACAAAATCCTCTGCAAAGGTAGGGATATGATCTAACATATTTTTCATCCTATAATCAAGTTCCTTGTGGTCCTGAGCACCGTAAACATATTGAATATCTCTTACTAAGTTGCGAGACATACCCAGGTCCATAAGATCCTTGATGCTCATCCTTGGGCCTTCTAAAATCTTAATCAATTCCAAATTTTTCCTATAAGAAGAGACCCATTCAAGGAGATTAATCCCTCCTTTGAGGTATGCCTTAGTACCCCACCAAGTAACAATTTTGGAGGTTGAAGATGGCCCATACACATCAACTTGGTGTAGCAGGAGCTAGGCTCAAGTACACCAATTTAATCCAAGGAGATTGGCTTGGATGCACTTATTGGATTAACTGGACCTCTTCTACATCTCTTCAATGGTGGCAGTGACACTTCAAGGACTTTCTCAAAAGTAGATTTCACTGAAGCCTTTTCAAGATTGGTGAGCCTTTGTTCTATTACAACTATTTTGTGGGAAAATGAGGATATGTCCTCTTCAGGCTCGTCATTAGACACTACATGGAAATCGACGAGAATATCTTTCTCTATCACTTCCTCAGTAAAAAATGCATGGGATATACAGATGGTGTTCACATTGATAATTGGCCTAAAATGGGTCTAGAAATTATTTAATTTCTCTAGAACAACATGATCTTCATAATGAAACAAAATTTGGAACACCAAGAAGAAGGGAGTCATTATGATGATTTTCCTCATCAAATCCATTCAAACTGTGTGGGAAGTTAGTGGTCTTGGGTTTTGATTTTGGTCTTCAATTTTGAACAACATCCTAACAAAATATTCATTCAGGAAAGAAAGATTGAAGATCGCATGCAAATATTTCTGAAGAAATATACTTTCAAATCATTTCCCAATTCCATCTCCGCCATTGCTAGAAAAGGAACAACACTAATTTTATTTTCAAAATAAACTTCACTTATAACAACCAAAGGGAGTTGAAAATTCATAAGAGAATCAGTGAGAATTTATAGAATGTGAATTCTAGAAAGGTTTGCATGAATTATCATATCAAGATTAAATACGAGATCAATTTTGGATGCTCACACAGATTTGAAAAAAGGAAAGGTGGAATGATGTATGTAAAAAAAGTGTTCTTTTGGATTGATTAAAGGTTTTGTGTAAGGGAAGCATCAAATTCAAATAAATATCCATGGTTACTCACAAATCATATCTTCTAAAAAATACAAGTGTCAAATCATTTGAAATAACAACATCAAGGAACAAACAAATTATGATTGGGACATGAGTGATTGTGACAAGATAGATAAGACAAAAGAGGATTGGACATCACAAATGGGATATCTTACACACGTCCACATCTACAACTAAAAATAGAATCAGGTTGATGACTAACTAAAGAATCTTTGTAGTTGAAAGATATTTTCCAAAGATGGATTTCATTTTTGTGCCTTCTAGGATTACTCTCTATGTTTTTGGGGGGAAAATAGAGGGAGTTCATAACAAATTTTTTATAAATATGAGGGTCTATCCTCATATGAAAGGGGGGAGGGATTAGTTTTCTATTTGAAAATTTGAAAGAAAGTAATGTAACTCTGTCATGTTTCCATTTTCTTATGGAATACATATGAACTTTGAGTTTTCAAGTTTTTGTATCAAGGTGGTTGTACTGTATAGCCATTGGTGAATATTTAGGGAATTTAATTCATGTCCCTTTGTTAAGTAATTGAAAGTTTTAATGACATATTTGTACTTATGATTCTAGTTTTGTGTTCTGGATCTTGTATGTTGAAATTTGATTAATAAGTTATAATTTTTACTACAATTTTGTGTTTATTTCTTTTATATGTAATACACTAAATCATCCTTCTAGTAAGTTGCATTTTTGGTTACTAAATCAGTATTGTTTTGTAGAATTTACTCTACAATATTTTATGTAATTATAAAATACCTTATTGCAACCATACTTGTTGAGATGATTTTTGTTCACATGCGTTTGAGTGTATCTTTGGCATATGAGAATAGGAGCAATAAATACTTCATTAGAATCTTGCATAAGCTTTTATGTTAAGTGTTTTAAAGATTGTCTTGAAAATATTTGCAGTTGTTGAGTATCAATGAATGCAAATCCTTTTTGTTTGAGAAATTGTCACTACTTAATCACATGTTCTTTAATTTCCAGGATAGCATGTTTTCATAGTAGTTATTGATGCTTTGTTAATAGTAAATCAATCATAATTTACTCCCCCCCTTTTATAAATCAAACCTACTATATTGTTTCCCACATCCATCACACTTCCATCATAAATATCCATTTACCACCCGGTTTATTATATTTCCAAGCATTATTGAAGACACCTCTTCATACCCATATCCCCATCAAAAGTGATGTGAGAACAACCAAATTGTGTTGTCTTTAGTAGCATGTGTCTGATGCACTAAGTATAAATAACATTCTCTTATGAGTGAGTGTTATATCCATCGTCATGCATAGCTCAGTATTAACCCATCATTTATTAAAAGTAATTAAAATGTAAAATTATATCCATTTCCATTCAGGTTACCCAATGGCTCCTCTCACCCTGGTTTAAGGAAGAACCAAAAGCAACAGGATCAAGACATCTCCTTTATATATTCCTCTTAATCATCCTAGGAGTTTGGTTCTAAGGAGAATGTTAGACCCCTCTCCAGTTTCCAATGACATGTATCATGGAGTCTAAGATCCTCTAAGCATACCTATTCTCTAAAAGTGCTTGTCAGGCCCCAAGGGGAGTATAGAATTGGGAACCAACATGTCATATAACTCCCTAAAATACCTATGAATCACCTAAGTTACATGAATCACCATGTGTGAGGTGGAAAATTCCCCATAAATAAATAAAAGGTAAAAATAATGCCTCACACCAACAATCACAATTCCATTGGTATGACACCCTATAAGGTGTTATATAGAAGCGAGTGCATGACTCCTTTGACTTAGGATAATATTGTGGATAGGATTACATTGGGTCCTTCCATGGTACACAACATAGAGAGACATGTATATCTAATCAAGTAGTGACTTCAAGTGGTATATGATAGACAAAATGAATATGTCAATTCCCACAAAATTGATCATAGTTTTGAGGTGTGAACGAAAGTATTATTGCAGGTTAAAATGCATAATATCATTATCCAATATGGAAAGGTGTTCTAATCCAAAACCATGGTTTGTGGGAAATTTTCACCTTATGGGGTAAGTTGGACCAATATCCTATCATTTATCCTTGTCATCTATCTTGTCTCATATCCACAGTGTTTTTCATGATTCAGTATTGAGGAGATATATACAAGATCCTTCTAAGATTTATACTGTACATATTTACAGGTAGAGGTGAGCATGGTGAATTTGTGTCTTTTGAGGCTATGAGATTGATCAAGTGTGACTCATGAGTACAGTGGGATTGATATGGTGAGATTTCTACCACATGGGAGGATTTTGCTATACTAATGGCATAATACCCTCACTTATTCCAATGAATTTAAGGAGGAACTCATGTTATAAATGGAGGGTATGTAGTGCCCACTTATGTCAGGAACTAATTACTTAGTTTTCCGTTCATATTATATTTTCCATCAAATTTCTCATTATACATGTTGTATTGGCATAGGGTTCCTAGAATCTCATATTATTTTTTATTATGGCTACTTGTGATTTTGTGATTGACATGGGTTGTCAACCTTATGATTGAATCACATGGACATGGTATAATTTAATGGTATTTAACATGAATTTTGGATGGAAATATATGATAAATATTGTAGGTTTTATTATCAATAGATATGCTAATTTAGATTATGTCTAATTAATGTATAATTTATGAGAATTCTTTAAAATACTAATAAAAAATGAATTACTAATTAGTGTGCTTGTTTTCTAATTTAGTAGTAGTGATATAAGTTAATAAAATTAACTGTATATGTCATGTGTGTTGTGTATATAGATGGAAAACATGTACCCTTACTCAAAACATGAAGAAATTATACTAAACACACCAAAGAGGATGGAGGTGGGATAACTCCCTAGAAGATAATTATCCAACATGAGTCACCCAGACTCATAATTAGGTGGTTTTGGATATGTTATAGTGATAAGTGTTTAATTTATTCATTATTTTGACTTGTCTTGTCCATTTTCATCTGCATGGTACCTTTAGCCTATGTCATTTGATTTATTTAATCCATTTTAAGTTAAATTGAATTTGAGTTTATGGAGAGTTCTACTTACTTGTTTGGTTGGAATTTTGCTTTAATGATGCTGTTTAAAAAATTTCATTTTTGAAAAATTCAGAAACCTATTTTGAGACCACTTTTGAGTGGAGTGTGTGACAAGTAAACCTTATCCCATACTCCCAAAACTATTCCATACAACTACCAATGGGGTAGGTTTAATTTTTGAAGAATTTGAGACTATTTTGGGGCTTAAAGGACCCCATAATGATCCATAGAAACCTTATAACCACTTTGTATTTATTTTGATGTAAGTTTATTCTCATGGATGACATGTAATATGGGCCATACTTATTTTGGGTTGGTTGATTTTTGACTCTTCGGTTAGCCTATGTCCTTTCCTTGTCAGAGTAATCACTTGGGTGGTTTATTTTTGAAATATATTAGACTTAGCCCATGTGGGAATGCACTTGGAATTAATGCTTTATGGGGATTTTGTTTCTCTTTTGAAAGTTAGGATGTTTCCACTTGGCACAATCCTTAAGGGGGTACTCTTTAAACTTTTTATTTTTTAAGGAGGATTTTTTTCCTCATTTTAAAGGAAGCCTTGGTCTTAAGTAAATATTATTAGATTCATTTAGGGAGTACTTGAAGTTTCTTGATATGCTTCTAGGAGGACAAGATGAGCAATATGTTGGTAAATTTCCTTTGTTATTTTCTTGTAAATTTTGACTTATCTTACCATCCTTGACGGAATGTATGTGTTTTTAATGCTCATTTGATTAGTTTGGATCTTTCCTTTATGTTGTGTACATGTTATGCACCCATTGTGTAGATGACATGTGCATTTGTGCGTATGGGGGAAGGTAATTTCATTAAGGATGTATAACTAGAGGTTAAATCGAAGTAAAATTTGTGTATTCTTATGGAGGAACCAAAGGGACTTAGACTCTACTCTAGTAGAGGAATAATTGGGTTTTAAATCAACCATATTGAGGGAAAAGTGTGAATGTATTCTTAAATTTATTTACTTTCAGAGGAACCAAAAACCTATGCCCAATCCCTTAGTGGAGCGATAAGTGGTTCAGAATGACTCTAGTTCCCTTTTGGAACCCATTAGAAGCTTTGTAATGTGTGTTTATGTTTGAAATGTATCTCCTTTTTCTCTCCCAAGACTTAATGACCACATACTTGTTTGATTTTCTTAAAATTCATGTGTGTTTTTGGATTTGGGATTTTTTTTATCCAAGTTTTGGTTTTGGCTAACGAGGATCTTAAAGAGTTAGAGGATTCATGGGGTGATGGGGAAGGGATTTTTCCCATTACATGGCTTTGAGGTGAATGTTCTCTCCACATTTATTTTAGGTATTTTTGACATGAAGTTGGAAAATTTAAAGCAATAGATAAGGGCTATGTTGTTGTAATTAACTTATGAGAAAAAACCATTTTGTTGTTTGTTATCAAGTTAAAAATGGTTGTTTTGTTGAGTTTGGTTAAGTGTGCTCTAGCATATCACATATGAAAGCTATTTGAACAAGGATATGTAATGAAGATATAAAAATGAAATTTGTAAACATATGAATTTATTATTATGTGTAAATGTATTATTTTTCTTATAAGAGATGATAAGTTATATTTTTTGGAAAATATGATGAGTTTATAAAACAATTGTCAAGTTTTAACTTCTTCACTCTTAGTGATCTATTGGTGAAATGTTGCAAACATTTATCTCTCTCTACTAAGTCCTCTTTTTTCCTTATCTTATGGAAAAGAATTGTAATCATTTTTTCTTTTTCAATGGGGTTAATGGAGGTTGGTTTACATTCCCATGTACATGGGAAAAATTAGTTATATAGAAACAAGGAAATAATTTAGTAGAGTGAATGTAATATTTTCTTAATCTCATTTTTCAATTAAGAAAAATTTGAAAATTGTGTTCTCTTAAACATTCTCATTAAAATAATTGTTTATGTAAAACATATAGGTGTTGGGAATACATAAATCATAAGAGGAAGAACTGACACCTAGTTGAAACTACATATAAAAATGTGTACTTAAGTTTTAAATTGCATTTCATTTCCAGACATTTAGAAATGTTATTAAATTTGTGAGCTTAACTAAGGTATGAGGCCCATTTATTAGCATAGATTCATGGAAATAGAAAAGTGTAGTTTATTATTTTAAACTCATGGTCTATAAAATTTATAGTAAAATAGAAGAAGGAATTAAAATAAGTAATGGATTTTAAATGTACATATATAAATTAAAATGAAATGACATTAAATGATAAATCATATGTAGGCTTATAAATGTAACCATTTACATATTATTACCTTATGATGGAAGTGAGCAAAGAGTTTACTTGTTTAATGGGGGTTGAATTGAGATTACATACATGTATAACTCATAGATATCTCTATATTGTATTATAGAAGCACTAAATTAAGCATGTATGTGTTAATACTTATTTATATATTTAATTTACTATATCCACGTGAAAAGGAGAAGTCCCCTTATTTTCATATTTAGTCACATATATTGTTGAAGCCAATACATATTACCTTTAAACAAAAATTAAGTCCACATATATGTATAATAATATATGTAGATATATTATTTCATATAATTATACATATATACATATATAATCATTTATGTTAAAATTATATATAAATAAAAATTAATATAAAAAATTAAAATAATATAAACCATATCAAGGCCTTGGTCATCCTCCTCCCACCTTATATATATGTATATATACTTACACACATACACACGTGTGCGCACACACACACTCTCTGTGTGTGCATATATACATACCATTGTATATTTAATCCATGGCCACATGTTATAAGCCATAGATTTTTAAATATGGAATTCTAAAATGCATAATTAAAAAAATGTGTTTGTGTAGGGGGAGGGGAGCTAGTGTTTGATCCTACAAATATTTCAATATTAGATATTCCACCCTCTTTAGTCTAGTTATACTTTAATAATAAATAAATGTGAAAAGATATATATATATATATATATATATATATATATATATATATATATATATAATATATATATATATATATATATATATATATATATATATATATATATATATATATATAAGAATATATGTATGTATGTATGTATAATAACTCTTCCAAAACTTTAAGCTCCATAGATCAACATGCACATGCATAAAACAAATGAGAGGAAATATGAAAAGAATGAAAAATTAAATGGTTTGTATAGTCATGAAGATGACTATTAGTGTTTTAGTTTTGAAGGGACTATACCCTATTACATAGAGGCTCAAAAAACTAGATAAATAGGTGGAATCATAAAAAATGGATCAAATCTAGATATTACATGAGGCCCAGCTGTAGTCAAAAATGAAAATACACATTGGAGACAAGATAGGGACAAAACTACAAAAAAGTAGTGAGTAAACAACATCATAACAACATCAAAATAGAAACAAGACAGCTCCGTAGTAGATTACTTCTTAGATGCTCTGTCAATTCTGGACTTTACAGTCTACAATGAGGTAAAGAGAGCCAAGGTAGTGATATGAGTAGGATCATTGGCATCCAACTGAGAAAGAACACGACCCCTTTCAACATCTATGCCCCAAATAACATCAGAATACCACTGAGCATGCTAATACTTCTAACTTGTTGTTCTAGGAATTCAAAAATAGCTCTGAAAACAGAAATGGTGTAATCATGCCTATCCTTTGAATTCCCTAATCTGTTATCAAGAGAATTCAGCTTTTTATAGATTTCATTGACTTGACCTTCACCAAGTCCAACATCATCATCCAATTTCTTTTTTCCCTTTTTCTTTGTAAGCTGATGCATGTCCCTTTTATGGCTTTCCAACTCTTTTTCCATGTTGTTAATTCTTTGTTGAAGATCCTCCTTCTCCTCTCGAGCGGTACCACTGGGCCCTCTGGTGCTGATGTGCAAGATATTTTGTGCGGTTTCCATGTGCTTACTACTTCGAAGGACTCTTCTGGAGGGAAAAGGGTGTGTACCAGGGAAAGAGGGGTTTTTGGTCCTAATTTTTCTCTAACCAAAAATTGTGGTGGGATTGATGGTAGGATCAGGATTGAGGGAGTGAGGAGTGGGTGGAATGACAAGTTGCAAGGATGGCAAGGTGATGGGTTAGGCAGTGTCTATGGAGGAGGAAGATGACGCCTTAGTGGAGAGGGATGGCACAGGCATGGTTTTGAAATTCAAGGATGGAGTGTTCCATGGAATTGAGGATATAATGAGGGAAACAAACAAGCAGGTTTATACAAAAATGGTTTAAAAAGATCAAATGCTTGATGGGAACCATAATATACCTACCTTCTAGAGTAATGAATCAGACCATCATCTTGAAAGCTCATCAAATGGTGTAGGGAATGGAATTTACCTTAATACCCGTAGTGACAAACTGAAGTTCCTCACCTGCTTCAATAAATTTTTTAGACCTTCGTGTTCTTGTCAATTCTCTTGTTGAAGAATCTGATGCCTTCCAAACTAAGACCCGTAAATTCTGCAACTAACTCCTCTGTTATCTGAATGGCTTGTCCACCATACTTCACCATTCTCTGCTTCCATTCGGTGGCAAAATTGAAGGGAAATATTCTTGATCATACCCTTGAATCTTCTCAATGAAATTAGCAACCCCTCCTAACTACAGAAAATTCCAAAGATCAACATTCTCCTTCCACGCAGGGTCACAATGGGTTCAATTTGGCAAGGAGCTCCACCCATGATTTCTCCTCTATGCTTTTAAACTGCTTGAATCAGTTAAAATAGATGTTCCTTACTTCCCCAAAATTCTTTGTAATTGTTCTTCTACAAACCCAATGAGCATGTGAAAGTTTATGACGATAAATGTTTGTACTCCTCCTACTTGTGTGAGCTCGTATTCCCAATAAAGTGGAGGAGATCTCATTAAATATTTTGAGTAGGGAGTGATCTTTCACACTTATCATTAATGATGGAATTTTGTACTTCGATGGGGATATTATCTTCATGAAACCAAGTGGTAAAATTGTTGTTAATCCCATGATTGGCCAATGTGTCTGCCACTCTATTACCTTCTCTATAGGTGTGGACAATTTTGTAGTTATTGAAGGATTGAAAAATACTTATAGACTCATGAATAAAATCTTGTATTGTCCAGCTAGGGGGGTAAGTTTGATTCAAATGATTTATGACATTCATTGAATCCCCTTCTATAATAATGTTCATAATATTGCATTCCTTAGCAATTCTTAAACCCCAAAGAGCTGATAAGGCTTCAACATAATGATTTGTTTGATGTCCCATTCTTCCTGCAAAAGCAACAATTAAACAACCTTTGTGATCCCTTATGATTCCTCCTCTAGTAGTTGCACCTGGATTGCCCTTTGAGGCTCCATCAAAGTTGAGCTTATACCAAGAATTGGGAGGAGGGATCCAATGGATTAAAGACCTATCAATGGTTGAATTTCCCTTGTCTCTGAAGGATTTCAATATCAATTTTCCAATTTGAAAGAATAAATTCTTCATTTCTAGGATATTTTTTGTTATTGGGAGGTTTGAATCTCTCAATATTATCTTTTACAACAGTGACAATATTATTGAAGGTTTTTTTACAAAACTTGTCTGGTGTTCCTAAATATGATTTCATGCTTGGTTTTCCAAAGTCTCCAAATGGTATGAGGCAAGATCAGCTTCCAAAGTCTTCTAACAATGCAATGTTTATATTAGGGATCCCATTGTTCCCAAGTTTACAAGAACTTGTTTGGTAGGGTCCAGCATATATTAAATCTTGAGAAAATGAAACTCCAAATCTTCAAAGAATACTCACAATGTAACAATAGGTGTTTAATATCCTCAGCCTCCTTTTTACACATACAACACATATTTGGCATAATAAACCCCCTTTTGATTAAATTATCATTAGTGAGAATTTTACCTTTTAGAACAAGCCAAAAAAAGAAGTTGACTTTAGGAGTTAGCTCAGGCATCCAAATTCTACTCCACTTGAAGTCACATTGAACATTTTCAAAAAAGGAGTTGTACCCAGATTTGACAGTATATTCACCATCAAAAGAGTTAATCCAAACAAGTTCATCTTTTACATCAGCTTGATTTAGGGGTATGATATCTAGGTGATCTTGAAGAAAGGAGACACCATAGGATTTAGATCTAGCACATCCACACTTAGTTGTTTCCATCTTCTTCTATTTCCCTCTATATCAATATAGTCTTTGACTTTAGTACCATAATTTTCAGTTAAGATGTCCTTAATAGAAGAAAATGAAATATCATTCAAACTAAATATTAGTCCAACTATCCCTCCAAAATTGAATATCACTGGAAGCTAGTCCTTATTCTATCCAAACTGACTTTCCATCTACATCCTTGTCATTACTTGATAAAATTCTTCATTTGAATCAAGTTGTTCTAAAAAACAGAGCCATTAGGAAGTTGGTCATCATAGAGGAATGAATTCACATTGTGCTGAGCTAGATATTTAGTTGTGATTAACTCAATCCAGGGTTGTTCCTCCTTTAACATTCTCCATTTCATTTTAGCAATTAAAACAATATTCATTTTCTTAATGTCCTTGATACCAAGCCCCCCAACTCTCTTAGGTGTACAAAATTGATCCCATGCCACCAAATGATATCTGAATTTGTCTTCAGTTCCCTGCCAGAGAAAGTGTTTTTGGATCCTTTCGATTCTGTCAATAATTGTTGTAGGAATGATGAACATAGACATAATATATATTGGTAAGTTCTATAGTGTGCTTTTGATAAGTAGACATTTTCTAGCACTGGAAAGAACAACCCCTTTCCATCCATCCAATTTTCTCTGAAATCTGTCAAGTAACACATTCAATACCATTTTGGTGACTTTATTGGTCCCAAAAGGCAGCCCCAGATATGTTGTAGGTAAGGAGCTCGTTTTGCAGCCCATAATAAGAGCAATTATTTTTTGTCATTCCAAAGGATTATTAAAGAAGTAGATGGAACTCTTATCAAAATTAACTTGTTACCCTGAGGCAGTGTCATAAAATTTTAGAATAGTCTTGATAGCCTTAGCTTCAAGGATGGATGCCATTAGTAGTAAAATTGTATCATCAAAAAATTGCTGATGTGAGGCTGTTTGATTTGTAGATGTGGGTCTAACTCCTTTTAAAAGGCCTGCATGAGTATCTTTAGTAATGGATCTGTTGAGACTAATCAGCCATGAGTATGAAGAGAAGAGGAGATATAGGATCTTCCCTGTCTTATGCCCCTGCTACTAGTGAAGAAACCCACCGGTGTACCATTGACAACGATGAAATCTAGCCATAGAGATGCAAGCATGAATGATCTTCCTGAATTTATTATGAAAACCAAATTTGGCAAGGACCTTATCAAGGAAATGCCAAGAAACTCTGTAAAATGCCTTATTCATGTCAAGCTTCATTACCATACCTAGATTTTTTATTTTTATCCATTGAATGAATAGTTTCATGTACCATAATCACCCCATCTTGTATTATCCTCCCTTTAATAAAGCCACTTTGTTGCTTTGATATTAGATCAGAGAGAACAAGGATTCTAGTAGTAATAATCTTAGTGAAGATTCTGTAGACCATGTTTACAGACTAATAGGTCGGAAGTCCTTAAAATATTTGGCATCCATCTTTTTGGGGGAAAGCACAATGTGAGTATTATTCAGCTCCTTAAGGAGATCTCATGTTCTGTAAAATTCATTAACTGCCTTAAGTAGGCCTTCTGAACAGATGTCCCAAAAAATTTTGAAATTTTTTTACAAAGAATCCATCTCGGGCATGGTGCCTTATCCCCTTCAAGAGAAAACATAGATTTTTGGAGCTCCTATATTGTCACTAATTTGGTAAGATTCTTAAATCTCTTTTCAGTGATAATGTCTCCCGGAATGGCATCTAGCAAAAAAGAGGTTACCTCTTCATTGTAAGCATTATTTTCCATTAACAGATTTTCATAAAATCTAAGAGCTTTAACTTTGATGTCATTCTGATCCTTGGTAACAATGTCATTTCCTTTTGAGACTTTCATAATCCTATTGCAGGCCTTATGTTTAAGAGTGGTCATATGGAAAAAAAATTGTATTTCTATCTCCATCTTTCATCCAAATCGCCCTGGATTTAAGTCTCCAATATGTTTCCTCCCTACTACATAAAGTATGTAATTCAGACAGGAGTTTCTTTTCTAAAATCTAATCATCAGAGATCATACCTTTTGTGGAGATTTTCAGTTCAAGATCTTGAATCTGTTGCTTTAGTTCCGTTTTCTTTTCAAAAATATTACTGAAAACCTCTTTATTCCAAGTTTTCACTTGCTTTTTAACATTTCTTTAACGTCTGAACTAACCTGAACTGAGCAGTTCCTTCTCCATCCCATTTCCACCACTCTTTAATCCTATCTGAAATGTCTTCATGATCCAACCACATATTTTCAAATTTAAAAGAGTTTTGTGAAGGCTTGGACTAGTTGAAAAGGTTTAGCACATAGTCGGATTATGGTCAGAGCCAATTCTAGGCAACGAAGATAGATGAAAATCCTGATTTAATATCCAGTTAGTAGATATAAGGGCTCTATCTAATCTAACCTGGATCATGTCATTTCCAACTCTTCTATTTGACCAGGTGAACTGATTTCCATGGAGTTCAACATCCATAAGGTTTGAAGAAGAAACAAAGTCAGCAAAGTCATCCATGTCAGTAGAAAAATCAGGATTACCCCCTTGTTTTACACCAAGGTTGAGTGGGGAGTTGAAATCTCCCATAACCAACCAATTATCATTCTCATATCTATTTCTAAAGAATTTTAGGTCTTCCCAAAGTCTCCTTCTCCCAACAATAGAATTGGGTGCATAAATGTTTGATAGGATCCACGTTAAATCATTATCAAGAGCATGAAATTTAACAACAATATGAGTATTAGAAGTAGAAATCACCATACCGGTAAGAAGGTTCTTATCCTCAGAAGATGGCCACTCCTCCTGACGCTCCCTGAGAATCAAAAGTAAAAAATTCTAAGCTATCCCAAAAATCCTTTTTACAGACCTCAAGAACATTTGTTTTCATTTTAGTTTCTTGCAAAATCAGAATACCAGGTCTACTAGATTTCCTTAATTCTTTGAGCATTATTTTCTTAGGACTTCCATTTAGACCTCTAATATTCCAAGAGATTATATTCATCTATAAAAAATGGGGGAAGCATTTTCTGGATCGTGCAATTGAATTTGAGTCCCGTCTGTAATATATTTTTCAGTTCTATTCACTTACATGAAAGGTAGGATCTGACGGAGTGTTATTTCCATCATTGTAAATGTCTAGATCGTTATTCTCTTTGTCATCAGACAATTTTTCCTCTATGGGATCTATAGAGTTATCCTGGATATTATCCCCTGATGTTAACTCTTGCATCTCTGATTCTAAGTTGATGTCTTGTGGTTGTTCCATAGACTTTGACACCTTCTAGATAGAAAAATCATTTTGATCTTCATTTAGATTCATCATTTGCTCTGAATTTTTGGAGATAAGATTTATGATCACTTTAGAAATTTTCTCATCCACTTCCATAATTAATTTTACTGGTGTAATAAGTTAATTATTAATAATTCCCCATTTAAAATGTTAAATTGTCAATTCTTATAATAGAATAGGTGCATTTAGTTAACAATGATTAAACGTTTAATCCATGATAATTAACTCAAATGTGACCTTTAATTAACCCTCAAATACCTTTAACCTTATAATCACTTTCAAAACTATTTTTTCATGTGGATATTGGTTTTACAATCAAACTAATAATCACACCATGTGAGAATTCATAATGGCATAAGTCATTGGTTCTGCATGGTATTATGTCAAACAATTGGATAATGCAAACATAATTTGTCCATTAATTTAAATATATATATATATATATATATTTCATAATTTTATTGTTAACATAGATTAATCAAAATATTTTTATTTGGGGCATCAAACATGTCATTTTCCCTCCTACGAAAAACTTGTAAAACAAATTCTATATGGGTTTAGGAGATTTCATTTTGAAATGACAACATTATGAAATTTTGGTTGTTAAATAAGTTTAATAATTCTCTTTTTGATAAAGGGTAAAGGAGGGTTTTTATAAGGACCATACACCATTAAAAAAAAGGTTTCGAAGTCCATATATTAAAATGAGGAAGAGAAAAATAAAATCAAATAAAAACGTGAGACGGATGGAAAAAAACCCAAAAACATCCCTAATGTAGCCATACCATAGCCAAAAAACATCAAGTCATCTAACCAAAGTGTCGTAGACAAAAAACCCATCTCAATTTTGAATGTCCTTGTTCTTCACTTGAGAGGACATTTGAAGGAGGTATTTAAGAATAATTTCTCTATTTTCAAATTCATTTTTGTTGACATCCCCTTTACTATTACCTTTTGCATTGAGCTCCTTAACAATTGAGGTGATAATGGTATTTTTTAAGATAAATCCATCAACAAGGGTATTATTTTTGTTCTCCACAACCTTTAGTCTAGTTTCCACATCCTTCTAGTTCTAGGTAACCCTATCTGCCTTGTTGAATTTGAGATCTTTAAAACTATCACAAATCACCCTGATATCTTTTTCAATCCATTTGATTACATATTTTTTTAACTCTAACTCATTTTACACAAATTCGTTGGAATTTTTATCCAGATTCCTTTAAAAAAAGAGAAGGAAGTGAGTTGTCAAATCCCCATTTGTATGTTGTTGATTATTTTCCATAAATTACTAGGATCCTCAACATTCTTACCCTTACTGACATGGATTATAAGAAACCTAGTTGTTTATATATCCTCGTGAGGTATTTTATTATTTTTAGGGCTAATTGAGGAGGTATTGGTCTGTGGAATAGGGGTGGGGTTGCACTTGGGGTTAAGATTCATCAAATGAGATTGAATGAGAAGGATAAAAATTTGGTGCAGAGTGTACATTTTTTCCCCATTAAACTTATTTGATTGTGTTTTATAGCGATATAAGAATTTAAAAGGGAAAGAAAAAATCCACCAGGATCTCTCTACCTTC